>JAESVK010001301.1:2145496-2229343 GCA_017140935.1 Hamamelis virginiana
AATCAAATATGACCATTCCATGAAACGGTAGCCTCATGTGGGGGGAGCAGTGTTGAAAGCAAATATTAGTCGGATTCTGATGATTCAGACACTTCTTACTTGAAAAAAAAAAAAAAAAAAAAATCATTAACTAAGAACTCGGCAATTCCGCCATGCAATATGTAATTACATATGCGAGAACGATCACACAAAAAATGCCAATTCTTGGTAAAAAGTAATGATCGACAAAATCAAAGGAGTGATTCGCGCGGACGTGTCAGATTAATGCATCATTTGATGAATACCACACGAATCGAACGGCCAAGATTCACGACAATGATGGCCTTGGCCATAGATTATAGAAAACGTGGAAGTTAAAAACAACTTTTAGGTACATACAGGCTGTGCAAGCTCGTGAGGGTTTCAGCCTTCCACACAAATGGAGAAAGGGTCTGGGCAACTTTGCATGATTAATTGCATGGTGAAAGCGAAGTTCACCAGCTCTCGTGCACGTTAGCAAGGGCGGCGTAGTCCCCAATTGCAAAAGCTGGTGGCCCCGCCACATTCACGAGACTTTAGCAAGTATTGGTAGGGTTTCAAAATTCAAATGAATCAGGAAAAGGAAAACGCCGCCGTCTCTGACTACCGTCGTCTCTTTTACGCGTCGTGGACGGTCCCAATCGCATCACGCTTATTTTAGTTCGTCTACAATAATTAAGCGCCCCTGCCACTTGTCAGCATGTAATGAGAGCCATTGATTCAAAAGAAAGCTAAAACCATTGCGATATGCCCCCATGTGATCATATGGGGTCATGCAAGGTTTTTAGGGTGCCATACAGGAGGTATCTTCATATTAAAGCAACTTTCTTCTAATCAAATGTTTTATACACTTGTATTAGAATATATATATACAGTCATGGTAATATAAAGCCGGTCTTACGCAAAATTGTGTAAGGTCGGCTCCATATGCCTAATTTTACATTACAGTTCGTAAAACTGATCGTTAGATTAGATGACCCTCCTCTGTATCTCATACTTGCAAAAAATCACGGTGATCTGATGCTTGGTTTTTGAAATATGTCATTGTGAAAATATGCAACTTATTTATTCTTCAAAATATTACCATTTTTTTAATGCTAGTTATTTCAAAAACCAACCATTATATATATATATATACACAGATAAATGATCCATTTAAAAGTATTTGGTAGCCATATTTAATTTGCAATTAAGTAACACTTACGTACACGGAAGTCATTCAATTCTTCTGATGCTATTTTCATATTAAAAAAGTAAATTTATTAAAGTGAGAGTGCATAACAAAATAGACCATAGACCAGCTAGTAATACCACAGTACCATTTTTTTTTTTTTTTTTTTTATTCCAACTTCTGATGTGCAGATAAAATTAGATTTAGTGGGTCGATCAGTTCTAGTGCTGTTTGTCAAACAAACAGACTCAACAAGCTGAAATCAGTCTAATCGATCATTTTGATTTCACTGGTGTTTGATAAATTTTTTCTCAGTAATATGTATATAATTTTTTTAAATCAACTATAACACGGTTAATTAAAAATCACATAAAAAGTAAAGGATAGACGTAACTTAGTTCAAAAATGTTGAAACTCTCTTTAAGTTTTCAAATTACCCCTTGAGAATTAATTTTAGGAAAAATTATACTTTGCCCCCTTGAATTATTGCCCGTTTTCAGGTTGCTCCCGTGGTGTCGTTAACTTCCATCAGTTTAAATTTTTTTTTTAATTTTTAAGTTTTTTTGGATTTTTAAAGCTCGTTGTCCTAAAATCGCTTCAATTTAAAAGTTTGTGGACCAAATTAAATATTGACATAAAAGTTCAAGGAACTAAAACGGAATTAACCATGAAATTTTCTAATAAGTACGTGAGGTAATTTAATATAATTTAATAGTTTAGAGGCACATTGATGCAATGGAAACCATAAGGGGGCAGCGTGAAAACGGCCAATAGTTTAGGGGCAAAGTGTAATTTCCCCCCCCCCCCCCCCCCCCCCCATATATATATATATATATAAGTTTGATTAGGTAAAGACGTTCTGACCTAGCTTATCGCTAGTCCCACCCCTTTTGGGAGCTGTAGGATATGTATTTTGAAAAACAAATCATCGGATTAGACAATCTTCTTATGAAGGACATGTCTGCCAAAAATTATAGTGATCTGGTAATCGGTTTTCAAAATTCAGTCTGTGAAACACTTTGACAGTATGTATCGTTGGATGCTGTTAAAGTTATTTAAATATTTGTATTTTAAAAACTGACTATCGGATCACTGTGATTTTTAACATGCATGATATACATAAGAGGGATATCTAATTCAATAATTAATTTTTCAAAATATAATTTGCAGCTAGCTCTAAAGGAGGTGAGTTGGTGCACCTCACCTTAGCATTCAAATATGACTCCATGATGAAAAACGTGAAAAATGAAAACAGCAATGCTAGCAATTTTGAAAAGATAAAAGAGGAAATCATGGAAGTTTTCGTAATTAAGCAACCACTAGTGATAAAGAGAGGAGGAAATTAGACTAGTCTAATCAATACCCAAGTCTATCCAACGGTAAATACAGCAGTCGACTCCATCTTCAGAAGACCGCGTGTTCTATTCTTAGAGGACCCTTCCCACTGACCTTGTTGACGCGCTCTCTTATTTTGAAAACATCCTTCACGCCACTTTCCTTTCTTTCTAGAACACCCGACTTGTCGCCCACCCCTCTCTCTCTCTCTCTCTATAAAGCACCACAAAGGCACAAACCCAAACTCACATTCTTTCATACCACCATACGAGAGCGAGCAAAAGAGAAGTAACTTCGCTGCTGTTGAAGTTTTTCTTTCCCAGCGAATTCATTCGATTAAGAAGAGCTTCTCCAGCTAGCGATTTCTCTCTTGCCTTAATTAAGCTCACAATCAGATGGCTCGCTCTCTCTCCAACGCCAAGTTTCTCGCTGCTTCTGTCGTAGATACTCTTTCCCTTGCTATGTACCGGTGAGTTTTGTATTTAATTAGTTATAAGCTTTGTTTTCTGGTAATTTAACCGTCTCATGAGACAGAAGAGCCTTTGCCCTTTGCTGGATTCAGAGACGAGTGCCGTTTAGTTGGGTTGTTCCTGTTTAATCTATTCTGCGCCGGGTGCGTGTATTGAACAAATTATTGGAGGCTACATGGGTGGAGCTTCACACACCATGGCCTTAGGCCGCGCTTGGGCAACCCAAAATCATTTTTGAGGCTCTTAATTATTTTAACGATGTGATTAAGTAGAAATTTATAATTAATTAAAGACCCAAAAACTGATTTTCGCCTACGCTAATACCTAGGGATGTCAATGGGATGGATTAAAAGGGTAAGCCGCCCGCCCCATCCTATTGGGAAAGATTTGGAAAATAGATTTCAAAACTCTATAGGATTTAGGAAAAATATTAAAAATCTTATAGGGTTTGGGACGGGAATGAGATATGGTTTCTTTAATTCGTCCAGTCTCGAATATCTATGTAGATATAATTATACTAAATTTTTTTCCATCTATTTATAATATCTAGTGTTTTAAGATTTTTATCATTTCTATTTTTATCTATTCTTTTCACGAAGTGTGTATAAATATATATTTTAACTATAAATACTTATAATTTAAAATAGAAATCACAATTTGTTGAGATTATGGTTAGAATTCATTCTAAAATAAAGTAAAATTGAAGTTTAAAAAATATTTTATTAATTAATTTCTCAAATCTGATGGAAAACCCGTCTCGCATGATTCTCGTCCCGTCCTGTTTTAAGCTAGGATTGGGACGGATTTGAGAAATGATTTTTATTCACGGGACGAAATTGAAAAAGCAAAAATCCGTCCCCCCTCATCCTGTTGACATCCCTACTGATACCCACCAAGTTTTTCCACCCAAGTTGGCCAGAATCAGCTTACAATTTTCGGGAAAAAAAATTACTTTCCAAATATTATTTTCAAACACAATCTGATTCTCTTTTACATTACATAAGTTGAAAATAAAGATGTCCAAACACGGCCTTACTCAAATCATCTATTAACCCGACAATCTTAGCTGTTGATATATCATAGTTGCACGGGGATATAAGTTTATGCACATGGGAAGATTGTAGATTATTGTATGATGTATATTTTGAAAAATTGGCTGTTGGATTAGATATTTACTCATGGATGTGTGAACTCCAAAAATCACTGTGATTCAATATTATAATTTAAAATTAGAGTTAGGAAAACTTATTACCGCTAGAAGCTATCACAATTTTTTTTGGTGGCATTCCTAAGAAGTTCACAATTAGATCACCGTAATTTGGTGTACATGATAAGTATAAATATTATATACGATCAATTTTTTAAAATATATATCACAAAATAATCTAAGAATTTCATTTTTACATATAAACTTATGCCCACGGACTGTATCATTTCTGATCAGAGTTGCCCTACTGCAATTTTTTTGCCTTCATTCCTCCCTTTCTGGGTGACGCATATCAAATACAACGGTCCAGGTTACTTCACCAAAAGTAAAAAAATAAATAGCCTCAGCATTTTACTTACGGCGCACGATAGTGTAGCAATGTTAAAGCATGTGGGTAATCATTATTATTGTATTTTTTAATGATGTTTATATGTGGTGAACAGGCGAGGATATGCTGCGGCATCACAGGGAATAGTGTCAGCAAGCGTAGGTAAGGGAGGGTCCAGGAGTGGAATCGTGGGGAGAGTAGAAGAGAGGGCTGTGATTAAAGAAGATTCTTCATGGGGCCCAGATCCGGTTACTGGATACTACAGGCCCGTAAATCGTGCGGCTGAGATTGATGTGGCGGAGCTTCGAGAAGCTTTGTTGAACAACAAGGTGAAGCACTGAAGCCACATTAGGATACGACGACGAAGGAAGAGAACACGTGTAACGTCTGTGGGTTAATGGAAAGTTGTGGGAAGTGGGCCATGTGGTTACCCCTACCCCTCGTGCGCATTATAGAATTTATGCCATTTGGTGTTTGACTATTTGTCTGTATCTCTCTCTCTCCTAACTGTTATCCTTTAATATTAAGGAGTAATTAATCAATTATTATACCTATTGGCTAATGACACCTCTCTCGAGTCTCTACATGTGAAGTTTTTTAATTTTTTTTAATTTTTTTTTCTCCTGCCAAGCAAGTAAGCAACGAGATATTAGAGCTGTCAAAGTCCGATTAATTCCCGTTTTTCACATGAAGCCACTGCTTAATGGAATCAGATAACATTCGAATTAATAGTCTTGCCTAGTAGCAGGCCGGAAGAATTTGGCATGTAAAGTTTTGAGCAGTTTATTTTTTAACTTAAAAATTAAAAAATAATAATATTATGATAGAAGGAAATACGGTCAAATACCCAAATGTTAATTATTAGCTATTACTTTATATTAATTGTTATACGATATGAAGATTGTTACAATGCTTTCTCGAACATAAACTATTAGATGAAAAGTCCAAACAAAATATATCACAAATTTATACATCATCATCGTCCATATAACTTCATATACTCTCCATCACATGTATGCTTGTATGAATCTATCATATGGAAAATTGATATACTAATATTTTGTTAAAGTTTTTAACCAAACCTAAAAGTCTAAACTAATCGATAAAGAACCTGAACAGATATATGAAATCATAACAAGTTTTCACTTGGGTGATATGAGAGATATATGAAATTATAACAAGTTCTTATTTGGGTGATATAGGATAAAATGGATTCTTCTTCTAATAATTAGTATAATATACCGATGTACGATTACAAATGATAGGATGAAAATGATAAAGGGGGCTTTCCATTTTCCTGGTCACATACAACCTGTCCTTCAAACGCTCCTTCATTTTCATAGAATTGGGCCATGGAGTACACAGGGAAAAAAAACAAGAGACCCTGGTATGTCTTTAATTGAGAAGTAGCTGTCTTCAATTGAGAAGTAGCTGTCTTTATGGAACGAGTTCAAATAGTAGCCTTGCCTTGATGTGGATTTGAGGATTGATATACAGTTTTGTGTAAGGACCTGCTGCTTGTGTTGTTACAAGTGGCTTTGTGTGCATTCGTTGCTGTTTCATTATATGAATGTTTTTGTTTTGTTATTCCTTCAGTGGTAGCCACAAATTTGTATGGCATAGTTAGATTATGATTACTCCCACTTGAACAGTTGAACCTAACAGGAATTTTCATTATTTTACAATTATTATAAGAAGATAGCTAGAGGTGACAATATATGTTGCTGTGTTATAGGTATATAACACTAATTCCACATACTATCATATAATTATCAAAGTAACACAACATGATATTTATAATTTATTTATTAATTAAATTATATTTTGATACCCTCAATGATTTATCTGAGACCGACCGTTGAGTCATCGTGATTTTGAATTGGCACGCATGACATATATATGTATAGTATCTAATTCAATAATCAAATTTTCAACATATGTATCCAATAATTACTTATCGACCTCATACTTACTTTCTCAAAATCTCTCTTCATATATATATATAACTCAATTATGATTCACATCAATTATATACTCATATACATGGGTCATATATGTTCATATATGTTCGTGGACGAAAACAAATCAAATATCCAAAAATAGAAAAAATTTACACGATTACTATGTATATACACAAATATATATATATACACATATTTGGGTTATACATGAGTTAAATAGGTATAAAAATACATGTAAACATGTCAAAAAATAGAAAAAAAAAAGAAAAGAAAAAAAAGAAATGGGTTTAGCCAGTTAAACGGGTTAACTCGAACATGCGCAACATTAAAACTAATTAAAACATGATTAAGATCAATTCAAATTCACTAATTTCATGTTGGCTTCGAATTGTATTCAACAATCGTGTAGAATCTTGCCACCATAAGTAAAAGGTATCATGTGATCGATATATATGAGCATGTGAGATTATAAAAGTTGATGCTTTGAGAGAAAAACAAACGATATAGATTGGCCGGCCCAATCCATCCACACTCTTCCTGGACATAAATTAATGAAAGCTTAATAATAATTGTGTGGTAGGTTTTCCTTCGAGTGCTAGCTAGTTGGATAAGCCCAATGTTATCAAATTCGGACTGGACGTCCGGTTGAACCGGGAATCGAACTCCTCTCCAATTGGTTTAACCCACAAAAATCCATTTTTAAAAAAATCGTTCAACCCGGCGGTTCAATCGGTCAACCCTTTTTTTTTTTTTTTAGGTGCTAAAATGGCTAAAATAGTCCCAATATTTTTAAAATCTCTTAAAGCCAAGAAGGCTAAAAAGGCAATAGTCTAAAAAAATCCCAAATAACAAAAAGAAACCCAAGCACCTAATTTAATAATACAATATTCTTATCTTGCATTTTAAAAAATGTATATAATAAAGATTGATCAATAGTAATTATCAATTTTCAATTTTGAAGACTGCACATAAATTCAAATATATGAATTGATTGTACAAACATTTTAAAAAAATTATATTTTGAATCATTTATAGCTTTTATTCTAATAAATAAATAAATAAATAATATATTTATGACGTCACGGTTCAACCCGGTTGACCCGACGATTGAACCACTTGACCCTTAATCAGGTAACTTTTCCGGTTCGATGAACGGTCCGGGTTTTAAAACAATTGATAAGCCAAAAGTGTTATCCTTTTAAGCCAAGAAAGCATAATGCTAAATACATATAAGATTACGATTAAGCTAGATTCCATACAAATTTTAATTTTTTTTTTTTGGGGGGGACTTATATCTTGCAAAACTACAATTAAGTTACATGATTTTTCTATGAAAATCAAGTATATATTACATTGACAAGATACCAGCAAGGGCTTATTTGCGTTATTTTTATTAAAATTACTTTTGGAAAATTATCTCTTTATATATTTTTTTGAGTTGTACTCGAACCATGTTTTTATATATCAAAATTTTCATATTAAAAGTGATTGCGGCAAAAGTAAGAATCCCCTAACTCTTATCACAATCACTTCAAGTTAGTATGAAAATTTTTCCAATTAACTATCATATTATCCTTCAAGTCGCCTAAAAATAAATCAAGTGGGATTTTGAGCTCCAGAAGTGATTTTAAGAAAAACTATTACAAAAAGGCCCTAAGAATTTTTTTTTTTTTTTTAATTATTAGACTCATGTTTCTAATTAATAAATTAAAAAATAATTAGAATCAAACCTACACGCATTAATTATTAAATGTATGAATTAATGTAAACAAAGTCAAGCCAAATAGTTGGTTGGTCAAGCCTGGTTTGATATAAACTCAAAAATAATGTTTTTACTTTGATTTTTTATTTTACGGATGAACTCAAACAAGCTTTTTATTGAGCCTACCCCGAATTGAGGTGAGCGAAGCTCAAATAGTTTGATTATTTAAAGTATTAATGAGCTTATTGAGTTGAGTAATACTTTACTCAAATTAGGCTCAACAAATTAAGGAGTTTGAAACATGAGTTGAGCTTTGCTCATTTACTTTCGAATGGGCTCAAACAAGCTTTTTATCCGGCTCGATCATCTCGAATTAAATCCAAGTAGCTTGGACTATTTTACAACTATAAATTCAGTTAATTGGGATTGTTGAGATTTACTTACTAGGAATTTTGTCCATATCTAGGGACTATTTTGCACCCTAACCTCGTTCAAAGTAGATCTAGACTATCCTATATATATTTTTAAAATAAATAAGAAATAAAAACTAACACACACACACATATATATATATATAAGTCAGTTTTTCAAAGTTACATTTTTCAAAAACCAACCGTTGGATTACTATGATTTTTGGCAGACATGACATACATGATAGGAATATCTAATCCAACGGTCGATTTTTTAAAATTTTCATCGTAAGTGTCTCTACAAAAAGATACCTTATGCAAGAAACATCAGTGCAGACCATATTAGAAGTTATATAATATATGAATTATGAATTAATTATGTATGTCGGGTATAAGCATATACGTGGTACACTCTCATCCAACTGTAGTGTGTTAGGTTTGACCAGTACTCTCATCTCAGCTGCCATACAACTCCTTTGAGGCTGGGGGTCCTGCAAGATATATTCATTCGGATGTGGTTTGACGCCCAGATCGGTGATGCTCCATGGTAGCTAGAGTGATAAGGTTCGACCTGTCTCATCTCAGCTGCCATACAACTCCTTTGAGGGTGGGGGTCCTGCAAGATTTATGCATTCGGATGTGGTTTGACGCCCAGATCGGTGGTGCTCCATGGTAGCTAGAGTACGTGATAAGGTTCGACCTGTCTCATCTCAGCTGCCATGCAACTCCTTTGAGTGTGGGGGTCCTGCTAGATATATGCATTCGGATGTGGTGCTCCATGGTAGCTAGAGTGAGATATATATATAGGTACAGGTTCTCCTGACCATTCTTTTTATCATTATTTCTATTATATGTTTTCAAAACACCAATACGAGTCTAATATTTTGAGAAACCGACAGTTGGATTGGATACTTTTATTATACAAGTCATATATGTCAAAAACTACATTTATCCAACGGTCAGATTTTAAAAAAATCTCACATTAAAAAACTGCGATGTTTTTAATTATAATAATTTTTCACAGTGGCATTTTTCAGAAACCAACCGTTGGATCACTATGATTTTTGGCATACGTAATGTATATAAGCAGAATATATAATCTAACAGTCAGTTTCTAAAAATATTCGACCCACATTAGTGTTTTGAAAATGGATGGTAGAAATAATGGTAAAAAGAATGGTTAGGAGAACCTGTCCTATATATGTATGTATGGGGGTCATATTCTGGTACGTACTTCCTACATGAAGATTTGGCCTTTTGGCCAGTGTAAAATGAGTATTTTGAAAAACTAACCGTCAGATTGAATATTCTCCCTATGTATGACATATATGTCAAAAATTACAGTCATCTGACCATCAGTTTCCAAAATATAGACCGTGAAAAATTAAATACCTATATAATGCTTAATAATCTGTATTTCAGAAACCGACAGTCAAATTACTATAATTTTTGGCATGCTTCTCACACATAAGGAGAATATTCAATATAACAATTAATTTTTCAAAATACTCATTTTGATTTTATATAACCATATAGGTCAAAAACCAAGTCCTCATAAAAAAAGAATTCACAGAACGGTTACAATATATAATTTCAATATTAATGCGCCTCCAGGATGTGATGTAACGAACTCACTTCATATCTTAATATTTAATACGCAATCGTGTGGGCACTGGTGTGAGATTTTGCCGACAACAAAGAGGAGAAGAGAGAGACTGTAAAATTGAATTGAATTGAATTGAATTGAATATAACCTTGTGATTTTGGGTGTCGGACACCAAAATCTTCGTAAAAGCATTTTCAACCCCACTAGATATATGTACATTTTAGTCAAATTAAACACTTAGCCAAACTATAAAAGTGATACTCCAATGGATTTTTTTATTTTTTGCTATACAGATATATACAGGTATTATGGACCAGTTTGCACACACCAGACTAAATTCTACACTCTGAATAAGGCCGGCTTTCGAAGCAAGACTTGCCGCCTTGAGGTCCGTGACTCAGGATATTAGTAATTAATGGGAGTCGAATCCAGAACTAAGGGATTTGGTAAGCCCTTCACCCTGCTTGTTCGACCTCTAAGCTACTCACTCTTAGGTTTACTCCAATAGATTAAGAATGCCAGAATAAGAGAATAGGGATATTTTTTCCACCTCATTTTTTTTTTTTAAGATACTTTTCTTTAAAGTATCATTTGAATTCAAAAAAATAATAAATAATATAATATAATATTTTTTTTACCAACCAAAATGGCTAGTATAATAAGAGAACATAGCACTTTAGCTAGCCAAAATGAATAGGCAAATTGCTATATGGCAAAAATGGCTAGTTATGATTAGAGATGCAAACTCTAAGAGGAGAAAGAACCGTTAGGCCCTAGGAACAGTGAATCACCCCTGATGTGGTAGAAAATCAGCTGGATGTCGATCATCGGAATCATGCACAAGACAAACAAGTGAACTCCCTGGATTGTATCCGGCGAGTAAACTCCGACGATCAAGTCAGCCACAGAATTGCTAAAATGATCGAGTTTTAAGCTCTCAAATAGTGCATACCTTTCTTAGATCGTAACTTCTCCATTTATAGGTTTTTGGTAGACGCTTTCCTTCTTTCATTCTAACTCTAATTCTGTCCAATTTGGGATTAACAACTTCTTTGGTGATAAAGTTTTATCTCCTTGATTTTAGGGATAACAATTTCTCCCGGACTTATATGTATTTATCCAATAATTCAAAATTTACTTTTTACTCCTCATCAACCCCCATTGATGAGATCAATGCAAAATTAAAGGATATTTCATATTCAAAGCTTGTTTGCAAGTCTCAAATATGCCATCTTAATCGAAAATTGCCACTCTTATATTTAAATAAAATAAATTAATATGTTTACCTTCTTTTTTCCACCATTTTTTTCTATAGATACTAGTGCATTGCAAATCTTAGAAATTTTCATAAATTACTCCTTGAAAAAAAATTAAAAACTTAATTGGTTGGTTGAATATAAATATAATTGGTTTGAATTTCATTATATTTTGTTAAGTTATTCTCTTTTTTAAAAGATTGTTTAGGATTTTATAAAACAACAAGACAAAAATGCCAAAACCATTTCAAAATTCACTGCCTTGCTTATCTGATTTAATTCGTGAGTACATGGATATACATTCAAATTCAATTGTTAGTATTAACCATCAAGGGATTTGGGAGAAGAATAGGTTGAGCAATGCTATACATTCCAATATTTTTCTAAAAATGTGTTCCAAATGAATCCTAAACCTTCATTTATTAGAGAGAGAGAGAGCTAAAAAAGAGAAGGGCTAAATCACCCGCCATATCATTTGGAATAAGTTTTTTGGATGTTTGGTATTTTCCTAACAGTAATGCTATACACTTCAAAAAATTGTTACAAAAAAATATTTCAAATGAATCTTAACCTTTATTTATTATTAATTAAAGAATTTGTTGAAAAAGATAAGAATTTTGGAACATATAATATTTTTATTTTCCTAATAATAAATGATGGTCATCATGATGCTTTTGTGGACAATTTCTTGATACATGTGGTATTGCTTGTGACTCTTAAATAGTTAAACAAGTTTTCATATTCCTGAAACAATATGACCTCAATCCTATCTTAGACAAGATCAGACTCATCATGGGCCTGTCGGGTTAAAAGCTATGAACAAAGCTCAATAAAAATTAACCTGGACCTACCAGTTGTCTGTCTTCCAAAATTTTCAAAAATCCCTAATCCAGTAATACCCACTTCTTAAAACCCTATTCACCATCACAGTTGAAGCAATTTCACAAATAAATAAATTACACGGTAACGGTAAAATTCTGCAGCAAGTGACCAATAAAAAGCCATGCTTCACTGCATAATTCCATAAAACTGAATTTCACTGTTGGGAGAGATGCTAATCAAAGCCTTTTGGCTTTTACAGGGAGTTCTTGTCTACATTTGGCTTGTGGGTTTTAAGTTACGCGTCCCTACAGGACCCAGAGGTTCATGTTCTATGCCAGTAATCGTGTCATGCACAGCACCTTTCCCTTGTCTCTTTGCATCTGTATATATCCTTCCATCAAAGTCTTTAGTCTCCATCGTAATTATGCAGATTCTTTCCGGCCCTGGATATGAATTAGTCCCAAAAGTCTTCCAAAGATATCACTCACTTTTCTACACACTGTTTGAATTTTTAAAAAAATTATATGAAAATGGGTAAAAAAAGGCACATGTAGCAAGGCTACTATTAAATCTAAGAGCATCCCCCAAGGTCTCCCTGTATTTGGCTCCTCAGCCAAAGTAGGTAACAACAACTCTTTTACAGGGTTCCAAGGGGGTCGCCAACCTCACAGTTAAAATAGCTTTCAGCTAAATGGCTCTCTATTTATGGCGAGGGATTTGAGATTGAGCTCGCCAAATCAGAATAACATTAATTTAATATTATTTCAGTCCAATCGTATGCTACATATGGTCATGTGTCATAGAGAACATGCATGATTGAAGTAGATAGTGTAAAAGTGGCCGGCTAAAATAGGTTCTAGCTAAAACAGGAAGTCATTTGTGAAAAATTAAGAGAGCATGGTTGGAGATGCTCTAAGATACCTATTTGCATGTTGCATTTGCAATGAAAAGTAAAGCACATGAAGCTATCCATGTGAATTGAATTATTTTATTGTCTTACATATGATTTTGTGAATAAGTGCGACCCCATGTGAATTGAATTATTTTATTATCCTCATATAATGTTATGAATAAATGCATATTTGTGAATGAAAAAGTTCCAAGAGGAAAGGAAGCATTATAACAAATAAGAGAAACAATTAAAAATAGAAATATTTTACAAATTTTTAAAAATTAAATTAATAACATCAATTATAATGATGATTCCAACATTTTAAATTCAAAAAAATAAATTTGCACCTTCAATATTATATAAATTCCAATGAATTAATTTGAACAATCAAATAACTTCCAAGTGATAGATATATGGCATCACCCTTTTTTAGAGATTCAAAACATAATTCTTTATATATATATATATATGAATTGGGGACCCAAACTGTTGGCTGGGGTGAAGAGTTGGTAGCAAATATATATATACAAGTACCTGAATATTCATGTGCCCTACTTTATGCACAAGTAGCTTGCAAATGGAACCTCAATTTGTCCAATCAATTACTTTTACATTATAGAAGATAGAAAACGCTTTTAAAAAACAAGAAAAGGTGTTCAAATCAAATTAGTCCAAGCAAAAGCCATGTTTGTTTGGTGTCTTGTACCCTCAAACATGTGCAGTGGTGTGACTTGTGAAACTTACAAAGTGGTCCACAAATATTTAATTAACAAACAAAAAATGAAAAAGAATTAAGAATAGAGAAAGCCTCTTTGCCATTGCATCACCATGTTACAACATATCACAAATACACAAAAACGAAAAGAAAGAATACAAATTTCAGTTCAGCACACAACAGTACTCCTTCCCATACTACAAACCCATTACAGCCTATAATATATCAATCTCAAGCAACCCAACTGGGGGGAGGGGAGATATTTATCTAGAAATTTATATGAAAGAGATTAATTCTTTTTAAAAAAAAAAGAGTACAGTGTGACACTACTGATGAAACCCAGAGCAAAAGACATGGACATAGACAGAAAACAAGTGTAAAAAAAAAAAAAATTGTAATGGGTATTACACAAACTCTCTTAGCTTAGCTTTAGCCTCTTACAGCCAACAAAGAAGGAATAGCAGCCAAGTTAGGGGTAGTGTTCTTATTGGACTTGCCATCTTTGTTAGAAGAAGCAGAAGAAGGCTTACTGAAAGCTCTAATGGGACTAGCAAAAGCCCAACCCCAACTTTTGCTCCTTCCATGGGCCAGAGGCCCAGCTGCTCCTCCTCCACCTGTTCCCGTTGCTGTTGTTTTCCCATTCATATCTTCTACTGATGATGATACCCAATAAGATGATGAAGAAGAAGATGAAGATGATGAAGTAATAATAAACCCACCAAATATCCCACCACACTTGACTCTCTCTTTAATACAGTGGTTATTGTGCTCACCAACACTGCTGCCGCCGCCGCGCACGGCGGCGCCGGTAACCTTTGGCTTACCTTCTCTTTGGGATTCCACCCTCCGGAGTGTACAATCACCCAACCCAGTTGATATTCTCTCAAAAAAATCACCAGAGAAGCTCCTGCTCCCACACCCAACAGATCTGGATCTAGAAACCTTACGATCAAAAGATGAAGATGAAGCACTTGCATGCCCATTTGGGCTTATCTCCTCCTCTTCAACAAAATCACCCTTTTTTGTAAAAGAAGAACCCAAATCCTTCCCTTTTGATTTATGAGAGAAGGAAGAAACACTCGTTGTTGTTGACATTTCTCTTATATTGTTCTTGTCAATCCTTCTTGATGTGGTGCTGGGCTTGTTGAGGTAAAAAAATGACCAAAACCCTCTCTTAATTTGAGGGCTAAAATCGTCATTATCATCAGCATCCAAAAAGTGCCTTCTTCTAGGGGTTGCAGTGGATTTGCTCCTCTTGAGAATGATATCCGAAGAAGAGCCCATGAGTTCTTTCTTTTTCTTCTTCTTTTGGGTTAAAAGAAAAGGGATCCGGGCCCGCCTTGAATAATAGTGGTGATAATGACAATCGTTGGTGCTAATATTATTGTTATTATGATTATGAGATGATGAAGAAGAAGAAGTGGGATGATGATGATGATGATGCTGAGGTGCAAGAGATGAGAGAGAGAGAGAAGTAGAGGAAGTGGTATTATTATTGTTATTATTGTTAGCAAGTTCAGATCTAAAAGAAGGGGAAGAAGATGAAGAAGGAAAAATAGCAACAGGGAAAGAAGAGGAAACAAGCTTACCAAGCTTCTCTTGTAAACAAAAAGCACAGATCCCACCTGGGTTGTTATTTCTAAAAGGATGATCACTGCACTGCATGCTTCCTTCTCCTATGTCATCTTGATGATGTTGATGATCACCTCCTTTCATCACACCTTCCATTTTCGATCTTCTAGATCTTTCAAAATCTAAACTAAAGATCTTGTTCTTGTTCTTGCTCTTGCTGCTCAAACTTCATAGCAAATCCCTCGATCCTCTGGTCCTACTTGCTTTACCCACACACTACCCCAGAGAAAGATGTAGAAAGAGAGAGGGAGGATGTGGAGAGAGAGAGAGGGGAACAGATGGTCAGAGGGGTGTAATTGAATGAAGGAAATATGGCATTGAAGTAAGTTAAGGGGGTGGGGTGGGGAGAGAGTCCCTAGGAGCACGTGGAAACCTGACTGGTTTTACATATTTTATTTTCACATGCAAGACAAGCAAATACTGTAATTATTAATATTTCGGACCTCATCTTAAAACCCCTAGCTGTGTAGAAGAATCTCGATATTAATTGTTCCCCTAAAGACACCTTCTCTGCCTCTACCTACCAAACAAATGTAAAGATACCTCCTTGGTACCTCTAATGTTCATATAATAATGCATAATGTATGTATATTGGAATGCTAAGTTCAGGTGCATTTGCAGGTGCATTTGCATCAGGTGATTCCATGCAGTTAAAATTATTTATAAAATATATTTTAAAAATTGATCATTAGATTAGATTATTTCTGTAAAAAATTATAATGATCGAACGATTGGTTTCTAAAAAATCTTACAGTGAAAAAAAATTGATATTTTGAAGAACAAAAGAATAACAATTTTTCATGGCGACTGTTGGATTCCTATGATTTTTTACAAACATGACATACATAAGAAGAGTATATAATCTAACGATCAGTTTTTAAAAATACAAGTAACTCTAATTGAAGTCATCATGATGCAACTTACATCAAGTGCACCTGACGTTAGCATTTCTATGTGTGTAAATATATGAGGATTGGAAATATAAATTTTGAGATAAATTTACATTTTTTTAAGAGTTGTGTTTTACAAAACTTGATATTATATATGTGAAATATTATATTAATTAAATATATTAAATATAAATAGTTATTTAATTTTTTAAGAGTTGTATTTTACAAAACTTAGCTTGCTATTGTATTTTCTTAATATGCATATTTTTTGGAAGAGACCTATTTTTATGGGATGGAGGGAGTAATAGTTATAGATAAAGTTACTCTTAATTTTTGATCAACTTGATATTTGATGAACATGACGTATATATATGAGATAAATATTTAATTTAATGATGAATTTTTTAAAACTATTACTCTAAAAATAATTACTAAAATTCGATCATGTCAAACGTGTTTAAATTTCCTGATCGTGTCCCTATACATGTATTGTTTTTTCTTTTTCATTTACTTTTATACATGTATCGTGTCCCTATACTAAGCAATTTTTTTGTGTTTCCCTTAAATTTTGGAGTGGAGAGCTTCTGTCCCACCTGTATATATGTACCATTTTTCTGTCTCCTCTGACAAAAGTCCACATCCTTCGCTGCCTTTTGCTGTAAATAAGATGACATGCATTTATGTCCAATGTTAAGCTAGGGTTTTTTTTTTTTTTTTGTTAAATGTGCTAAGCTAGGGTTGTTCTTGGTATTTATTAGCAGTTAGTGAAGAAAAAAAGTTGGTACAACACTCCTTATAACACATCAACCGTCCGTGGTATGTTAGTATTATATATATTGTTAGTATTTATGCTTTTCAGATGTACATGAATCTACAATAATTGCTGCAATCACAATAGTGGATGTGATTTTATGAAGATTGTGTTAAGTGTTTTCCTAATTTGGTCAGTTTTAGTTACTCCACGACCAACCCTAAATGAAGTAAAGTTTTGACTGAATGAAATGCTTTGTATAAAATGATGCAAAAATACAATATGCATAGATAATTGTTTACGCGGCATGATACATCAATTGTATTGTCAGTTATTTTATTAGAGAAATATCATTCTAATCTTCAATAATAAATGCATACTACCTTTGAATTAAAATAGCAAAATTCACTATTTTTTATAAGCTATCACATCATTTAGTACGAGATCGAGAAATATTCAAGTTTTAATCCATTTAACACTTTTTCCGATGATTATGAATGCTCTTGTAAAGGTTCGAACTCATGAAATTCGATTTTCACATGCTTTAATTTATTTATGATTTTATCTATAGGATTATATTAACCCAACTCATTTTGCTCTTAGACGTGCCGCGGTACTCTAAATTATTAAAATATTGATAATATGTAAGTATAAATAATAAAAAATTTAAAAATAAAATAATAATAATAACCTTAAATTTTACCAACTCATTCATTCTTAGTTTTTTACATGAAAGCAAGTAGCTAGCAGTCAGACCTTTTAAGGTAACTCTATTGAAAGTACTTAAAATAATTTATATACTAAGGCTTTAGTCTCTTTCCTTATCATTAATTCTTAATTAAAAACATTAGAAAAGAAAAAACCAAAACAGTTATATATGTTTACATCATTGAATTGAGATAAATTACCTTATAATTACTCATACATTATTTATGTGTGTGGGTGTCTAAGGAGAAGCTGATATCACATGCCATGCATATATGGCCAAATCCAAGAAAGTTAATTTGTTAAATTGCTTATTACATTATTAATTTAGTACAATTTAAGTATTGTCCTAGTCCTAGAGTTCCATCAACATTCAAATAATTTGTTTAATAGTTAAAAGAGGTGCAAGTCAAATTATTGTATTAACAGCTAGCTAGCTCTAAGAAGCTTGGACACATCCAGCCAAATATCAACCTGGAAATTATGCAAATTAGCCATAATTTTCAAGGAAACTGCTGGCCCAATACCTTGACCAAAAGGGACTCTTTTCTCTTTGGATTGGACATTAGTGCCAAAAGATATCAGCTCATCATTTAAATGGGTCAAAACTATGCCTCCAGCCACCATACTATGCCCTTACCAATTTAAAAAGTCTCATCATAAAAGAGATTTTAGTACACATCTCTAAATAGCCTAACTCAAAATTCCTCATAGAGAAGGTTTGGACCGTTTAGTCCATGCATTGTTTTTTCATCTCCTACTAACAGTTCACAACTAATTTTTTTACTAATGTATACTATTTGTCAAAATTAAAAAAGATCAAAAGTTATTAAGGAGCTCCATTTCAACTTCATCTTATATTTGTACGCTAATTTAAGCGTTCAACGTAGATTACGGTTATCCGTAATTGACAATTGTTGGAGTGTATATATTACGTATGGCTGTAATCGATGCCGTACACACATAACGTCACGTGCCTAAATCAAACATTTCCTATCTCTGTTTTAATTCGTTTTAACAAAACTTGATATTTGAGATTAATTTCTAGTCTATTAAAATTTAAATATATATTTTAACAAAAATACTATACAACCAGAAACTTTAACCCGAAATTAAAAACCACCGTGATATGTCATGCTTTGAGTGGTATGTGAAAAAGATAGAATCTATTTGGAAAAAAAAAAAATGATTAAACCACTCAAAAAATGACACATAAATTGTATAGCATTTTTAATTTCGGATTAAATTTTCTGATTGTTTAGCATTTTTCATATTTTAATCCTTAAAAATGTGTGACATCATCGTAAGTTGTATTCATTCAATTCAATTTCAAGATTTCAGCTTCATAAAATATGAACTTAATTTAAAATAAGATACATGCACAATTGCACATAATATGGGCTATAAGCCACAAAATTGCAGGCCTAATTAATTGTTTATACACACGCCGACCTGGCATAAGAATGTAACGGACTGTACCCTTGGATTTATGTGGAAGTCAAGTCCATTATCTACAAATCTAAACCTTCTTTAATTACTTCTGCATTTCTTTATTAACATATTTTCGGAGGAATAACAATAATTATCATAATAATTAATAATACTCTACGGATCTTAGCCTGTGTTTCGTGCATAATCCTGTCGTATCAACCGTAGGATTTAACCTCACATAGGGATCTTCGCTCTGTTAATTTGTCTTTTGCAACCCCCGTGAAGCTGGGTACAGTTTAGTAATTGGATTACTCTCTGCTCACTAACTTGCGCCGGGTGCTATCCTTGCGCCGTACACTGGATATCCCCCACATGATTTGAAAGTACACAGACGAAGGAGCGTCCCCATCCGTGGATTTTAGTTGATCGTGGCTTTCTACGCTCCTTCTCAGTCGACCGTAGCCGTTGATTGTCGTCGTTTAGTGATTATCAACATATTCACATGACAAGATTTAACGGATCCGACTTCGGATACCCATATATTCCCCTCTCTCTCTTGTGGCGATCACACGGTCAATGTATTCATTGAAGCTGTTTTGTGTCTGTAGGAGTGGACCTGGGCTTTAATGCACTTGTTTCATAATTTCTACCATTTCTTTAGATATTCTAGGCTACTCTTCCCCAAGCTTGGGTCCATAGTAATTTACTAACCATGCACAGTCTATTTTCAAATCCATGCATTCAAGCCGTCAAATAGTAAAATGGTGATTCAATTGTCACCCACCCATATAACTAATGGCGTCCATCAATCAATAAAAAAATTTATTACTATTGTATTCCCATATAAATTTATTAATAAGGGTAATATTAGATAAATAAAATAAATTAAAATAAATCATATTAGTTCTCACACCCACCTTATTCTTTCCACATTCATATCTTTTCTATAAACCCTAATATTCATACAAACATTTATACTCTGGTATAACTTTTTAAAAACTCTAACCAAAAAAGCATGATCATGTGAAATGATTTCAACAATGAAATATACATTTTTTTTCTTAAATATGATTCACTTTTTTTTAAGTTGTTTTAATTTCAAGTCCGTGCTTTCGTTTTTGTTCAGCTCTGCGATATTGAACATCAATCAATATTCAGATAGAGGTAATTGAACATATCACTATGTTAGTGACCCCAATCGAATATATTAAAATGTTCAACAGGGAATATTAAACATTACAGAATGTTCAGTCACCACAACCGAACATATAAAAATGTTCAGTAAGGGATGCTGATCATTACAGAATGTTCAGTAGGCACTAGTAGAATATTATCCTATGTTCAACAGTCGTGAGCCAAACATATTAGAATATTTAGCACACTAAGTTAGAACATATTTGGGACTTTTTATATTATTTATTTGAATCTCAAGTATGAAACTAATAAATAATTATAGGATACATATTTTGAAAAACTGTACGTTGGATTAAATATTCTTCTTATGAACGTCGAATAAGTATTTTGAAAAAACTGATCGTTGTATTAAATATTCTTCTTATGGATATCATATATATATGTACGCCAAAAATCACAATGGTCTAATGTCAAATATCAAAATATAGTATATAAAAAATATAACTGTTGAAAACAGTCACAATTTTTAGAAACCAGCCGTTGGATCATTGTGATTTTTGGCATACGTGACATGCATAAGTATAATATCTAATCCAACGGTCAAGTTTTCAAAATATGTATTCTATAATTTCTGATGATACATATGTGGGTTAAGCTTATGTTAGTCTGTGTGTACTTGTATTAATGATGTATTTTAACTCTACAAAAAGGAAGAAAGGGAAGGGGGGGGGGGGGGGGAGCATTCCTCCAAACAACACTAGGACTCTTTTAGTCTTTTTTGTGATGGACTGTTTTGGCATGGGCACCATTTTGTAGCTGGATGAGTTACTTAACTTGATCGAGGTGGTGGTGGTGGTTCTATGAATGTTCATATTATTAGCTGCTGCATGGGGCTATGAGGCATCACAAATATTACTATCATTATGAGGGTTCTTATCAAAAATAGGAACTTCAATATGGGCCAGATGAATTCAATGGGTTGGTTGTTATGAACCTTGCTAGCTTGCTGCCCAACCCAATCTCTTTTTCTTTTTCTTTTTCTTTTTTGGGTTTGAGGCACCCAAGCCAAAATCAATTTACTTAGTCAAGTTGTTGGATTGCATGAGACCATGGGATATAGGGGAAGTGAGTTGAATATGATTTTTTTTTTTAACTTCCAAATATTATATTTTTTTTTAACTTCCAAATATTATAAGAATTGATCGCAAAATTTATACTCAGTGTTGGTCCCATTGAAATAAGGATTCAAGGGAAGTGAGTTGAATGTGGTTAATAATTTTTAATATTATATAAAGTGAGTGCTTTCAAGACTTGAATCACATACATATATTTGTAATTAATAACTCAAAAATTTTACCATTATAGCCGACAATGGCCCATAATCACAAATAACTTCGTATATAAGAATAGTTGTGTCACATGTAGTAGTATAAATAATAATCATATACAAATTAACAAGATCGGCTCCCCATAAGGCCATAACTATTGAATCGAACTGGTTGAAATTTGGCCACATTTAACCAGCCCAACTTCCAGTCCAAACCCAAACCCATTAACCACTTCCATGGTCTAGCCTAGAGGTCACATACTCACATGCATATTATGAGCCGCCTCTAACTCATATTAATCACTTGCTAGATCAAGAATTGATTAATGTTCTATTTGGTAGGAATGATGAAAAAATGAAAGAAAGGAATGTAGGAGAGATGAGCTTTCCATCCTCAAGAGAGGGAGATTCATTTTCCTTCCTATGTGTTTGGAATGATGGATGTGAAATATGGAAAAGTGGTTTTCTTCCTTCTTTTCTGTTTGATTGAAAGGAGAATACATAATTTATTATTCTACTCGTCTTATGTTTGTCACATTCGCCAAAAATCACAATGATCCAATGGTCAGTTTAAACTTTTAAAAAAAATCACTTTGTAAAATTGAGACTTTTTTGTTCTTCAAAATATCACCATTTTTTCACTGTCAGTTTTTTAAGAAACCAACTGTTGGATCAATATGATTTTTGGTAGACATGACAAACATAAGAGAAGTATCTAATCTAATGGCCAGTTTTCCAAAATATAGTCTGCAATTCCTTCTAACGCAAATCATCAGGTGCACCTGATGATAGCATTTTTGTTTATTTGGTACAGGAAAGAAAGAATTTTTTGTCAATATGAAAAAAGTGGAAATGTATTATTGTGTTTTTACCCCTCTTCCCCCTCCCTCTTAATTCCTTTCCTTCCACTCATCCCATTTTTTTGGAAGGATGAGAAGTGAAAAAAAATGGAGTTTTCTTCCCTCCACTTTTCCTTCCTTCCTTCCTCTTCTCCTTCCACACCAAACACACCTCTTCCCTAACCATCCCTCCACTTTTCCCTTCCAACCCCTTCCCTTCCCTCCACTTTTTCTCCAAACCAAACATATATACTTTAAGGGACAAATAATTAAAATTTCTTACATATAAAACATGAGATCCTAACGAAAGCACTAACTAATTTGTTGGTATAGCCTCTAAGTAACTGTATTAGAAATTTGAGAATTTGATATCGAATCTCACCTCTATTAGAATTGATCATTTTAGAAAAGGGATACCCATTATATAACAAATGATCCAAAGTGGACTTTAACAGCTTGTTTGGATTGAGAGAGTTGGAGAGAAGAGAAGAGAAGAGAAGAGAAAAGAAACTTATCAAGTTTCTCTCGTTTAGATTAAGAGAGTTGGAGAGAAAGGGGAGGAGGGAGAGAGAAAAACCAGAGATTATGGCTAGCCATATGAATGTTGTAAATTGTTGTAAATTTTGTCTTACAAAATTTAAAACAAATTGCACACTCTGTACTCTCGTGGTGCAGGTACCCAATGGGAGACTCTATTCTGGCATCTGAAAGCACAGTTTTAGCCATCCTTGAGAAAAACCAGAGAACTAAAAAATCTCCAGATGAAGCCAACAATGGCTTTTGCCAACAGAAACAGTGCTCATCGATCACCTTAGCAAACCAATGCATTTAATTTAATTCCATCAATGGCTTCAATCCCTTGAGAAAAATGAATTTCTATATATAAAAGAGTATACGGAATCTCTAACACTCTTCATTAATCTTCTCATGCTTATGAAATATGAATCGAAGACGACACGATGAGGTGTTCATGCAGCCTTCCGTCTTCTAATCCATCCGAAATATTTTTTGACGGCTTAGCGTTTCGGTAAATTGCATAGAGGAGTAGCTGCGCAGCACCGAGTATAAACCCAGTCCCATTGGGTACCTGCACCACGAGAGTACAGAGTGTGCAATTTGTTTTGATGTGCTTTGCATATAATTTTTGAATAAAGACTTTCTTTTTGAGAAATTTCAGAGGATGACTGTTATCGATCATCGTAAATTAGTGTGAAAATTAAAAATAGGAATATTTTGATGGGTTTTAAAAATTTGATCCATAATACCAATTGTAGTCATAATTATGTCTTTTTAAATAGTACCATTTTTTTTCCTGTCAAACTAAAGGAAATACACGATAAATTCACGGTGCTGAATATATTTCAATGGTATAATTTAAGGGCATGTCCGCTCTTTCTTTTTTTTTTTTTTTTGGGGGGGGGGGGGGATGCATGAGACTTGCTAGCTACCTAAGGTTAGGTTTGTAACAAATAAGGGCATGCATGCTTGGTTGTCTCATATAGCTTAAATTGTTTCATTTTTGTCTTGTATATAGTATTTTGTAATCGAGGAAATTCATAAGGATAGCAATCGTCCTCAAAAATTGAGAGTGAAATTGAAAATGGAAGTATGTTACAAAATTTTAAAAATTATTTTTAATAATACTAATTATATATATAGAAATGATCTAATCAGGTATACCTGACTTAGATGAAAGTCATCTAAGAGCTGAGAGGCGTTAAATAAGTTACCACGGTTGATTTTTATTTAAACTAACTTTCATCCAACACCTTCCAGCTCTTAGCCGACTTTCATCTAAGTAAGATATATGTGACTAAATCATTTATATATATATATATATATATATATGACTTTCATCAACCTTGATGCTAGAAGCTAAGGTTCCATAGATAAATAATTAAAGATATGAATAGACACAAGACCATGTATGCTCAAGTTGGACAGGTCTTGTCAAGCCCTGGAAGAGTGACAGGACTTACTAAGGTTAATTTATAGGTCCACAATTTAGTCCCACACCCTTCTAAAAGGACCTTTAAATCATTAATTCATATGCCTCAACAAATAGGAATATTCGAACTTTCGAAGCATATGGGGTAGAAAAATTGCTCTTTAGTGATTGCATCTTATAAAATAGAAGGTTTCAAATTTGATTCTTCTCCTAAGATAAGTCACTGGCTTAATTTTTCAACCATTTACTAATGTGAGTGGGCACTGACTTTATCTTATCTATGTTTGAAGATTAGTTGAGTAGAAAGTACTAATATTTCGTTGGCAAAAAATAAAGCCAATTATGGTGGTACTAATTAAAATAATATGTAAAAAACATACAATCAATCCATCATACGATGACTAATTAATATTATTCTATTGGTAGTGATGGTGGTAATGGGAGAAAAGAACTTACTCCGAGGAAGCAATCGCGGACAAGCAAAGCATAGAAAGCCCAAATCCCTCCATTTAAGAAAAGGAAAAATGAGAGAAAAAATGGCATGTACTCTACACTCTTGGTTGTCACCACTGTTCTCTGAAAAAATAACATTTCCATCAATCTTTCATTAGTCACTATATATCGTATAATGTACGTTTAATTTCTTGCCAAACAATAGAATCATACCCCACTTCAAATTCGATCTCCTTAATTTGGAACAAATGGGTGTTAACGTATGTTCATGTGCTCGATTTCGAAATATCTTTTCTAAAAGTAGAAATATAAGTCACTAAACCAAGAGGTCATTGGCATCATATAATATACTTAATGATTAATTCTTTTAATCTTTGATCCAAATATGAATAAAAATTAAAACTAGAGTTGTTAAATATTCTAATTATGTCATTAATGGGCATGAAGCTTTAGAATATAATACATGTTGGATGAGGCCCTACATTGGTGGTAAATGGTCTTGGTATTTGTGTGTACAAAACTACAAATGATGTTAAGCTGGCCTCTGGAATATGAAAGGCTGCTGCTCCTAATTAAGACACTGCAAACACCTTTACACCAAGACAAGGAGTCCCACTGTACAGAACTAGAGAAAAGCTACTGAGGTTTGTTTGAATCTTGGAAAGAGTAAACCAAAGGAAAGAAAATTTCTGGAATCTACATTGAAATGGATTCCTAGCTACCTTGAGTAATTTTCTTTTTCTTTTTCTTTTCTTTTTCTTTTGAACTTTTCCATTTCGTTTTCCTTACTCTTTTCAATATCTAAACAACCCCTCTTCTTTCCAAGATCCAAATAAAGACTAATTAAATTCTTAAATTAATTCATTTGGTTCAACAGAACTTACCTAATTCCTGGATTATATATATATATATATATATATATGCATACATGTTAGATCAGATCAGTGAAGAATACAGAAAGATGAAGCCTACTTACCATGGCAGCTAGAGGTGATCCATACATAACTATATTTAGGCATGCACACATGAACCCAATTGCATCAATTCGTGCATCTTCCTGCAATGCCAACTGAGTAACTACAACTGCTGCTGCAACAAACACCACATCCATGATCCCAATTAGAACCGCGCTCTTGGCCTGCATTAATTCATAATTAACAAGTTTCAATTATAATGCTCGATGAGGATAATTCCTAATTAATTGTACGTGTCAATAATAACAAATTAAAACTATGATATATAATTTAAGGCATGATGATTTTAGTCACGTACCCTCATCTTTGGTGGTGCATATATAAGAAATAAGGTAAGATAGATGGTTTCAACAACAATCCCAAAACTATTAACAGTGGCAACAAGTAATCCCCCTGGCTTTGTGATTCCATAGTATGTCCACAAGGTTGAGCTCAATAGTGTGCAAATATAAGGAAGACTATCAAACTCCTCAGTTGATTTGTGCTTTATTATTCGATAAAACGTCTCTCTGCATTCACAATTCAATCATATATTAATAATAAAATAGTAATTAATGCTATATATCTCAAAAAATTGTCCCAAAAAAGCATCGCTCCTAAACGAATCCAAACTCTCTCTCTCTCTCGATCTCTCTCTGTGAAGGAGCTGGAAAGCTTGAAAGAGCTTACATGGGAGAAAGAAAGACCAGCACAGAGATGATGTTGCCTGCAATAAAAAGAAACTAAAGCTGTGAGTTTAATTCTCTTTCGTTGCATGACCCACGCACATGACATTTTATAAAGAAGAAAAAATGGTTTGCCACCTATGATTCCAACAAAGATGCTCAAGCTTTCCATGTCTAAGGAAAATCTTCAGAGCAGAAGAGATCAAAAGGAAGACAGAATGTGAGGATTTTGAAGAGAAAGATAAAGGGATCAGATATATATATATATATATATGAATATTGAAGCATTATCATTATTTTATGGAGGTTTAAAGGTATGAACACTCAGACCTCACAGTCATAATTAATCTTGTACTGTCCTGGACATGAAGCTGGAAAGCAGACACTGAATAGTGAATTCATGTTCTTTAATATATTTTCTCGTTTTTACCCCTTAAATATCCATTGTTAATTGGGCAGCATAAGTATTACAAAAATAATTTAGAATGTTTTAAGAAAGGAAATGAGGCCTTTTTATTATCATTTTCTTCTCTTTTCCTTTGGCGTTTCTTGAGGACCAATCAGGATGACTGATCCAAAGTAAATTAATTTCAGGGGTTTAATGTTGTTGGAATTAAGTAACTGAAACCATCAAATTAAGATAAATTTTGACATTTTTAATCTAAAAAAACCCAAGGGGTGATATATATATATATATGAATCCTACTCCGTGTATCTAGGTAAGAAAAGAACTAAAGAGAAACCATGGTATGCCATATCAGCCATCAAGCCCACCGTATCGTATAATAGTAGGAAGATAATAAAAGTAATCATCTATCTATTTCTATTTCACCCACTTATTTCACCCACTTATTTCACCTATAATCTATTAGAACATAATTATTTACCATATTTTATGAGGGACAATTTATTAATGAAGAGTAGAGAATCACTTGGATTAGTTAATTCCTTGTCTTTAACAAATAAATTATGAAATTTGAGGCCTTGGGCCCAGCCCGAAAAGGTTGATAGGCTTTCGCTGCTGCAGCTATTATTATATGGGAGCGGATGTTGACACACCCTCAAGCTATTAGCCCACTCCCACCAATTTTGATTTTTTACCGTTTTATGAAAAAATACATTATTTTTAAGAAAACTAGCCGGCGGCGTCCACTAGAAAACATCATTTTGAACAACTTTGTAGAAGAAAGTTTTTCCAAAATCTATCATTTAAGTAGACTTTTCTGACCATTTATTATTTTTACAAAATATTTCGTAAAAAATGCCAAAAAGTCTGCTTAAATGATAGATTTTGGAAAAACTTTCTTCTACAAAGTTCAAAATAATGTTTTCTAGTGGACTATGCGGCTAGTTTTCTTAAAAACAATGTATTTTTTCATAAAACGGTAAAAAATCAAAATTGGTGGGAGTGGACTAATAGCTTGAGGGTGTGTCAACATCCGCTCCCTTATTATATATATACCTATTAAAAAGGTCAATGTGATCAAATTGAGATATTATGCAAACGTGGCTTGATTATATCTATACATATAGTACGTGGATTGACGATTGTGTGAATGAAAATCTTTCACGGCCCATCAGACTGTTCATGGCTAAGGCCGTGGGCCCGCATGTGAATCACATGGTTTCCCACTGCCTAATTAACGCTATTTTACTCATATGTATTTGTCCTTGTGCTAATTATTTCTTCTTTCCCACTTGTTTTGAAAGAGCGATGTGAAATATTAGAGGCCCTACGCGCTTGACCCTAATGTCCTCTAATGGGCCCAAAGCATCATAAAGATTTGTGATACACGTGGGTTTTTTCTTTCTTTTTTTTTTTTTTGGGGGGGGTTTGAAAAATATATATTAATATTCATTTATATCGCTAAAAATGAAAAACATAGTTACATTTGACTTTATTATTTCATATTTGGTCCAATTTTCTTAGATATTTAATGTTAAGATAGTGAATATTTTTTTAAAAAATATATATATACTTTTTATGTATTTTGACAAGAATTTTTTTAATTTTAATTTATCCTCAATTTAAATTCAATCAAGATTAAATGGCTTCATGGTAATTTTAAAAGACATTGATATTTGAGGTGCTACCTATGGATAGGAATGCAAGTTTTTGGCGCGTGCGTGGCTAGGTGGGGTGAAAGAAGAACTAAGAACATCATAATATATCGGAATATATATACACAAGTACTAGAAATAGATCTCAAAGTCGAGACGTATCAACCCAAACTCCAATCTACCTGCCACCTATAATAGCCCATGGGTGGTGAGTGTAGGCTTTGGTACACTCCCCCAAAAAAATAAAAAAAAAATAAAAAAATGGTAATAGGAGCTTTTGGAATTTTTAATTTATCTTTTCATTTGCGAAAGAATATTTAATTTAACAATGTTATTAATTCGAATTTGATCCAATATTCTCATATTTCTACTCAACTATTTAATATTAAAATAATTGATCATAACTTCTTTCTTTTTGTATTTTAATAAGAATTTTTTAAATTGAGTTTAGTGTCGATTTTTAAGTTCAATTAATTAAGTTTAAACAACTCCATTACAAAATTCAATGATTCATGGGCCACACAACAACAATAAGTGCCATACAAACAACATAATTTTGATATGAGCTTTTACTCCAAAACATTGTCACATCATGTTGTTAATTATTTATACTTGTTTGGTTAGAGAGAAAAGGGCACCTATGCTCTCATTATATATATATATATATATATATGAAGGGTAATCTATCTATGATTCATACCTTATAACCAAATGCTAATTTCCCATGAATGTGACCCGAATCACAAGGATTTTGTATATATATACCTTGACAGAACACTAAGAAAATATAACCAAATACTGAAATGCACCATGAGAAAGTAACAATCCCTGCTTTTGCAAATTGCTGATTAGCCCATGCAAGGATAACATAAAAAAAAAAAATAAGGCACTGTTTGGATTTGTTTTTTTATAAGTACTTATTCGCTTTTTTAAAATTTTTCTAAGAAATTACATATTGTAAATTTTTAAAAAAGCAAATAAGTACTTATAAAAAATAAATCCAAACGGTGCCTAAATAAATAAATAAATCAAAATCAAAATCAAAATCATCAAGGCTTGTTAACATGAGAAAAAATAATAGAAAATGCCAATATAGACTTAATTTATGATGGCTGTATAGATTATTACTGTCTAAGTTCCCACTTCTTGATCATTTTGTGGTACTCAATTATCCATCTCATACATTATTTAGCTCTTCTCAAGCCATCCATCTCAGATTAGGGAAAGAAAATAAACCGCAATGAACAAATTAACCTTTATAGTCGAGACTTTGCTTGCTCCCCCTTTGAACTCTGCAATGAACCAGTTCAAATATTATTAGAGAAGCAATGATAAGCAGGCAAGGCATCAGCTATATGGTTATCAGATAAGCGACAATTAGTAAATTAATCTACCCTTGGCTCACAGATAGCAGCTTCTTTCATAATAAGCATGAGCTCGCATCTAATTAAACCATATTTATCTATTTGACATGTAATTGAAAAGGGTTGAGAGATGGGCCAAATTTAACTGGTCAATTGTGCATCATCAATAATTTCAGGCATTTGATGTTGTTCAGAGAAGCTAAATTTTTTGGAAAGCAGAAAAGCTTTCCAGTTTTAACAATGTCGAAGGAAAAAAAATTATGGAATCAAGTGGCAGAAACTAATTGAAACATGCTTCTCTTTCACATGCATATCTTTAATAGTGCCCATCAAATGATGATTTTTTAAATGGGGTCCATCAAATGTTCAGTTCCAATCCTTCTAGTAAATGTTCCACGTGTAGTGAAAGTGGCTCTTTGTGTGACGGTGACATGATTCTAGACTGGAGTGAAGCTATTTCCTGGCACATAAATCATTGCAGTCGCCCAAGGCAGGATTTCCTAAGGGGAAACACATGAACGGCAGGTCTCAGACAATCCTATGCTCCATGGGCAAGGATGATGTTAGTGGACAGTTCTTATGATGCATCATCCAGTGTCACATAAATCCGTTCATCTTTAAGATGAGGAAGAAAAATTTTCAAAATTCTCACCAGAGGAGCACCCTTAGCAGCTCTTTCAGTCAAGTAGGCACAAGGCTTAAAGAATCCTCCGTACATCCGTGACCATTCCTCCAATCTTGAACAAATGTATTTGGATCCGAGAGAATCAGCCCAGAACATGAGCCCTCCTCTGATTAAAAAAAGTACCCCAATAGTTTAGAGTATGAATTCTATGGAGTTTACATAATGCTCTTCAATAAACTAAAACCACAAACCTGTAAGGTGGGAAACCCATGCCCATAACAGCAGCAATGTCAAGGTCTGCTGCTTTGACTGCGATACCTTCAGCAAAGACTCGGCAGGCCTCATTCACCACAGGGAAGAATATCATCTCCACAATGTCCTTATCCGATAACTTCGCTAGCTGTGTCCAAGATCAATTCCGCAAAATTGAGAGAGAGAGAGAGAGAGTTGGACACTTAAAATTAGTAACGCATTCTGGTTTGCAGAATCTAACTAGTTAAAGCAGGCAGAACACAAACCTAAAAGGCCTAAAAAGCCAAAAGCAGAGAGAGAGAGAGTGAGAGAGACCTGCGGGTCAATGGTAACACCAGAAATGCTCCTTGCTTTCTCAATATATTTCTTTATTTCTGGGTCTGGGCTCGCTTTCCGTTTATCATCGTACACGTAGAAACCTTTGCCAGTGGTTTCGCCTGAAACAAAGACCATAGCAAATAAAGAGATTAAGGATCTGCACAGAAATATCAACCCATACTATTAAAAGGATCAATTACTAGGATATCCCAATAAATTTTTAACAACAAAGATTATATTTACACCTGCTCTCTTATCCTCCTGCATCATTGGGATCAGCAATGATTTATAGGTTCGTTCACCAAAATTCTCAATGAATTGCATGCCAGTTGCAACTGCCACACCAAAACCAACCAGGTCAACCAATCTGCACAAATAAATAAAACGTTAGAGGCAGTTTAGTTTGATAAATCAAACCTTTTTAACAAGCAACAGTGAGATCAAGATGCCAACCAAAATGCCTTAATTTAAAGGGTACCTGAAAGGGCCCATTGGCATTCCAAATTTGGTGATCACCCTATCAATCCGATATAGATCTGCACCATGTTCAACGAGCAAAAGGGCAGCTTGTGTGTAAGGGAAGAACATTCTGTTAACAGCAAAGCCTGTGCAATTCCCAACCACAACTGGGGTTTTCTTTATCTTTTTCCCCACATCTAGTAAGTCAACAATGACCTGGGGAGATGTTCTCTGAGTACGAACAATTTCCAAGAGTGGCATGACATGGGCCGGACTGCATCAGAAGCATAAACAAAGGATTAAGCCAAAAAATTTGGGTAAGAGAAGGGGGGGGGCAATGACTGTACAGCAGATACTACCTAAAGAAATGAGCTCCGACAATCCGGTCATGGGACTTGGTCCTCCCACCAATCAGGTTCAAGTCAATTGTGGAAGTGTTACTAGCAAGTATACAATGCGGCGGGCAATACTTTTCAAGATCAGCAAAAATTTGTTGCTTTAAAGAGACATTCTCAATAACAGCCTGGTCCAAGCATCAAAAGCTAATTTCCCAGTTAAATTTTGGAATAACAAAGAACAATAATGGTAAACTATATCAAAATATATTCTGAATTACCTCTATGACCATGTCAACATCTCTAAAGCTTTCATAGTCAAGGACACCCTTGAGAAGAGAGAAGGTCTTTTCAAATTTCTCTTGAGTCATTTTCCCTTTCTTGACACGGCTTTGCAAATTGGCTGAATAAAAAGAATATCAGTTCAAAACTATATAACTTATAAAACGAAATAAAATATAGGTTATAACACATTAAAGTACCAAGAAATAAACTCAACAAAAAACTATAGCCTCACCTCTGACTCTGCCAATCCCAGCTTCTAAGAGCTTCTGATTTACTTCTTTAAGGATCACAGGATAATTACTAAGAATCAATGCCGTTGCTATTCCAGAACCCATTAATCCTCCACCAAGAATAGCGACCTTATTCACTCGCCTTGGCACCAGACCCAGATCAGTGATGCCAGGAACCTGTTTATTGTTAAGAAAGAAGAAGTTTTAGTACAGTAAGAAGGTAAAGGTTCGAAGGGTCGCGCAATAGATAAAGGTCTAATCAAGATTACAATGTATTACCTTGTTACAAGGTCACAGAGGTTGGAACAAATAAAACATTAATCACTTTCGCATAACAGATACAATGATTGACCAAAATCATTGGGTTTATGTTTACATCCAAATTTATTAAAACTTCTTACTTTCAATCCTAACATTCAGAAATTCCAACTCAACTTGAAAATCATGATTTTCAGGTTTATAAAGTCAAATCACTGAAAAATTATCAGGAGGGTAGGGCTTTCTGTGTAACTGCCAGAAAAACCAATTCAACAACAGTGTTATGAAACATCACCAATAACATAAATAGTGAGAAGGAGTTTGATGCACAAATCATAGAGAAATTAATCAATCACATTTATCAACTATAATTAGTTTAAGGGTTATCTACATTTTAGTACCTCAAACTTTGGGAGTAATTTCAATATAGGACCTAAACTTTTAATTTGATCAATTTAGGACAAATTTCTAAAAACTTATTTCAGTGTAGGACAAAACTAGAACGCCATCTACTTAAGTAACGGAGACTTCATCTACGCTTCACGTGGCATCCTATTTGGAGCCTACATGTATCCTACCTGACTTGAGAGACTTATTTCTTACCCAAACCATTCACATGACCCTCACGTGACTAAATAAGGGTTTCAACTTGGGGGTTAAAGCTAATGGATTAAAACGAATATTAACATTTTTTAGGGCAGATTAATGTAGCAGTGCTTGAAATCTTAACATTTACATGGTTAAGGAAGAAACATATGAGAGTATCCAAGCACTACTGCATTAATCTGTGCTCGAAAATGTTAAGATTCCAGTTTTGTCCTACATTGAAACAAGTTTTTAAAAATTTGCCCTAAATTGATCAAATTAAAAGTTTAGGTCCTGAATTGAAATTACCCCCAAAGTTTGAGGTACTAAAGTGTAGATAACCCTTAGTTTAATCACTAAGCATGGTTCTAAACTTTCTTGAACTCCCATGAATTAATTCCACTTCTAGAGTAACCAAAATTGATTCGAAGTCAAAGTCTAAAGCCTACGAAAAGAAAAATAAACTAGATGCTTGGCATTAAATACTCTTAAATTCAATCAATGTCCACAAACTGATTCCACTTCCACAGTAACAGAAGTTCTCAACAAAAAATTGAGTAAAAGCCTTGGAAGCAAATCAAGAAACAGGTGTAGAAAATTAATCAAAAACATAAAGCAGGGTTCTTTTCCTCTTAAATTAGATGTAAATATCCAACAATTCTAGTACTACTGACTTCATTCGGACCTTTGAGGTTCCGCGTTGAGCAAAGAAAATGTGGACCAAGCTCTTGCAAGTGTCAGAATGCAGAAGTCCTTGAAAATCTTCAGCCTCCTGCCAATATCAGACATGCCGTCATATTCTGTATCTTGGCTGTAACTTGAAGTAAAGCAAAAGAGAATTGGAGATAGATAAGGACCTTCCAAAGTCCAGCCCGGGGACCAGAAACTATACCCTCTTCAATGACATCAATGCAAACCAATGGGTGTGTGAGATTGGGAGCCTGTTTACGGGCCTGAGCTCTAGCGAACTTGAAAATTTCCCTCGCCTCTCCAAGGGGCTCTAACTTATCAGTCCTGTATAGACTAACTACCCATGGTCTTCTGCACTCCAATATATCCAAGGCCCACTGACGAGCAGTGCTTATCAACTCGTCTGGAGAAACCATGGCATCCACAAGGCCCAAACTATGAGCTTCTACCCCTTTAACCGGTTTCGACATCTATTTGAGAGAGAGAGATTAAAGCTGTCATGTCAAAATTATATTATAAAGTTAGAAGCAAGAAAAAACAAAAGCAGGCCAAGACATACCAACATCATTTCAAGGGCCTTTGAGATGCCAACAAGGCGTGGAAGCCGCTGGGTTCCTGAGACAATTCAGGAGCGTTGGATTGACAAGTAGTAGCAGGAAAGAAAAGTTGCAGTTACCCTCAATTATAAAATGGCACAGCAATAATGACTCTAAAGTATTATTTGTTGTGATATGATTGTAAGGAAGTTGTGCCAGGACAAAGCAATTGATCAAGAGTACTCGTCCAAAATTTTGTTATGTACCATTTCTCAGTTCCATAACTTCCACTAAGATTTTATTCAGATCCAGACCAAATTGACATTATACACACATGTGCTCTGACTTGATCCTGAAATCATCAAAATTGAATCGCTAAAGAATAACCATTCATCAATATTATGTCTGTGAATTATATTTTATTCAACAAGACCAACCACATGCAAAACTCTACTTATTGATAATGATCAAAGCTTCAGAGAACTTTTCCAATCAGATAGATATGGGTAGAGAGTCCAACAGCACTGTGTGAGAGTAATCATGTTTATTGTTTAACCACGCACCTTAAGTGATTATGATATCAACGTACTTGATTAACTATACATGTTTGCAGGCATGTGTGTTAACTGTACTTATTATTTAAATGTACATGTATGCAAGCATCAGCATTTGGCTTACATGAAAGATATATGTAATATATAATTGGAAAGGTTTATATGAACCAGGCTACATAAAATATGTCTACTGTCTCAAATTATGACTCAAATATTACTTTTTTTTTACTCAAAAATTTACATTTTGAGCCATCCAATGAAAAAGATGAAAAACAAAACTATAACAATAACTAGAACAGTACACCATTTCCACCCAAATTCAAATCCTTGTTTCAACTATATAGGTCCAACTATATGTCTATATGAATCCAATTATACCATTCTACTGAATTTCCCTCATCTTGTCCTCCATAAGTGCCACTTTGAACTTCTCCCAAATGTATCCATCCCTAATTCTATCACCTTCTTATTTTTCTTGATCTTACTAATCATCAATCTCAACATCCATGTCAATTCTTGAATGCCCACCATTTTGTACCATAAGCATGGATAACCTTAAAGATGTCAAATAAATTATTCTAGAGGATAATTTTATCGGACCTCCATCTTATAATACTTCCCCTCTAACTTAATATGCATGGATCGGTCCAACAACTCTCCAAAAGATTGCCCACTTCACCAGTACTGTACATCCCACCTAATGGATGACCACTGCAAGATAAGGAAGAAGGTCACTCTGAGATTGAAAACAACAACCATGGTTTCTAACTTTTTTCCAAAGATACCCACATTGTAAATGCATGTACTTAAAAAAAGAAAAAGAAAAATTGGCACAAAAACTATAATGCAGGAATTTTATTGATATGAAAAAGGAAACAGAACATTCACGTTGTAGATTAAGGAAAACACAATCACTTCATCGGAAAAAAAACAATTATATTCATTTGCAAGATTTATATACCCTGACATTTTATTTCACAGAAAGTAGTGAAATACAAACAATTCTATGATTTGGGAACCCAAAAAGCCATACCTCCAAATCCAGGAATTAGACCAAGCTGAAGTTCAGGCAGGCCCAATTGTGCAGTAGAAGTCGATATCCGTGCATGGCATGCCTAACAGAACAAAATTTCAAAGTTAAATTTTTAAATTTCATACGAATGATTCTAATATAAAGAGATAACAATGCATACCATTGCAACTTCTAATCCTCCACCTAAGGCAAGGCCATCAATAGCAGCAACTGAAGGTTTTCTTGCAGCTGAGAAGCAAAGCAACCAAGCAAACGGTCAACATACAATGAGAAGAGCTCCCATAGTAAAAATTTATAATCATGAAGACAAAAATAAAACCGAAATACATACCCTCTACAGTGTCGGCGAGAATCTCTACTGACACAAAACCAGGCTTGTTCTCCACTGTGAAGAACACAATTGGAATGTTAACTACAACATGGTGACGTGTCACTTGAATATAAGACTCATAAAACACGTCAACGTACCCTTTCCCCCATGGGGTCCACCCTTTCCCCCCTGGAGTCCACCAAAAGCTGTGATATCAAAACCACCAGAAAACTTGCCCTTTGCCCCTGCTCCAATAACGAAAGATATTAGCTTCATACCTCAACCGTCTTGAATGCTCAACAAAAACTGATAAAACTAATATCTCGTCACTTTTACCCGTAATAACAACTGCCTTCACATCATTTCTTCGTAAGGCTTGCTCATAATTCTCTTTTAAGCTGAATAATACTATAAGAGAGAATAATAAGTAAATGAGTCATACTAGTTATAAAGAATTCTTAACAAATCAAAATAAATAAATAAGTTATTGCAGTAAACATAGTTTTCAAAACACCTAGGCAAGCCTAGGTCAATGACCTCGCCAGCTGCCAAAGAGCCTAGGCAATCACCTGATCTACGTACCACATAAGAGTATGTCATGCATAATTTGTGATGGAAAACTACTAATAACTGTTTCGTCAATTGTACATTTCTAAGCAATTTACTATGTAAAATGAAACAATTAGGGCATGTTTGGTCGTCCCATGTGAATTGAATTGTCTCATCGTGTTTTGTACAAGAATTTTGTGAACAAATCCATCATTGTGAATGCGAAAATTCTAGAGCATGGCAATAATAATCACAAACAGAAAAAAATTAAAAACACAAGCATTTCGTGAATTCCAAAAAAATTGATCCTGTAACACCAATTATGGTGATGATTCTAACTTTTTCAAATAGTCCCACTCAAGGAGATGGACTTGTACCTTCAATACCTTATAAATTACAATTGATTCATTCAAACATCCAAACAAGCCCTTAAGAAATTAAAAATAAATCTTCCCAAAAAGTTAAGTGAAAAGCATTCCAATAGGTTACCAGGGCTTGGCATAGCCAAGCCGATTATTAAAAGAACAAATCAACACTTCACAACAGAAACATGACTAAAACATATAACGAAAACAAACTCCATAATTCCACCATAATACTAAGATGTCAAAATCTACAAGAACAATGATCTCTCCAGGCAGAGTGGGGATATTAGACAGAATATGCATGTTTGATGCACCACAAGTATCCTATTTAGAAAAATTATCCGCCATTTTATTATTTGATTTGTATGTATCCACAAAAGGAAGCAGTGGGCATGTGAAAATGTGCCTAAATCAAGCTTCCTACACATGGGACTTTGAAGAACAGCAGCCCAAACATGTATCCAGGGACGAAGCCAGCATGCAATGAGGGGGGGCCGTGGACCCCCCTGAACTTATTATTATTATTTCTTTAACCTTATAAATTTTTGAAAATTTTATTTTGGCCCCCCCTCAATTTTTTTTTTTTTTAAAAAAAAAACTCCATTCATATCAAAAGCAAGGAAGTAGGAACAAAACTAATTTAAGTGAAGACTCCTCAGTCCTCACTCCTCTCAAACATTCGAGCCCTAGAACACTGGAACACTCCTCTCTCTCTCTCTCTCTTTCTCTCAAACTATTTCATGCCACACTTCACCTGATTCCTCACTTGATTAGATGAGATCTCTATCTTCAGGTACATGTTTTTTTACTTTTCTTTTATTTTGATCGTTTTTATCGATATAATACTTGACACTTTGTTTGGTTTCCAAGAAAACAGAGGAAAATTATGAAGAATTGAAATCTTGGGAGTTGGGTCATGTGTTTTCTTTTGTTTTTGTTTTGTTTTTTTTTTTTGTTTAATAAAAAAAGAAGTCGCAACTCAACTACGCCAAATAGTTCTGTTAGACCCGAGTGTGTGCGTTTGGCTGATGCTTTTGTTATGCTCTTTTGTTATGCTATACGCCAAATGCTTTTGTTATGCTTTTCTTCTCTGAATCTCTGATGCTTTTGTTATGCTATTTTTTTTTAGATGACATGTGATGGAAATTATAATACTGATTTAAACTTTTTTCTCATACTTTGTGACTGATAATCTTCTGACTATATTTTTAAGGGGTATTTCATGCCTCTTTTCAACACCTTACTCTCTAATTTTGATTAGTAAATTGAAGTGGGTAGCCATCAATTAAAGAGATTCTGTTATCTTTCAAATATAGAACCTTAGATTTCCCCTAGGCCCTAGCTTAGCTAGCTAGGATTTCAAACCTGAAATGATTTGGTACCTAATTTTTAGAGAGACAAAAACTTTCAACTGTTAAGAAAATCAATGCAAAGTTTACATTTTGTCATCGAAAGACTATACCATGAACAATGTGTCCAAGAAATGTACCAATGACATGTTCTTGTATGACACATGGCTACATGACCATCATGCATAACTTCTCGCAATTGTATACAACTCCTGAATTATACACAACCTTTCCATCAATTTGCAGTTTGGTTGCTGAGAAAATGTAGAAGAAGAGAAGAACAAAAACATTTTGAGGCTTAGATTTATCATTATTTTGGGACCTGCAGAAGCTCATTTCTCCACTCAACTGAGCCTCATACAATTATCTAGCATAGTAAACCCCTAGTTTTCATTTCAATCAACAGATACAGCTGAACTAAATTATATTTTCATTTCTTCTCATCTGTTTCTTCAGCAACTACATGGACTTGACGGAAAATTTATTGATATTAGAATTGGCCCTATATTATTAGCAATTTTTTCTATCACAAACTATTATGATCAAAAAAATGAACAAAAAAATTATATGTTTTTTGAATTGGGATAAAGAATTAAAATCAATTAAAGTTGGCCCCCCCTCAACCAAATTCCTGGCTTCGTCCCTGCATGTATCCAACTCTGAAAATTTATACTTCGTTCATTTCAGTGTATGCTAGATCGCAACACTCCATTTTCTCCATTTTCCAAATTATAAATCCTCCAAGCCTTCCAGTTTTTCAATAATGTCCCAAATATTAAACAAAATCATGACTGACAGATAGTACAACATAACTCCTGTACAGTTTGAATACAATTTGGTATACGGGTCACGCTAATTTACTCGGAACAAATCAAATTACAAACATTTAACGAAAAATATCAGATTACAGACAAGCATGTGAATATATATATATAACACTAAAATAAATTTATTAGGATTAATATGAAATGGAATTGAGGAAAGTGAAGCGGGATACAAGAGATCTGATTTGTGAGATTAAGAAAAGTACCATCAAAAGAGAGAGAATTGACTGGAGGGTTGATGATGGTGATGAGAGCGACACCATCACCTCCCACTTCCATTACTGTTCTTCCCTTTGCGACACTCCCCATGGCTCTGAAAATCTGAATCTCTTTCTCAAATCTCTTGTTACAAATGGTAATACCAGTATTTGTCAATTGAAAGAGCTTGATGGGTTTTTTTATTTATTGATATTGAAGGAGGTAGCGTGTCCACCGTGCACAGTGATGATGCAGGCGCTTGCAAGCTAGCCCAGGATGGAGATGGGGATATATATCCATTACCAGTAACGTACTCGCAAATATTATGAGGTTGGGGAATGTCAAACTTACGCGCCGGTTTAGAGAGTGGAAGTAAGCTCGGTTAATTCTCTTATAAATTTAAAATCAAAATTTTTAAATCAAATAATATTTTTTTTTTATATATATATTTTTAAAATTTAAATAAATTAAAACTATATCATCCGAAATTTTAATCTGACATTTAAAATTACTCTAACATATCATAGTTTAAATGGTGTGTGAAAAAAATGAAAGTAATCTGAGATGAAAAATCTTACCACTCAAAATATAACACATCGAGATAATTTTTAATTCCAATTAAAATTTCTGGTACTATAATATTTTTCTATTTTGAAATATCATTTAATTTTAAATTTTTAATCCATCTAGCATTTTTTTATTTTTTTTCATTGAATTTTTCCCACACTATACCTGCCATTAATAGACCATAATTTCCTAACCACTACACCTGCCATTAATAGACCACAAATTCCTAACTACACCTGCTATTAATAAATAGAAATTAATGCCCTTTTGTCGGTTGAAATCTAACTGTGCAAATTATCCAAAAAAAAAAAATAAAATAAATCTAACTGTGCTCTCTAAGGGGGCGTTTGGTTGGGTGTAAAGTATTATGTAATGTAATCCGAGATTACATTACATACCTTAAATCATGTTTGGCGCGTTATGGAGCGGATGTAATCCACTTTACGGGTGTAATCTATCATGAAGAAAGGCTGTAAAATGGATTGCAGACTTCAACCAATGTATTCTGAGTAATGTAATGTAATCTACTTTACAGTCAATTAAATTACATGGCTACCAAACGCATTTCTGGGTAATGTAGTGTTATTCTGGGTAATGTAATGTAATCTACTTTACAGTCAATTAAATTACATGGCTATCCAAACGCATTTTTGGGTAATGTAATGTAATCTGACTTCACATTCCCTACTCATCCAAACAAGAGGGATGTAATTTGGAATGTAATTTAAATTACCAATGTAATCAAATTACACTGTAATCTACTTTACAGTCAATTAAATTACATTACATTACAGGCAACCAAACGCCCCCTAAAGTAGATGTAGATGCTACAGCGCCAATAGGCAACATGATGCTTTTACGTGTCCAAATCACTAATCAATTATCACCATGTTTAGAACTTGAAACATTTATTTACCACGTGCATTTTTATTTTTATTTTATTTTTATTTTCCAAGAATTCATTTGAATGAGTTGTCACTTTTTATATTTTACCTATAATTTTCAAAGTAAAAAATATGAAAATTTTGATTGTACTGAGTATTAGTGGTCATTTTAAAAAATTGAGTAAACTTGTCTAACACACTTCAAGAGTTTTGAAATTCGACTTGTGTATTTTACTTTTGGGGTATGATTATGGCTACAAATTGATTGATATGCTCGTGAGCAACTTGATAAAGCTTGGCTAGAGCTCGATAGTTATTAAATCAGCGAAATTCAAGTTTAGGATTCAAGTTCATTTAATAAATGGGTCGAGCTCAAACGTCTCAAAACTCTGCTCGTGAACAGCGACTTGCAAACGTGCTCTTTTATAGACTCATTAAATTTTTACAATTTTGCCCTTATTATTTCATGTTAATTGATTTGTAGCTAAATTATAATTGTATAATTTATATGATAAAATATATAATCTAAAAAGTAAATCTTTACATTTTAAACATTATACTTTTATATAAGGTGCAGAACCAAAATAATAATAATAATAGCAATAAATAAATATGAAGGGTATCAAATATGTTGAATGGGGGGGAGTTCACAAGCAATGTTATCAAATCCAAACCGGTCCAGGCGGTTGAACCGGGAACCGATCCCCTCTTCGGTTGGTTTAACTCACAAAAATTTATTCAATTAAAAAACTGTTATCTTTTCAAAAACTTGGTCAAAAGAATAGGTCAACTCGTGTTTTTTTTTTTTTTTTTTTTAATGATGCTAAAATGACTAAAATAGCTCCAATCATTTTAAAATCTCTTAAAGCCAGGAAGGCTAAAAAGGCAAATCAGTCTTAAAAAATCCAAAATAGCAAAAAGAAACCCAATCACCTAATTTAATAATTCAATATTCTTATCTTGCATTTAAAAAAATATATATAATAAATATTGATCAATAGTAATTATTAATTTTCAATTTTGATGACCGCACATAAATTCAAATATATGAATTGATTGTACAAACATTTTTAAAAAATTATATTTTGAATCATTTACAGCTTTTATTTTAATAAATAAATAATATATTTATGAATTCACAATTCAACCTGGTTGACCCTTAACCTGGAAAATTTTCTGGTTCGATGAACGGTCCGGATTTTAAAACATTGGTTCACAAGCTCGAGCTCAAGCTCCACTTGTCTAAATTGAATGAGCTCAAACTTCTAATTCCTTAATGAATTGAAGGTTGAGCCTTATATTGATTTGCTCATTTGCGGCCTTAAGTATGACAGAAAAATTAATAGTTTATCTCACCATATATACAAGATATGACCAATAAATTAAGAATTTATTTCATCAACTTTTGTCTTAGTTCAGTAGCGATTTGTGAGAGTTCAAATTTTACGTACATTAAAAAAAATAAATATATAGGTTTTTTACTTTTTACTTCATTGATTTATTTAATAAAATTCAAATAAATTAAGCACCGTTTGGATTTGTTTTTTATAAGTACTTATTTGTTTTTTTAAAATTTTTCTAAGAAATTACATATTGCAACTTTTTAAAAAATCAAATAAGTACTTATAAAAATCAAATTCAAACAGTGCCTTAGTATTCAACTCGATGAATTTCAGTAGTATATTTTAAATAAACAAACTATTTGAACTTAATTCGAGATCAACTGAATGAAAAAATCAATTTGATCTTGATCATAAAATTCATGAATTAATATTAGTCCTTAATTTTGAACTTATTAATTTCTCGAACTGAATTTGGGTAGCCTGTTATCTAGCTTGTTTATAGCCTTACCCTCACGAAAAATTGTTCTATCAAGCCTTAAATTTGATATCTGTAATTTCTCAAACTGAATTTGACTAAGCCTAGCTTGTTTATAGCCTTGCCCTCACGAAAATTTGTTCTTCTACGCCGTGTACTCCACGTAGTTTTCCTGCGAGTCGTGGTTGAAGTATTACATTTGTTTTTTTATTATATATTTTCGAAACTTTCAATCTCATACCAATCGTGTTCTCTAACAGCAGGCCAACGTAGGATAGCAATCCAGTGAAAGGGAAATTTAATTGTGTTATCGGATTATAAGGGCGCGTATAATGACGATCCAATTAGAGCGATGGAAGTTGGTCAATGCTATGTGTTGTCGTCATGTGATTCGTCTTACTTTACTAGAGCTTCAAGAGGATCGTAGAGTAATATTCCTCGGAAGAAAGAAAGATGAGATGCTCAGAGAAGTTTGTTGAAGTTTCCAAAGTTCACGCATTAAGATGTCATTTAGTGTTGCTTTGCTATCATGTTGGTAACACTTAATCCACGCCATTTGTGCTTTCGGCACTCCAGATTTTTAAAGGCTCGGTGGAGTTCTTACAGTAAAATTGAGCGCTATGCTGCCATATCTCTCTTTACACTCTGTTTGGATCAAGAGAATTGGAAATAAGATAAGAAAATAGAATAGAGAGTTAACTTTCTTTCAACCTGTCTGGATAGCTTTCATTAAAAAAAGAGAAAGAAAATATTAAAGTGTAATTGCTAATATTATCTTTATTCTTTCAACATTTCAAGCAATGTACGTGAGCAAAAGAATAAATTTACCATATTTCTCTTCTTTTTTTTCTACGTATCTCTAAATTGAAGAGAACAAAAATATATTCACTTTCTCTCCTCTTCATTTCATTTCTCTCTCTATTTTTGAAAACCAAACAAGAAAATTGGAGATAAACTTAAAAACTCTCTATTCTCCTCTCAAACTTTCTCAATCCAAGTGAGGTTTAATGAAAATATTGACCCATTTGTCACTCTCCTCCGTATTAACATCTAAGTATCTAACCAATAATTCGAATGATGTATATCATCTGGCACATATATATGGAGTATATATATACAAGATGCTATGCTATGTTTAGTTTAATGGAAGGATTGAGAAGAAATGAAGGAAAAGTGCAAAGATGGGAGAGTTTTGCATGCTTGGTATGAATGAGAAGAAATAAATGAATGGATAATGGGGAAAATTAGAAAACTTTAGCCACCAAAATCAATCCTCCTAAAAGTGGGTGGACGAGTGGAGGGACCGGTGTATTTTAAGGAGAGAGAAATGACCATTTTATCTTATTTTATTGGAAAACATATATCATTTTATGTAATCAGTGTGAGGATAAAACAATAAATTAATTATCCCACAATTTCTCTTACAAGCTTGTTCATGTACTCTTAGCTCACAAGCTTATTGAGTTTGGCTTTGTTTCGATCGATATTAAAGTTAATGTCAATTGTGATACACTGTTCAAATGCGTCCACAGTACTTATTTATTAAATTAGCGCAAACATTAGAAGCGAAGTTGTCTTGACTTGTTCAATAATTTCTGGATGAATACTTGCGTGGGTGGGATGGCAGGTTGGAGTAAAACTTCTACTGTAGAAGACATCCTATGCGCTTAAAAATTTACAGTGAAGGTCCGAGAGAGATAATACCTTACTTTCTGCTGCGTACGGTTGTGTAGCTTGGCCCAGATTTTGTTTAGTGTTGGTTTTTAATTTTTCTATGTTAAATAAATAAATAAGTTTGGTACTTCAAATAATACACTTATTAGAGCAATATATTTGGATGCAAATGTCAAATTTTGATAATGATACCTCAAATAATTACTATTAGAGATAACTCTTAAATTGTTCATCTGCTATGCTAAATTTTATGAGCATATCAAAAAACTTGTCCACCAAGATAAAACTAGATAAAACAACAAGTTCCAATGGACAAAAAAAATAAAAAATAACAAAATAACAAACAAAAAAACAGCAAAACGTGATTTTTTTAAAAAAAAAAATTTGTGTGTGTAGAAGAAGTAGGGATATCAATGGGGCGGGCGGGTTTTTCGTATTCCAATCTCATCTTATGAATGAAAATTATTTTCAATATCAACTTAAAATTGGATGGGACAGGGCAAGGATTATGTAGGGAGATGAATTTTGTAATAAAGTTTGAAAAAAAAATTAAAATATATTTTTTTGAACTTTAATTTATTTTTATTTTTTTTTGGGAAGAACCTTAACCATAATTTCAACAAATTTGATTTCAATCTTAAATTACAAGTATTTGTATATATATATATATATAGAGTCTTGTTCCTGCGAGGACTTCCTTATACGATGACTTGGCTTTTTGGCTAATATAAACTGGGTATTTTGAAAAATTGACCGTTGGATTTAATATTCTTTGTATGTATGATAGGCATTCAAAAAATCACAGTAATCGGACCAACGGTTTATGAAATACAAATTGTTAAGCATTGTATAGGTATTTTATTTTTCATAATTTATATTTAAGAAACCAGTGGTCCGATCACTGTAATTTTTGGCATGCCTGTCATACATAAAAAGAATATTAAATTCAACAATTAGTTTTTCAAAATACCCATTTTACACTAGTCAAAAGCCAAGTTCTCATATAAGAAAGTCCTTACAGAAATGTGACTCTCTTTATATATATATTTATACACACTAATATGGTAAAAAGAAAGGAATTTTTTTAAATAAATACTAAGTGTTGTGAATAAAGGAAAAAAAATTTCAAGTATATATATATATATATATATATATATAAAAATGTTTTAGTGAGCATATGCGCACTTTAAGTTAAAGTAAGCAAAGAATACAAACCCTTGGGGGGTGTTTGGGAATTCAAAAAGCCGGTTTTACCAGGGATAATTGATTGTATCACAATCATGCTATCAAAAGATGGTATTACTGTGTTCTCTTATATAAATAATTGTGTTTTAATATCTCATTTTGCATAAAATCTGTACAAATTGATAAATTATCTTTTTCTAGAAATCTGTGCAGATTATATAAATACGAAGTCGTCGCCTATAAAGCCTTGATGATCATCTCAAATTAAAGAGCATTCAGAAAAGATCAACAGCAGTCAATTGCTGTACGAAAGAACTGCTAAGAATCTCTGCAAATTACAAAGCAAAGTGCCATATGTCCATCGATAGCCAGGATTTCGCTATCGATAGAGGTACTATCGATAGCGCCCCTTCGCTATCGATAGACCTTAGGCGGCTGAGGGCTTCCTTAGATATTTTGAGATATTTCAAGGGCATTTACGTATTTTGCAATTTATTTCTATATATACACGTGTAAAGGCGACTTAAAAAGAGTTCAAGACTTTTGCTCTGAATCATTACTCTGTTATTTTTAATAGACTTCATGTTACAGTTCAATTCTGCTTTTTATTCGGTCGTTTACTTTTTCAGCAATTTATACTTTTCTGCAATTTTTCCTTTAATGCATGGCTCAATTCTCACTTGAGGATTGTTCTTTACTTTTACAGTCTTTACTTTCAGTACTTTAAATTTCTGCAATTTTTCCTTTTTATGCATGGCTCAATTCTCACTTGAGAATTGTTCTTTACTTTTACTGTCATTTTCTTTATTTTAAGTCCTTTTCTTTATTTATTTATGCCATTTTCTTTAATTCTTTTAGTCTTTTTCTTTATTTATTTCTACCATTTTTATTATTTATTTCAGTCACTTTTTCTTTATTTCTTCAGTCATTTACTTACTGCTTTTATTTTACTTTTTTCCATCCCGTGAACCCTTAGAGCTTGTCATGGATAAAGGATATTCTCCTCCATTGATGTGTAGCTAATACTCCAAGCTTGGGTGAGGATGAAGTTGGATTTTTTATGCAATTCTATTTTATAAACATCCCTTTATTTGTATTATGTGATTGCATAGTTGTGAAGGTTTTACCGCACACTATCGCTAAATATAATATTATATAATTGTACATCTGTGATTGCAATTATATAATCATGCAATGGTACTTATTGGTATGAATTCAAACCAGCGTGCTTTATCCCCATTTAAGGTGGATAGCGATATTCCATTCTTTTCAAGGATAAACCTGCCGGTCCTGTATTCATAATCTTTTTGGGACTTCCTTCTTGTAGTTGGAAGAACCACCATACATAATTACTATATTGAGGATTTTATAATATAAATTGTATAATTGATATTCAATGGGCTTCTCACCCAAGTTCCGCTCATTCCACCAAAGTAATCGCGTTTTTAACCAGCTTTATTAAAATTCGGTATTTTCGCTTCGACCCAATCGGAGCACTTTTCACCACTAAGTTAATTTGACATTATTCTTTCAACTTAATTAATTCTAATAGTCTTTTATTATAAACCTGCATTTTTCCAGTGGTTCGACACCCGTGCTCACCAGTCGCAATTGAATTGAGATTAGCAAACACGCGGTTTTATAAATATATTAATCTTGATCACTAACAAGGAATAATCTCCCTTGTTCTCTGAAGCGATCAATAATGTCGGCCCACAATGCCGAACCATGTTTGGTAACTTCTGTCAAACTTGCTATCTGGCTTTATATTGTTCTAATTTCAGCCCAAAATCCGTCCAAAGCTACTCCACCCCCCTTGGTTTTCATAAAAACCAAATAAAAAATCAATAGCAACAACAGAGAAAGAGAAAGAGAAAGAGAAAGAGAGAAGAAGAAGAAGCTTTAAGCAGCAACGCCACTGTCCATCGTCCACCGTTCACCGTCCACTGGAAAAGACAACACCACCATCCACCAGAAAAAGCAAAGGCAACCATCTCTTGCAATAAGCTCAAGTTCTCACGACTCATTGAGGCGACCAACGGCTTCTCAGCAGCAAGCCTTACTGGGTGCAGCGGGTTTGGGGAAGTGTTCAAGGCCACATTAAAAGATGGGTCCAGTGTTGCCTATAAGAAATGCTCCATGAAATAACAAAGACAAAGAGATCGACGGATACTAATGGGAACAGAGTCGATCATTTGGCTGCACCTCTTGCAATCTTTTTTCTTCAGAGCATCATGACCATCTCTAACACCAGATCAAGGCCATCTCCTCTTATTTTTATTCTTCTTCTTTGATTGGGAATATATCAACGGATTTAATGGGGATTTTGAGATTAGGGTTTTAATTTGAAATTTGTTGCTTGTTGATGGGGTTTTCACTTTGATGCACTTGGATTACATAACCACCACAAGGATTAGGGCTATTATTTGAGATTTTTTCATTGTGATTCTCTTATTTTCATTATGTATTTAGGAATTTTTTTGGGTTTAGATTTTTGGAATGAAAAATTTGACAAATAGGTTACAATTGAAAACCATTTTTTATTAAAATTGATTTTGCTATGAACTTTACAACTATACTGGTTCTGAACCAGTCTGCACCAAATTTAAATTTGCTAAACAGGCCATTGGATTGGAATCTTGAGATGAATCTTCCATTAAGTGAATGAAATTCAATGGCTTGTGTTATTTGTTGACTTTAGTTAAAGTGCGCATATGCTCACTAGATCACTTCTAATATATATATAAATTCGGAGCGGGTGGGTTACCGCTTAAGTGCTTAACCCGTCTAAGTTGACATCCTATGTGGAAAGCAAGCAAGTGTGTTGATGTTACCAAAATGCCCTAATTCCTTCCCGCGCAAAAACACTCTCAAAATTCCCCGCCCTCTTCGTTATTGCAAAACAGAGAGCGCGCTGTAGATATCTCCGATGCCGCCATGACCTCCACCGCCACAACCAGCGATAAAAACAACCCTCTACCTCCGGCGCCATTGACCGACACCGACATCGTCCGATTGGCTCAAACGGGCGCACCCCTTCCCTCTCACCTTATCTCCCCAACCTCACACCAAACCCTAATCTCCTTCCTCCACACTCGCTCCGCTTCTCCTACCCCCTCTCTCTCCGTTGCTGAATACATTTCCTCTCTCCTCTCTCTCCTCTCTCTCTCTCCTCACTCCTCTTCTCTCTCTTCCCTCCTCTCATCTCTCCTCCTCTCCTACCTCCGCCTCTTCACTTCCCGCAAAATCCCCCACGACCGCAATTCTCTAAACACCATCAACCTCTTCTCTCTTCACATCGAAAACATCGCTAGTGATGATCTGATATCTGTATCAGACTCAATCGTCTCTGGTTTGTCAAGAATTATTGATCCCGATGATGCTCAGCCGCTCGATCTTCTCCCCCGGTGTCTCGATTTGATTCGGAAGTCTGATTATGTTGATTCGGTGATCGAGAGAATTCTAACGGGTGATTGGTCGAAGGGTTTCTTAGTGAAGATTGTTTCGTTGCTTCGAGAGTTTTCGTTTCTTGATAAGGGGAGGTGTAGAGAGTTTTTGGAGAAGGTGTTCGTGGGAATGAATTGTGTGGATTTACAGGATTTGCCATCGCTGATTTATCAGTTGTTAGTTTTGGCTTCAAAGGGGTTTAGTAAGAGGGAAGTGATTGAAGGGATTGTTATGTTTTTTGGATTAAAATTGGGGTCAAAATCGACTTCAATTGTTCGGCAGGTTGAAGGAACTGTCTTGCTTCATGTGAATTTTGCGGTGAAGCAGGATCCGTCACTGGCACAGGAAGTTATTGGGCTCGTCAAATCGGATCTTAGAGCTTTTAACCATTTTACAGTTGCGGTTCTGTTATCAGTTGCGAGGGTACGGAGGTTCAATGAGAGTTCGTTGGGGATTCTGAAGACGGTACTGCTCACAGCGTACCGTGATTACAAGTTTGCAAGGTAAGGGTTTATGGATTTCAAGTTTGTATGAGTTTTATTCAATTTAAACTTGGTAGTTAAGTAACAGATGTCCAGTGAATGTGAATCCATGGAGTTGTGCCCCTTATGTTTTATTTTAATTTATTTTAAAGGTGTCCCCATGGAAATTGTTTTAGTTCTATCTGCTTAACGTAGGATCTGAAACAAGTTCACAGTGGCTTTTGGGCCTATCTAATGAGTTCATTTAACATGCTTAAATTAGGAGCACAATAGAATTTTCATCAATGATGAATGACCTAATGTCCATTTTGCTTGGTTATGATGATTAAATCTCTATATTGAATTGCCAACTTGTGTGTTCATGTGTAACCCAGTTATATTGACCAATTGTTGTGGGCAGTGTTGTGGTTGCGGGTCTCGCTAATGATTGTTTCAGGATAGAAATTGTGGCACAATGTGGTGAAGGGTCTACATTTGTTTAAATGCTATGTATAACTTGGTGGGCTGGTGTCCAAACACCTTATATTTTATCATTAAGAATGATTTAGGAGTTATCGTTGATGGCAGGCAGTTCTTCTTCTTATGACATTCATTTGATTTAATTTTTGTTTTCAGAGATTGTAAATGGCTACCAGATGATTTGAAGGAAGAGTATCGGCAGGGTGTCAAAATAGTGGAGAAGGCAGTGCTAAGAGCTGTAATTTCCCTTATGCCTTTTATTTCTATGTATGACTAAACATCTATACCTTAACATTGAAGTACATCATAAATAGAAATATAATGTTCATTGATACACCATTGCAAGATGCTGGCAATGACCTTAAAATCTTTAGTGCACCCTTGGCCACAAATCTGACAATTTGATTAGTGATTATCATTTGATTAGAGATTACCTATCAGCTGTCTAACTTTTGACTTTAGAATTAATATATCAAATGACTTACCAATATGAACTTTGAATGGAAATATAAATGATACAAGTTTTGGAAAGACAAGGGACACCAACCATATGGCATTGATTGATGAATCTTGGTTGATATATATGTAATAGGTTATCAGCTGCCTGTCATATGGTGTAATATATCAATCATACTCAAACAAAACACATTTTCAATTCATTGCTGTTACATTGATTTGACTTCTTGATTATTTATTTTTGACTGTAGGTTAATGAGAGCAACAATGGAAGGGAGCATATTGTTCCTAGCATTGTACAGTTAGCTTTTGTATTGCTGGAGTTAGTAGAAGAGGAAAAATGTAAAGAATTCTACAATTCTGATGGTCTGATGGGTATGGAGGGGCTTGGTGCTCAGATGCTTAAAACTTTATTTGAGGTTCATGATATGGCAAGAAATGAGGTTGGTATATAAGCTGCTTACTAATTCTTGAAAGTGCATGTATGATACAGTCTCTTGCAAAAACATATCTTCGTTTTGGTGGATAACACTTTGTTTTTCATTAAGGGGGCATCACATTTAAGTGGGCCTCATCTCGAGGGAATTATCTCCTGTATGGATAACTTTGAAAATGTTGATAGTTTAATATTCTAGGGTGAAGCTTGACTCGGCTTCCAATTTAATGACTGAAAGACCGGTGAGATGGTTGTTTGTGGTGACTTCCATGAAAATAAATCTCCATTTTCTCATGAAAATAAATCACCTTCAATATTTGAGAGATTTTGGACACATAAGATTTTTTGGCTTTCGAAATTAGTTTTTCTTATCTGTTTTATTTTTATTTTTAATTTATTGTTTGTTTCCTCAAATATACATTTTCACATGTTAATGATTCTTCATGAGAATTTTTTTATTCTTTATTATTTGAGGAATTTTAAAATTCATTTATGTTTTCAGGGAGTTTTCCAGTTGGTTGACTGTATGCCATAGGCAATTCTTTGATCCTTTTTCTGACATTGTTTTGTATATAATTAGTGTGATATGACAGTGATTGTTCAAGTCAATTTTGTGTTGTAGATCATTGAACAATGCAAATTTCGCATCCTTTCTTTGAAGCCTGAACAAAGCATGCCAATCATAAGGTAACTACAGTTGAATTTAGCATTGAACTATTTGTCAAGTTGTATAACATTGTGGTTATGGTTAAATATTTATGGGCAGACTGCTAGGTTATCTGGTTCAGAGTTATCCTTACCCAATGTTGGAATACGTTTCCCGTCTGAAGGAATTGCTGGATTATTTCACTTTCATGCATGGCATGGTCGTGACTTTTCTTGTTACTGCTGTCTTGCCCCTCATTAAATTTAGTAGTGATTTACAGGTAATTATTCTTTGCATGTCCAACTCATTTAAATTATCAAACAGCACAGTTACACTTGTGAATGGAAATTTTTTTAAATTTTCCTCTATCAGAGTATTGGAAACAGTCACTAGAATGTGGTGAAAACAACAACAAAATACGTTGAACAGCAGGAATTTAATCAATCTTTTATATATTATATTTATGTTTGTGTATAAATAATGAATATGTGCTGGCCTTACTGGGCTTCTATTTTAATGATTCATTACCCTGAAAATCAATTTTAGAATTCTATATATAAATTTATACAATCAATCTGTATTTCTGAAGTTGATAGTCTTTCTCCATAATTGGGAATCCATATCTGAGTCTTCATGTAGAAACTATTGAAGTTTACACTTTTTATTCAATGATGCAGGACTACATGATTTTGGTTGTGCGTAAAGCTATGTTTAGACGAGAAGATACAGTTCGTCTTGCCGCAACGAATGCCATAATTGATCTGATTGTGGTAGAAAAACAATCTAAGAAAGATGGTCCATATTCTTTTCAAGAGTCATCAAGCCAAGCCAGTTGTAGCCAGCAAGCTGAGATACCCTGCAGCATGGGGGCTGGTCTCTTTCAAGAGCTGAGTGGTTTGCTTCAAAGATGTCTTTATCAGCAGGTATGCAGGTGTTATGTTCTTTCAAAATCTTCTTCTTAAATTTGGATTTTGGGTTGTTTCTTTTGAACCATGTTTTGTATTATAGTTGGATCTCTGTATTTAGGCAAAAGTTAAAGAGATCATGTACCATGGGCTTGTGAAGATTGCTTTGGTGGACCCATTATCTACAGGGGCCATCTTTGATTTTCTCTTGCCTCACTTCCTTCGTTTTTACAGGGAGGTAATAACTCCTGAAAATCTCAACTTTGAAGCTTATTGCTTAACTATAAATTCTAAATTTTTATGCATCTTGCTAATCAATTAATATTTTCAATATGTTTAACTGAATTCCATACTTGATACAAGAGCACCATGTTACCAGGATGCAGATGTTCAACTAGACATTAGCTGTTGTGTTAAATCAGAGAGTGGCAAAGTTTGTATTGAAGAGCCTTTAGATTGTCTTCTATCTTGTGTCTCTTGGATTCTTCTCCTTCATTCACACGGTAAAACTGACCGCTCCTCAGATTCCTCATGGGCATGTTTCGGTTTCTCCCTTTCACAAGAGAACGAGGTATTCTTATACTGTTTAATGAAGCTACTCAATTAAGATAAGCAATGATAAGATGAATTCTCACTCATTACATTAAATATGAAATAACTGCAGGCAGGAAGAATTTTGTCTGGTGAGACATTCTCCAATGCTTTATTAAAGATCCGGAGAAGTTTGAGAAATGGAAATTTGGAAGGTTTGTGAATATTTGTAACTCGATAGTAACTTTCCTTTTCTTTTTTTATTATTGCATTTTCCTGAAGCAGCCATCATTCTTGTCCACAAAAACTGTAGGCAGAAAAAACCTTCTAAATATATATTAACTTCTCATGGTTATTTTTTTGGGGAGTCCAAGAAACACAGTCATTTTTCTATAAGAGACCATGGATGTCTTATAAATTTGCTCAACTTTTCTCTTGTATATTATATATATAATTAATGCTAGGATTTTTTAAATGTTTCTCTGATCTCTTATTGAAGAAAGCTCCAGCTTCTTACTATTTTCTGTTTCTTTACCTGTCAGATCAGGCATTCTTGGTCAGACTCAGGTTGCGTGCTCTAGATCTCCTGAGGAAGAGAAGGGCAGATGCTGTGCTTTGGTTTTATCAGGAATTGTTGAGGTATTGTTGAATACAATTGCTAATGATCTGGAGAAAGCAACAGATGCGAATCAGGTGGATCTTGAAAAGGAGCTTATTGAGTTAGTTGATATTTACAACTCTTTGGAAAAGGACACATTTACATCAAAACAGGGTAATGGTGTCAGAAGAGGTAATCTACGATCTACTGCTCATGATATATTGAATAATATTGATTCAGGCGACACAAAATTGTCTCAAGGACGTACATCTTTCTTGGCAACCTCAAGCATCCGCCAGCTATTGGAAACAACACTGAAACTGTATACAAATGATTGTTCTAATAATGTTGCAGTTTCCCAGAATCGTAGCCAGTCATCCACAGGAAAGGCATCAGTCTGCTGTTCTAAAATGATTTATTTTGTCTTGAATGCTTCCCTTCGTCAAATAAAATCTTTCCCTTTGGTGGGAAGAGATGATCCATTGAAGACTTTGGTTTATGGGGATATCAATATATTGGGGTCCCCGTTGCTTAAGTTGGCTTATTTGCTTAAATCAGGGCCAGAGTTTGAAACAGATCAAAAGAAGAAAGAAGCAAAGGGGAGGAAAGATGTAGAAGACAGGAAGGAACATTTCCATTTAGCCTTAATTTGCTTGAAGGAATTGATAACAATTAGTTTGCAGAACCCAGACCAGGCTGGCTTGATTGAAGACTTGGTGTCAGTCTCAACACTAGAGTATGTGTCAAGATATGTTGTGGATGTTGATCGGGATGATGAATGTGAATTAGCCCCAAAGACTGACTATGAACATACAAGAAGCAAAGCATTGTTCATTGAGAAAATCATAAAGCCATTATTCTCCGAGCTTCTTGCACTATCATTTTTCCGTGAAGTGGAGGTACATGCATTATTATCTTCCTCATTACAAATAACTGACTTCCACTGTCTTGCTGAATTTTAATCATTTCTGAAAATGAAACCATCTAAAGCGTTAGTCTATTCTCAGATTCTTCTTGATATCATATTGATGATTGGGAACAAATTGCATTGCAAATGGAGGATCTTTCATGGAGCCTGGGCTATTCGTGTCTGCAAAAGCAGCAGCATACAGAATCCCAAGGTTGCAAAAAGTGTGGCTACCCTTGCTATCTGTTTAAGCTTACCTCCAAATGATTTGATTTTGGCTCAAGACTTGGCAATGGAGCTGTTAAAAGTTATGGGGGGATCAGAGCAGAGCAGTCAATTGGAGATATCTGAAACATACCCTATCATAAATCAGTCAACAAGTACAGCAATAGCATCTTCTATACTGCAGTTAACTGAATCAGTTGTTGTTGATATGGATTGGGCCACCATGAAACTGAAGACATTCTCTCTGGTCACTCAAAAAAGCACTTCTGATGATCAAAATGGAGTCCACGCTCCAGGATTGGCATTGGATGAAATTATTTACTCAAGGGCTGAAGCTGTGGTTAAAGTATTATCTTCTTTTGTGATGATGAAACTAAAGGGTATGTTTGCACTAACAAATGTAATCTATCTATTATTATGTCTTTTGTCTCTTCTGTCTGTATTTATGCATTTTAAAAAGAGGAACTCTGCAGACCCTCAAGCAGAGCAGTTGCTCAGATTGGCTGCAAGGTTTTACAAGCATTTAGCCCGAATGTCGAAGCTTCGGATTGCACCTAAAGGTTGCAAGCAAAGTTTACCAAGCCTTAAGTTCCAGAAGCTTGTGGAACTAACAAGCAAGCAGCTCACAATTCCTCTGTATAACTTTGTGGCATTGATGCAAAGGGTATGGATCTGGATCATTTGGTCCTTTTTTTCTTATTCTACGATGCAGCTTTAATTACACTAGCTCTTTTATGCCCTTGATTCTCAAAGGTTTTCTTCTTGATGATGTTTTATCATACCTGACTTGTAGGATCAACAAGAGAATGCAAAGACAAAGGGAATCATCAACAAGATTAGGAGGGAGAATAGATGCATCCCTGACCTGATTTTCCAGATTGAAGATTATGAAAAATATCTCATCCAACTTAGCAAAATCAGCAAAGTCAACTTGTTGAGGCATGCCAAGCGAAGCACTTCCAGAGATTTCAAAATAATAGACCCAAAAAAGATAGTTGCGGAAGATGTTTCAAACCATGAACCTAACCCTAATGATCGAACCGAAGCTCAAAATGAAACATGCGAGGAATCCGAAGACAATGAAGGAAATGGGCTGGATAAAGTTTTATCGCCTGAAACTGGCAGTCCTTTGGCTGCAGAGAATTCTGAATCTGATGGTGAAGATGGAGGTTCCCTTCCCAATGCCAAGCGGGCAAAAATGAATAGAGTTGTGCAGGACTCGGATGATGAAGAATAAACCAGAACTAACTGAAGGAGCTAGTGGCACATTCATGACTGGAAATTGAGAGGTTTGTATATAGTATTGGAGTATAATTCTCAAAAGACTGGACATTGGCTAAAGGATGAAAGTAAAGAATAATGAAAACAGTGATAGACATTGAAAGTTCTTGGGACTCTTGAAGTTGATGCTACAACATTTTATTATCTACCAGAAAAAAGTTTAAATTTTGTAGTCGGCCATGGCAGCAATGGGAGCTTACTGGTATTATCTTTCCACTGTTAATTTGTATAGAATCTCAGTCCTGAGGACAACCCCCACCCAAGGCACATGCAAATGTTGAGGCATAGAATTGCGAGATGAAATGTCTCATGGATTCATGCCTTCACTCTTCTTTGCAAATTTCACTTGCCTGAAAATTGGATCAGAGTAGGTCCACTCTTATTGGTATCTCATTTTTAAATAATTCAGTTTATAGTTGGTTTGAAAAAAACCCAAACAGATGAGATTCATTTTAACTATAAAAGTTTGTAATGGGATGGTTCATTTGGGCACCAAAATGGTTTAAAAAAAACAAGATTTGATGCACCAACTGAAGTTGTTAGGCTGATAATGATATGGGCCCTTCCCTCTGGTGTGTTCCAACTTCCAAATCTATAATTTAAGCGTACGTGGAGTTGGAAAGACAACTAAAATCAGATACCAATAGCAAGTAAAAATACGATTCAAAATAATTTTACTCCGCATACTGCTTAAATTAATCATATTATATATATATTTTTAATTTGCTCTTATCATGTCAGCTAATAAGAGAAGTGATCACTTACTGGTTATTTTTTCTATTTTCCAATTCATAAGTATTCCATTTAGATCTAAAGGAGAGAATGAAGGTGTTGGTAGAATTGTAAAATAATTCAAGTTGCTCAAACTTGATTTGAGATTAGTTTTATAAAATAGGTTTTTTTTTTTGCTATACAAGTATCCTGGGCCAGCTTGCGCACACCAGATTAAATTCTGCACCCCGAACAAGGCTTTCAAAATAACGCTTGTGCCTTGCTGTCCGTGGTCCAGGATATTGAGTTTAAATTTTATTTTTGAATTTATTAGTTTATTAAGTCAAAGCTTGTAGATCCTACTCGATCGATTTGTTTGCTGTTAAATATTTTAAACTTAAATAATCAAATAATTTGAATTTGGCTCAAAATTGATTTAATAAAAGACATATTTGAATTCACTGGTAAAAAAAAAGACTCAATTTAAAGTTTATTTTAAAATTTGTTAATTTATTGAGTTAAGTTTGAAAAATCTATTAGGGAGAAAATTAATTAACTTGACTAAACTTACTAGTAGTTAATTAATACAATTCTGGTATGTTTTTGCATTTAGGACATTTAACAGTTGGGGTAATAATTTAATGTCTGTTGAACCACTCTTCAGCTAAAACTGGAGTATTTATTTACGGTTTTAAACTTTTAATGTCAACATTTCGAGAGACATCCGTACACAGTAAGAAAGCCACTCTTGTACGCATAAAAACGAAACCCGAGACCGGTAAAGCTAATCGGTAGTGCGAAACCTAGGGAGAGATTCTCTTCAGTCTTCTCCTGCTTTTTTCTCACTTGGGAAAAAAAAAAAAAAAAATAAACGGAAAAAAGCATTCTTATCAAATCAAGGCAAACAGAATACAGAAGGAAGAAAATGAGTGAGGAGGCGAAGAGAAGCGCTGCCGGAGCACTGCTGTTGAAACCATCCTCCGATGATAAAAAGCCGTCGTCGGCATCTCCGGCGACATCGGTCGGCAAGAAAGTCACCATCAAGAGTGCCGACATGACATACGACATGCAGAAGGAGGCCATCGACATCGCAATCGCCGTTAGCTCTTTCTCTTTCTCTCTCTAAACCTGCTTTCACTTCGTTTTGATTTTTGAAATATTGATTTCATTTCTTGTTGCGTTTTGATTGAGTTCCGTGTTTGGTTCTGATCTTGTTGTTGCTGGGGAATTTGGAATTTTTTGTTTGCTTTGGAATTAATAGGCGTTTGAGAAGCAGAGTGTAGAGAAAGATGTAGCAGAGCATATAAAGAAGGAATTCGATAAGAAGCATGGACCCACCTGGCATTGCATCGTTGGTCGCAATTTTGGTAAACCCCCAACTATTCCCCCCCTTCTCTTTCCTTTTCTGGTTCTATATTTATTGTTCAGATTTTGTAATTCATATGCTAAATATTTGGGTAATGCTGAAATACTGTAGAAAGTTTTGTACTTTTTATTACCGTCTATTGGGTTTCATTACGTCATAGATGAGAAAGGCTGTTGTGTGGTTAGAATGGAATAGATCTAGGCTTAATTGTTACCCTATCAATGCGTTGTTCTTTATCAGATGCTGCAAATGTTGCCTTACCTTCTATTTTTGGTGGTTTACTTCGATGTAGAAACTAATTTCATAGTGTGTGTGTGTGTTCAATTCAGCTCTAAGTTGATTGGGTGAAACAAATGTGATCGTATGGGTCTTGATGGGTGTTCCTAGCTGCCAATAGTTTGACAAAATGAAAGAGAGGAGCAGATTAAATAAGGTTTACTGTTTTTTTTTTTTTGGAGTAAGTGGGTCTTTTGTACTAATTGTAGAACAAGAAAAATAGATATTGTTGCCTAATTGCTAATTTGGGGAAGGTACATATACCATGGGGATGAGTATCATCTATGATCACTGAGCACTAGAGTCACATTGGTTTAACTCACAGCGATGATCATGATAGACAGTCCTAACATCTGGCACTATATTAGGAAGCATTTTTATGTAGTTTTTGTTGGTTTAAAGTCTTCCTACCCCCAATCTAACCCCAGTTGAGTTTTGGTGTTGTTGTGGAGGAAGGGGGAAGGGAAGACGATGTCATAGTTCTAACTCGAACTCTACAAATTTGCAAGTTTTGGAACATGGATACCTACAATTAAAAGGCCTAAAAATTTGAAGGCTCAATGTTGTGATTCATAATCATTTGTCCTGTTAGAATCTATCTATAACATATAAGCGTATAGAGTTTGAGTGTTTAAGGACGGGGAACACTCCAAATCTCCAATCCTAATTCGCTAGAATTTTTAACTTAAATTACATTAATACACACAAACACCTCAATCATTAACAAGATCTCTCATAATTTTAACAAAAAAGAAATTATTTGGACCACATTGCTTCCATGAAAAATTCTCTCTCTCTCTCACACACACACACACACACACACACACAAGATCTTCCTCTGTCATTTTTCTTCTTTAATTAAATTACTAAAATCTTTTTAAACCTTTGTAAAATTGTCCCATAGTCCCACATTTCTTTCTTTTTCAAATTCTTTTCCTTTCAATTCTGATAAGTTTCTTTGTTAGCTTTGGATGAACAGTTAACTCGGGACTTAAATTTAGTGCTATAATACTGTCACTTGTAAGTAAGATCATTTTCTTCTCAGTCATGTTTGCTCTTCCTGTTTCTAACACTTGTTTTTCTTTTGATCTGTTTTCTTTTTATTAATCTGATTTTTTTTAAAAAAAATTAGGAACATGAATTGTTTTTGATATCTAGAGCTCATGTCTAGGTTGATCTCATAGTTGTGTTCCTCTTGAAACAGGGGCGGAGCTAGGATTTTATCAATGTGGGGGCAATTTTTTTTGCTAAACGATAACAACCTATCCCTACCTTAACAAATGAATATCGATGCATTTTTCATATGCTCAAATATGAAGTCTATCTCCCCTAAAAGGGGAAATATATGCCATTAGAGTATTTCCAATGCATTTATATCATTTGATATGCCAATGCCAAAATTTGTCACCTTAAATGGTACCAAATGGATTAGTGCCAAATTCTGTCACATCTGTGCTCTAACGCATTAATTATGGTATATTTTGGTATTTCCTATCTTTTGAAGGGAAAGTATGATATGGTACAAATGACAATTGTCATTTGAGGTACCAAATTTGGCAACCCTATATGCCTATTGCCAAAATTTGGTACCTCAAATGATACACCTTTGGAGCAATTTATTTGGGTGCCAATGCCAAATTTTGACTATGGTAGCTCAAATGGTATACCGTTAAAGATGCTCTTAAACCAACATGTCATTTGCTATGTAGGGAAACTTATAAACTCATTAATAATATCAAATTTAATCTTATAAAATCTATAATTACAAGTGCCTAACCATATTTTTACCCTCAAAGAGATAGATGAGAGAGACTCAAAGACCCCATCACGTGTGACCTAACACCTATTAAATTTAAATTTCTTTACTTTTTAAAAGAATATTAAAACTTTAAAACTAAAACTAAAGTTTTAAAGGTTTTTCACAAATAACATAGTGGGGGCAATTTTAAAAATATTTGAAATTTCAAAATTTTTTGTATTAACCTCAAAAGGTTTTAAATTTTGAGTGGGGGCAGGTGCCCCCACTCTAAATCTGCCCATCTTGAAATATATTTCAGGATGATTTAACATTGATTTGTAGTCATGTGGATGCAAAGATGTAAGTTTATACCAAAAAAAAATGACTGCAAAGATGTAGAGACTGCATATGGTCTCAATCTCTACTGTGTTAGGCAGTACGCTAATGTGGGCATATACTAACAATGTAATGGTTTAAAGGGTGGCAATCAATTGATATTTCAATTTATCCTGGTTTCATATGTTCATCAGTCTGAAAAAAAATAATTCAGAGGAGTTGGTTGATGGGAAGCAGCTCAAATATAAATTGATCAGACTTAGCCATCCAAAGCACTCAGGATTTTTTCTGAATTGTTGGGGATCAGCAGTCTAATCATATCCTGCTAGCCCAGGTTCTTGAAAATCACCTCCTTTAGTATTCTAATATCAATTTGGAACCAAAAAGATCTTGTACATTCATGAATATGCACAAATCTCTATTCTGTTTAACATTTTTATTGTTAGGTTTTTGGTTTTTTAATTCTATCAATTACTAGGAAGGTGTTGTCTCATTACTTTATTTCCATGATTCCAAAACATGGATTTAGATACAAAATGATACTTCCAAGGTGTATGGGTGTCGCCAAAGATGACTTTTAAATTTTAAGGATGGCATTTTTGTGGCCTGGCCGGCCAGATTGATGATGGCTTACCAGGATTAAATGAGTGCGAACTGATTACTCATCCTGAAATATGGGTTTGGAAGCGTCAGATGGTTTGAATATGTGAAAATGTCTTGGGGTCTGAGTTGGCCAATTCAGACCATTCAATCCCTTTTTTTTCTCATTACTTACATATAGTGAATGTATTATAAATGCTATTTATGTCAATAGATATGAATATTATATAATATGATTTATTATAAGATAATATTTTTTTTATTATAATATTCAGTTAAACCAGTGGTTTGGGTTCTCATATAAACCTGGTTACTTACATACATATATGCTTGTTCCAAATCTGGGCTCATGTCTATCCAGATCAAATAAATTGTCATACAAAAATGCTATTCAACCATCATTTTAACCACCCTGACATGTCCTCCCATGATTGGAGGCAAGCTAGCATCTTAGACATGATTGACATGGGACCCATGCCCATGATTGAAGCTTGGGTCCAATCGTGGGAGGTCACGTCAGGGTAGTTAAATTAAAATGGGTGGTTGGATAGCATTTTTAAATGTCATAATACTTTCTAATTATCTGACCCAAGGTCAGATATTTGCTGCCCCCTAACAATTATTTTTGCTTTATTGGCTTATAAAAATGAGGGAAATACTTCCTTAAACACTATCCAAACAGTGCCTAAGTAAGTGAAGCAATAAAACTATATGATTATTATAGTTAGACATTGGTGAACAGGACACAATGATTGACTATTTATTTATTTATTTTGAGGTTGGGGATTGTGGATTTGATCATATGGGGGTAAACTACAAATTGGGGGCATGTGTCAGGCAAATTTCCTTCTGTGGGCAAGATGCGAGGGAGTTGGATGGGTAATCAACTTAGCATTTCCTTTTCCTTCCCTTTAGGGTGCGAGGCAGCTTGCAAGTTTGAGGTTGTTCTGCGAGCATTCTGCAGTCCTCATTGAGCATTCTATTAGTATTCGTAAAAAGATTCTCTACACACATTCCAACATGGTTGCTTCGAAAGGTTTCCATAATGAGTTGTAGTAGACTGATAGATGTGATCATGTAGTTCTGGAAGTTCTGTTTGTCAGATATTTGGAATAAGTGAATAACATGTGTTGCCTGTAATCTGCTGCAAATTGAGAAGGCGGAGGGCTTCAGCTATTCTTGAACTTTCAAAAGCAATTCTGTCAGGGACCAGCTCTAGCCTAGTCCATCTGGAATTCACAACACAGAAACATAAAATTGCATCATCCATTTCATTTTCCATATTTCATGAAGGCATTTGCTTTTATTTTTTCTGTCTTAAAGTAATTGGAAAAGAAAACCTTTTAACAATGTTGTCTGCTCCCTTGATAATATTCTGTTTTCTATTTGGATAAAAATATGGAATCACAACATATTTGATTTGTAGATAAAGACGCATTGACCATTTTATTCTGGTTTTTTATACAGGTTCATACGTGACTCATGAGACAAACCACTTCGTTTATTTTTACTTAGATCAAAAGGCAGTGTTGCTATTCAAATCTGGTTGATCGTACTGTTGACAAAGACGAACAACAATGATGATGATTGTGAGTTTATGATTATGATGCTATAGGTAGCTCCTGTGTATGTATGTATTAATTGAAACCCGCTAGCATGCAAACTCTCTAGCAAAGATGTTCTTGTGCTTAACTTGTACATTTATTTTTACTTTGAGTTGGTTTTGAACTTTGAATCGATTACATCTCAGTTCATCATTTTTCTAGAGTTTAGCTGCTTGTGATGTTTCAAATCTGTTTGGGGTCCGAGAAAAACTTTAAAGTAGGTATTTTCAAGTTATGGGACATTTTAGAATAGCGTGAAAACTGAACAGAATCAATTATGTTTTACTTTGGATTTGAAAAGAGCACGGGGGTTATTTTTATTGTCACTTGTTTTGTAATACTTGCTTAAAATTAGGGTGTACTAAGATTTCAATAAAATGACTTTGCTTTCATATTTGTCTGGTGATTAATGATTAATGATTTTGGTGGTATTAATATTGCACTACCAACTTTGTTGTTTACATGCCATGGAAAACACAACCGGGGGATGAGTTAGTTGCAATGACTTGAGACATATAATTATTTTCTTAATTATTATTATTTGGTTGGGAACAATGCTTTGGAAACTCAGCAAGAAAAAAAAGGCTTTAATTGGTCATTGTACCTGCTTAAACATGATTAGCATTCACACCAAATTAAGGAAAATTGAAAATTTTCCTTAATTAATTTTCATGTCAGAAAAATTTGAGCCTCTGTAAGTTTATTTACATGTAAGTTTTAAGAAATTAAGTTCAGGAAAATTCGAAAAATGCCCTTTAGTTATTCTTATTGTAACTTATTTTGAAGAAAATCCAATCAAATTTTAAAAATATTTTATTAAAATTTTCAACAAAAATTTTAATACTAACCTTAGTCAAATTTGCCATACCCTCCTCCACTCCCCAAAAGGAACTGAACACCTCCACTTACTTGAATGATAATTATGCAGAGTAATTTGTACTGTTCCTTTTCTCCCATTCCCACAATGTAGTAACCGGTTGCATGCTACCATGATGCTTACGTAGGTTGCGAATACTCCAAAGGACTTGGCTTTTTAGTCGATGTAAGATGGAAATTTTGGAAAACCGACCGTTGAATTAGATATTCTTTCAATGTACTTATGTCATGCATGCCAAAATCACAGTGATCTAAAGGTCGATTTTTAAAATACAGACTTTGAAAAATTATGACCGTTAGATACTGTCATAGTTTTTAACAATCTGAATTTTAGAAATTAGCTGTCACATCACTGTGATTTTTGGCATGCATGTCATACTATTAGGTTTTGAGTTTGTGTGTTGGCTAGTTTTGTTTCAAAACTTGGTTTGGCTTGTACTTTTTAGATTGTGTACGAATGATCTCAAACGAAGCCACTGATGCATCTCTAAGACTCTAACTCACCATGGATTAGGATGGTAAGTGACTTAATGACCTAGATGATCTTGTTTAGGTGGTTAGATGTTTCGTTTTCTTTCATATCACTTTTAAGAGGCTTCAATTTGATCAAAAAGGACAAAATATGGTTTTCATCAAACCTGGATCGATCCAAGTACGGGAAAAATGTTTTTTTATTTTATTTTTATTTTTACAGCCTTTTTACTGCTCTTACCTTTGGTAATTAGCCCAGGTGATTTTTCCCTCTATATATACGATCTCTTTTGTGATTTTAGGGTTAAGCTAGCCACCTGAAGATCATACCCTTCCTAACCCTAGAGTTGTGTTCCCTTGTGAGTTTTGAGTGCTTTTTCTACTTGAATGAATGATAGTTTTTCTTCAACCAAATCAAATGGATTAAGTCTGAATCCCTTATGAGAGTTTAGAAACCTTGAAAACAACACTTTAATATCTATGGTGAGAAATTTCTATCGAGATAGGAAATCTCTCATGACTTTTGATTGAAAAATCGAGAGTGAGGCCAATGGGATTGGTTGCTGAGCATGTTGTGAAGATGGAGGACTCATTGGGATGAGTTGAGGAGATCTTAGTACACTAGGCCAGGGTTTGGTGAGAACAAGTGTATGGTATAATCTCTGTACTCCATTTTCTATAATGGAATGTTGTTTTTCTCCCATGATTTTCTTCCGAAAGTTTTCACGTATATCTTGTGTTCTTTGTGTTGATTTTCTGTGTTGTGATTTATTTGTTAACTATCAAGAAGGATGAAATGATTTCTGTGTTCATGGATTCGTCTTGATAGTTGAAATATTACTTGTATTTCTTGCTTACAAGGCATTTGTATTTATTCCTAAAAAAATGGATTTAGTTTGTTGGTTGTGTGCAATGTTCATGTATGTGTGATTTCTTGTACAGAAATCCTTAAGTTTTGTTGAACTATAGGGAATTAGGTTTTTCACATACATAGAAAGAATATTTAATCCAACAGCTGATTTTTCAAAATATCAATTTTACATTAGCTAAAAAATCAAATCCTCGTATAATCTTATTTGAGAACGTCCTCATAAAAAAATGACTCTTCAACAAAGATCCAATTGCTTGGTTATTAAAAAAAAATAAAAAATAAAAAAATCCCATTGCTATTAAGGAAGGCCATTCAACCACAAGCCAAATCGTATAAACCCATATTTGAGTTCACTTCATGACAGTCAAATTATCATTAGACCAAGATAATTATAATAATATTTTTTAATTTAAAAAGTGTATTTTAGAAAATATTTTGTACATGATATATGAATGAATTAAAATAAGGTATAGCTTGTGAAAAGCTTGAAATACATTTATTAAAAAATATATTTTTTTATTATTGGCGATATAATATTCATCCCACATAGAAATGAATTTTTTTTTTTTTTTTTGGAATTCCCCCTCAAAAGAAGAACGTAATATCATTATGTCATCATATCAACAGGCCGGTGATAAAAATGTTAATATTATAAACTTTTTTTATTATCTAATCATAAAATTATAGCTGTCATATTCGAATTAGATATTAATATGATATTCTGATAAAGGAAATGGGTCACAGAATTATCGAGTGGGTGAATTATTTTAAATATTTTTGGGAGTGTATATTAAATATAATAGGTATGAGTGTCTGATAAAGTAAAGTGTGTTAAACCGATCGAGAGAATCGGTAAAATCGGCCAATTTCAAGTTGGTTCACACAAATTGTGTCCGGTTTGAACGGTTCATTTCGAGTACGGGGATGAACCGGTTATGATAATATTTATAAATTTAATAAATAAATAGATACGTAAAATACATTCTCAGCATGCAAAAGACAAACATGCAGCTAATTAATTTATTTATTGGGAAAGAAGACAAAAATGGACCTAACTGTCTCTTTCAAGGGGAGGATTTATGTGGACAGTATGGTGCATAAAGACATGTTAGTGGCAAACCCTATTTATTCCAATTAGTACGGTCCATCTCTCTATTTTATATTTAATGCTTTTTTAAATGGGTCCAAAAACTGCATGGGGGCACATTAATAGGAAAAGTATTGATTCTATGGTCCCATATCTTCACAAACCCAATCCACCCTCTTCAAATTATAATCTATGAAATTCATTTTTTTTTTCAATCATATGATTAACACCACTCACTTGTCAGTCTTTTGAGTTATAGTAATTTATTTAACCCAACAACTTTCAAATTTTCCCTAACATTTTTTTTTCTTGGATTATCTATACTTTAGTAATTTGAACTTTGGGGGTAATTTCAATCTATGACCTAAACTTTTAATTTGATCAATTTATAACAAAATTTTCAATGTAGGACAAATCTTGAATGTCGTTTGCTTAAGTAACAGAGACCCCATCTACACCTCATGTGGCATCCTAATTGGAGCCTACATGTATCCTATCTGGTCTTAGAGATTTATTTTTCACCCAAACCATTCACATGCATGATCCTCACATGACTAAATAAGGGATTCGATTTGGGGGTTAAAGCTTATGGATTAGAACGAATCTTAACATTTTCTAGGACAGATTAATGCAGGTTGAGGAAGAAACAATTAAGACTATCCAAGTACTGTTACGTTAATCTTTCCTATAAAATGTTAAAATTTCAATTTTGTCCTACATTGAAACAAATTTTTTGAAAAGTTGTCATTAATTTATCAAATTAAAAGTTTAGGTCATGGATTGAAATTACCCAAAAAATTCGAGGTATTAGAATATAAATAACTCTTTTTTCTTTTATATTTTTTTCTAATATAACATGACAACTAACATGATAATATCATGTCAACAAACTAGTTGATCCCTTAAGAAGAGTCACTTATAACTTTATAAGAACCTTATCATCAAAATATTTTTTAAATATAGTGTGCTAACTTGCCATTTTAACATTAGCTACACATCAAAATATCAAACTAAAAAAAAAAAAAAAAAGGTTGGAAAGAACAGTATTTTCGCACCCAAAATAGGTTGTGCACGTTAGCACTTCAATGGGGACTCAGTACTAAAATGGCAGCACTACTGCAAACAGACAAACAGGGCCTATGTAGAGAGAGATACAGGACCTTCAACAAAGGCCATAGTCTTGAGGCGGTGGGGTAAAAATCATCCTAACTTTTAGTCATATGGTGGCATACAATATTGCTGTGAGAGGGGAGATTTATTTTTCTCAGTAACATTTCTAAGATATCGATTGTTCCTATCATTGTGATTTTCCGGCATGTGCGTGCATAATATAGTACCCATTCTACAACTATATATTAAATTATGTTAATAGGATATATATATAGACAGACATGATAATATAAGGCCGGCCTTTTTTTTTGGATAATTAAGGCCGGCCTTACGCAAAGTTGCGTAAAGTCGGCTCCATATGGCTAATTTTAGATCACAGTTCGTAAAACTGACCGTTGGATTAGATGTCCCTCCTCTGTATGTCATGCTTGCTAAAAATCACAGTGATTGACGGTTGGTTTTTGAAGTATGTCATTGTGAAAATATGTAACTTATTTGTTCTTCAAAATATTACCATTTTTTTAACGACAGTTATTTCAAAAACCAACCGTCAGATCACTGTGATTTTTTGCAGGCATGACATACAGAGGAGGGGCATCTAATCCAACGGTCAGTTTTACGAACTGTGATATAAAATTAGCCATATGCAGCCGACCTTAAGCAACTTTGAGTAAGGCCGGCCTTATATATATATATATATAAGTGTATAATTAAAGTATTTTGGGAAATATTCTGATGTTTTGATACTCCAAAGATAATGTTTAATTTTTGCTATCGGGAACAATACACTATTCCTCCAAATACTTAATTCTTCAATAGTCTCCTCTACCCAAAACCAAAATGTACTTCATCTAGAGCATTGGCAATCCCCTCAGTGCGTAATCTAGAAATTCCCTATACCATTTCACTAAGATACGCATCAGATGCCACACAACATTTGTGAAGCAACAAGCATTGTCATCATCAGGAGATTAACCAACAGACACATTCTTGTCCCAAACAAACCACAAGCCTCAACTCCATCTGAATTTTAAAATTTAAACACAATTTATGAACTCAATTAATCACATTTTAAAATAACAAAAATACCCTTTACTGTCACAGAATCCCATCTCTCTCCTCTTGTTGCAGTTAAAAGGGTAAAAAAACCATGATACGTATCAGGGTGTTGGGAAACCAAAACCTGGAACCCTTTTTGGCTCCTTACCAGGAAACAAAACCATAGAAACAGGGCTATTACAGTCATTACAAAAAGTGGTAAGGGGTAAAACTGGAACCAAAAAAAAAAAATCCATTCTCAGTACGCAAACCCGCCAGCTCGGTTTCCGGTACCTTTGCGATGATGACGATGACGAGAAGCAGAAGCTGATGAACCAGAAGAAGCAGCAGAATAAGTGGGTTTAATGGCAGAAAATGAACAGTTCTCTCTCCTCACACTCTCCTCCTCGTCCATGAATATATGCCTACACCGGCACTCCACACTACAGAAAGCTCTGTCTCCCCTGCAACAACAACCCATGCACATAAATACATACATACATACATACATACATATATATAGATAGATAGGTCCATGGAAGCAGTTGAGATCTGGGCATTTCAGAGAGAGATGGGGTAGTTATATTGCTTACTTGTACATATATATGTCTTTCCCAGGCAAGAGTTTATGTTTGCAGAGAAAACATTCGTCGAGAAAAGTAGTTGAAGGTGATGAATTCCAACGCCATGACTGACGAGAAGAAGAAGAAGAAGAAGAAGAAGAAGAAGAAGGTGAAAGAGAAGGAGAAGGAGGAGGAGGAGGAGGAAGAGAAGGAGGAGGTTTGATCATGGTGGCTTTGTTGATGACTTGTGGGGGTTTTTTGTTAACACTCTTTTGTGCTTCCAACACTATACTTAGTCCTACCATCTTTCTCTTTCTCTTTCTCTTTCTCTTTCTCTTTCTATGTGACGGTGGCCGGAGGCATCGTGGTGGCTCGACGGTGGTGGAGGAGGAGGAGGAGGAGGAGGAGAAGTGTTGGAGACCTAACGAAAAAAACAAAAAAGTGAAGAAAATAAATAGAGGAAAGAGGAGGGGGGTGGTGGGTCCCAGGCTTAGCAGAGAGAGCAGTAATAAGGACGATTAGCGTAGCGGGCGATCTAACTTCTAGTGCTCCGTAACTGCCACGTATCCCGCATTTGTTTCCTTCTCCATCTCTTTTGTTTTCTTCTTCTCTCTATTTACCTTCTTACTTCTTCCTATTTTTCTTATTTAAAATCAAAGCCCACTCGCACCTTCACGCGCGCCACTACCAAGTACCGACTATTGGGACATTATATATACATTCACATTTCTATTCGTCCTCTCTATTTATCATCTCTAATGCATCTGACCAACTTAAAACAACTATTTTGAGAAAGCGATTGCTAAATTTGATGTTTCACTTATACATATTATGAATGCAAAAAATCACATTGATCCAACAGTCGATTTTTCAAAAAATAAACTGTGACGGTTTTTCACAATTTTTTCATTATTATTTGTAATTTTTTCAAATTTGCAAAAATCGACCATTGAATTAATGTGATATTTTGCATTCATGATAAGTATAAGTGGAACATCAAATCCAAATGTCAGTTTCTCGAAATAGCTATTTTAAGTTGGTCAGATGCAGTAAGTCCTCAGAGAGAACAAAAAGAGAGGACGAATGAAATATATATATATATATATATATATATATATATATATATATATATATACCTCGCTCTAGAGCCTGGAGGATCCAATGCAATATAATTTTTTAAAAATTAATTGCGAGATTAGTTTTTTATTATTATTTTTATGCATGCCACCAACAGTGTGATTTTTATATGTTCTAATTAGATAAATTTATGACAAAAATCAAATTCAACAATAGATTTTTCAAAATCTATTTATTAAACTAGCCATATATAAATCACCTTACTCAACTTATAATAAATTCCTCGTATATTTGCAATTACTTGCTATTCTACGTACACAAATTAAATCAAACCTTGATTGACCAATAGTTGTGGGGCCGTTTGGAAACAGAAGCAGAAGAGAAGCATAATCAGAAGTAGAAAAGAAGCAGAATCTAGAGAAGCAAAATCAGAAGTCAGTTGCGTTTGGATATTGTATTTTAAAGTGCTTTTGGCACTAGAAGTGCTTTTACTGTATGTTTGGATACCATATGAAGAAGTTACTTTTAATTATGAATTGACACAATTACCATTGACAATATGAATGATATATATAATAAATAATTTAAATAATTTAAATAATCTTATTTATAATTATAATTTGAGGTTTAAATTAGCGGTCCACTCCTCAATAGGGTAGATGGGATATGTATTTTGAAAAATCAACCGTTGGATTAGATGCTCGTATTATGTTTGTCATGCTTGCAAAAAATCACAATGATCCAACGGTTGGTTTATGAAAAAACTAACGGATGGATTAGGTTATTATGTTGGGATATGAAGGGAAAGAAAATTGTTTTACTTATTTTTTTAAGGGTAATATTGGTATTAGGAAATTTTTGATATTAAAAGCAGAATTACAAAGGAAAATCATCCAACCGGGTGATTCTTACAAAAGTAGCTTCTTTAGCTTTTGGATGATTTTTGAAGCTATTTTTTTTTTTTTTGGCCAAACGGTACACAAACTGCTTGTAATAGAGAGAAACATCTTCTTTGACTTTTGCTTCTCAATCCAAACGGACACTTGGTCTGGTTAGTGTTTTGGAAATTGGGCTGGTCCGCGTAAGACTAAAACAGTAGAACCTTAAACCAATGGCCATGGTTGCCATGGTGGTTTCATTGAATTCAGGAGAATTATGGTGGAGAGGCAATTCAACATTTTTTATATAAATAATACTCCGTAGGTCATCTGTGATGCATGCAGGAGCCGATTATATATTGTTTTATTTTATGTTTTGATTTTTACTTACTTTATCAAATCATGGAGGAGTTGAATGGAAAAAAATGGATGTGATGTCAATCCCAACAAGTTTGGATAAGATTTCTTGACTTAGATCCATCATGTCAATATATATATATATATATATATATAGCTTAAGGAAAACCCTCAATAATTTACACTAGAGTGTGGAATTTATTTATTTATTTATTGATTCACATGTAAATTCTACATTTTACTATGAGTATATATATATATATATATATATATATATATATATATATATATATGAGATTTTCAAAAGTGCTCATCACGTAATGAAAAATTAGGATGAGGGTGGTTTAAGGGGGTGGAGATTTTCTGTCGCACTTGTATGTACTGTTTTTCTATCCCCGGCCTCTCACAAAAGTCCACATTGAAAATCTCACATTTTAATAAATATTTATATTTAAATTTTCATGGTGAACTTTTGTGAGAGGGGATAAAAAAGTGGAACAGAAAATCTACACTCGGTTTAAGGGGCTAATGACTTGTATTGTTGAAGGCCTTTTATTTTTATTTTTAATTTTTGCTTAAAAATTGAAACTTCTTTACCTTAAAATTAATAAATGAGTATCCATAAGCTTTTTATATGTGTTTGGAATTTGGAAACTTAAGAAGTGATAAATGAGAATACATGATGATAGACCAAGACACCATCAACATACCCTTTACGGTTCTCATTTACAAAATTTATTATTAAAGATGGCATCATTTAGTTACACGTGTCATTCAAAATTTAGGATTCTTTGTATTTAATAACATTTAATTAGTATTTTCTATTAACTTTGATTTGCATGTACTGAATTTATACCGGTGGGAAGGATTTAACGTGGCAATTTGATGGTGAATTACATATCTTGAATTACATGCCCAAAATAAAAAACTTAAAAACTCAAGAAAAAAAGAGAGAGAACCCTAATAATAAAAGAATTCTAATCAATGCATACATTAAGTTCCAGCTGCATGCGTGTACTAGGTAGATGCTAGTGATACATTTTTCCAACACTCTAATTAATTGCCTTCATAACTAAAACCCACTAAGCTAGACACAAGACTTCGTGATTTGTTTACCCATATTTTCTGTTTTTTTACTTTTAAAAGTAAAAAGATTGAAGTTTTGAGTGCAAAAAATTTGATAGTTACTTTAAAAAGTTGGGATAGCAAGAAATTCTTGCTTCCTCAATTTTTAAAAGTAACTACCAAAATTTTGCACTATCGAAAATATAAAATACTTTCATTTTTTTTACTTTTAAAAGTAAAAAAAACATGAAGTAAAAGCTTATCCAAATGCACCCTAAATTTTTGAGCAATGCTGTTCTACCTACCTATTTTTATTCACCTTAGTTGGCATTTAATGTGTAAGTGGTTTACATAAATAAAAGTAAAAGTTTTATTATTTCAAGATCATAAATATGATTGGTCCGCGTGAGGTGGGTGGAAAAAAGTGGGTGAAATAGGTGGGTGAAGTAGCATTTTCCTAAATTTTTATTAACTAGTGTTTAAGAGTACGTGTTTCATGCTTTCATTAATTATTAAATTCATAGGACCACTATCTTTGGAAATGCTTAATTTTCCTATTCTTGGAGTTTTGTGTGGAATATTAAAAAAATTATAAAAAAATATAAATATTTAATAAAAAGTTTGATTAATTTTAATTTTAATATTATTGAATAAATATTTTTTAAACCTTGGGCAATGCCTAGGTGTGAAAATAATAATGGAAGATTAAAAAATTTATTGAAAAATATAAATATTTAGCAAAATGTTTGATCAATTTTAATTTTAACATTATTGAAGAAAATATATATATTTTTAATATTGTCCAATTCTATTCCGAAAGTAATGCAAAATTATTTTTTTTCCTCAAAACTAACTGTGAGTTATTGTTATTTTTTATAATTAAATAACATTAATAGAACCTTTTTTGCCAGCATTTGAACCAGCCACGTAGAGAAATGTGTGAAATAGATGGGTAAAGTAGCATTTTCAAGATAAAAATTGGATAAAAAGAAAAATTTGGGATGCGTGCACTCTTTAAAGAGTGCATGGAACTTTTAATGAAAAGAGAGGGTTTGAATCATTAATTGAAGGAAAAAAATAAAAATAAAATAAGAACTTGCCAACTCAGTCCATTAAGGGAGGACTTAGAATATATTATAGTAATAAATAATAGATTTCAATATCATCAAATGAGCAGTGTTTGTAAGAGAACATCACTAGCTTAACAACTCAAAATCTTTTAAATGAACATTAAATGCAAAGCTAATTTAATTTGGAGTGATTGATCCACAAGAGGTGGGTGGGTAAAATAGGTAGGTGGGTAAAGTAACATTTTCTTTTAATTTATAGATTCCATCACGTAATGTGAATAAACGGATAAGGTTGCATTGTTAAGAGACTTTAATGTTGGATCAATTTTAGAATACGTGCTCTGAAATAGATGAAAACTAAATGTAGACTATTTTTTCTCTACTAAATGACATAATATTTGATGTTACATTAATTTACTCTAGTATTTTTCTAATCTTAGGTTGAAGGTATACCATTAAAAAACAACCATGGCATGATTATAGCCTATCACCTTGCAAAGTGTGTCCACATATGTGATACTCCGAATAAGTTATGTCTAATTGAAGGACCATAAATTATACATATTTTAAAAAATTGATTGTTGAATTAGATAACGTACTTATGGATGTCGTGTATGCCAAAAATTATGATGATTCAGTGTCATAATTTCAAAATATAACTAGTCTCAGTGACATTTCAGAAAAACTGACCATTGGATCACAGTACTGTATTTTTTGCAGATATGATATTTATAAGTATATTATCTAATTTAACGGTCAGTTTTCCAAAATATGGATCACACAGTAATATATGGAAATGCTTAAGCATGCATGATGGTGTATGCCTTGGCATAGCTGCATAGATGTGGGGTACAAGCGAGTGGGGAAAGTTTGCCTTAGCGTTATATATATGTATGACTCATTGACTTGCCAATCTTCTTAGCCAATAATAAATGTTGGGCTTGTAGATACCTTTGCATGCGTGTATTATTCAAATTATTTAATTGAGTTTTACAATTTTGACTATCCAACTATATGTTAATACGTATGAGTAGTGGAGATCTCCCGTGCTATTTGTATGCACCACTTTTCTGTTCCTTCTTTCAAAATTTCACCTTGAAAATCTACATTTTAATAAATATTCGTATTTAAATTTTCAAGATGAACTTTTATGAGAGGGGATAGAAAAATTGTACATAAAATTAGTGGGACAGAAGATCTCCACTCTAATTCGTATACCACTTTTTCTAATACTAGAATGAAACCTCTACATATGAGATTCGAAGCAACTCTAATTTTTTGACATTGCTCCATTCAAAGCAATTTTTTGCAAAAAAATTATTTTTCAGTATATGATTCGTGCATTAATCTCTCTCTCCTCTCCTCTCTCTCTCTCTCTATATATATATATATATATATATATAATCAAAGCTTTATAGCTTATATAAGTCGAGCTAAATTTTGATCAACAAATAGCCTATTCATTTTTTTCCAAGATATACAAAATGTATTAGAATTTGTAATTGGTTGCAAGAAAAAAAGAGAGAAAAAACGAGTTGGCTAAAGTAAATAAATAAATAAAGATAACACCCTCTGAACTTCCAGCTAAATGTCTAGTCATTTTGACTGTACCTAGCTAACTAGTGATGTGATATACAACGAACAACTTAGTCAAAATAGTGTTTTCTTATCTAGCCAATGCCACCACGTACCTTTACTGGTTTAGGCTTGACCACCAGTACCAAGGCAACATGTGCACGCAAACCTAACCTGGAATGCAAGAAAATGGATAACCAAGGAAGAAAATGTGATGGTAACCCATATATGATATATGCATGTTTTCATTTTCATTTTCATTTATATAGATTAATTTTTGTTTTTAGCATTTTTAATTTTTAATTTTCTCTTCCCTTTGCCCAATGGTCAAGATGTGACACACCACCTCAGTGTCTGCTTGAATGCATAGCCACCTAATTGATAAAAGAAAACCTCCCATAAATATCACAAACATGATTTTAATTGTCTTGATCGATGATAGGTCGAATGAATATGGTAAGGTTTTATTAAATCTCTTTTGTCCTGTTTGAATCTCAAAATGGGAGAGAGGAGAGAATGTAAATAGCGAGTATAATTTAGTATTATGTAAACGAGCAAGTAACATTAATGATGAATGATGACGTGTCGCGGCCTAAGGAACTTCCTTCACTCTACCCTTCTACAATAACGTACAAAGATTCTTTATAAAGCCGGTGCTTTTGGTCCAGGTAGCAGTGCCACCTGTCGATCAGCTTACCAACATTAATAATGATTATCTACTCTCATAATCATTCTTTCTATTAAAATATATATATATATATATATATATATATATATATATATATATATATATATATATATATATATATATGATAAGTGCCAGCATGGATGTATGGGATGAAACATCAATTACACGAGTATAAGGATTTGAATACATGTGTTTATGGTGTATTATAGTTTTATAAAGATGGGGACAGGAATGCTCTTACTGTGATGTAATGTAATACATGTGTTTTTTTTTTTTTTTTAAATATTTAAATTACTTAAAAATAGAATTAAATAACCAATTTATAAATTAAAGTGATAACTTGAAAGTTAATTATGTTATTTTTAGAAAATAATTAAATAAATCACCTCTTAAATCATATTTTTAAAATTATCTGATGTTGAAGTATGGTAGGGTAATACCGCATCATTTAATTTGCGCAATGTATGAAAATAAAAATTTATTGTAAATAATGAGATCTAAATAGCAATTCATTTAACCCTACTCTTATATTTATTTATATATCTTTTAACATAGTTGTTTTTACTCATTACTTGTAATGGAGCTTCTATTATAGGGTGCATTTTATGTAATTTTGCGTAATGTAACAACTATAGGGTTAAATGCAGTTCATATTTTGAAAAATTGGTCGTTGGATTAAATAAATTATTTATGAATTTCATGTTCGTAAAAAATCACAGTGATCTAACGATTAGTTTCTGAAAAGTATTACAATGAAAAATTGTGACATATTTTTTTCTTTAAAATATCACCAGTTTTTTTCAATTTGCTTTTTTCGAAAACTGACTGTTGGACCATTATAATTTTTGGCAAAAATAAAATTCATAAGCAGTTCATCATCCAAGGATCAGTTTTTCAAAATATAATCTACATTTGACACTATAAAGATCATATAAGGTGTGTAGAGTTCGGTTCTGCTCGTTAGATATGGGTAGACCTTGAGGTGCTGCTTCCCTTCGGTGGAACTGGTTGGAACGCTGTGGAACTAAGGATACTCCGGTGTGGAGCCTGCCAAAGACCCTTTGACGATCAAGTCAGCAGAATATCAAGATTAATTGAATTAACAAGACTTGGGAAAGGCAAAATATTCTGGGGAGCTTTGGAGCTATTCTCTAGTGATCGGAATCAACCTTACCTTACTTTGTCCCCCTTCTTTGTATATAAAGGAGAGGGGGCCCTTATCTCGGGATAAGAACCACCCCCCTTGCAGCCAAGGGGTTTTGGATTGAGACAAGTACAACCGCCCTTATCATCGGAGGAGGTATCCGTCGCATTCAATGCTATCCCAGGTCGGTTGTGAAGACCTTCTGGCTAAAAACAGAGGAAGGTGAAAGTTTCCCTGCATTTCAAGTGCTCATAGAAGTATCTTTGCTCCTGGTTGTTCTAAAATTCGGTTCCCCGCTGTAAATACAGTACTCGGGAGCTTTTGCAGCTCCGCTTGATATTCTTGCTCATTAATGGTTATTAATAGCCACTAATGACCATTACTGGGAACGACGAAGAACATGGGCCAAAGGACCCTTTGCCTCTGCGCTGAATGAGAAGTGGGTTTGCCACCCTTGGCGTTGGTCCTTGGGCACCTGATGCGTAGTAGTGGGGCCCACCACTTCCCATTAAGCAAGAAGAGTTCATTGGAGCTGGTCAGGAATAAATGAGGAGTGGCCATGTGTTGGATCGTAGGGGTTTTTTCCGGATAACTGGACGAGTGTGAAAGTTCGGACTCCCACAAGAGGCACCTTATTATTGAAGCCCACCCTGTATTAGTAATAATAAAAATAAAAATAAAACAGAGTAAAACATTGGCACGTGGGGCCCATCCATTCCTTACCAATTTGCCATTACAAGTCAGCTGTTTCTGTCATTCACTCTCATGGGTCCCAACAAGAAGCCGATTGAGAGCTTTGATTTCAACCATCTGAGTTGGTTAAGCCACGTGTCCGATAAGAATGACAGGAGTGAGGTTAAACAATGTAACTAAGGTCCAAATTGAGGCTGACATGACAAACAATCTCATAAAGACACCAGTTTGGTAACAAGTTTTATGTTGTACAATTCGAGTTTACAATTAATCCCTTCCCATAATTCCTCCAATTATCAAATTCCTAAACAAGCAAACAATCAGAGGGGAAAAAAAACACAAAAAAAAGGGACAATTCTATTCGTCATCCCATTTTATCTTTGCTCCCTCTTTATCCTTTATAGTGTATCTGACCAATTTTGTCGATTTTTTAAAAATAGACTATGATGATTTTTCATAATTTTTTCATTATTATTTATAATTTTTTTTCAAAATTGCAAAAATCGATCATTGGATCAATGTGACTTTTTACAATTATAATAAGTATAAGTGAAATATTAAATCTAACGATTAGTTTTTCGAAATAGTTATTCAAAGCTGGTCAAATGTACTAGAGAGGACAAATAGAAAAATAGGAAAGATGAATGGAATTTTTTTTTTTTATAAAAATGTTTAGTGTGGTGAGGACGTGGCAATAATAATAAATTGTCAAAGATACTTGCGTTGGAACTGTAAAAGGAAGTAATGAAAAGAAAAGAGATGGGGATTTGGGAACAAAGCAATGACGGAGATGTTTGAAAGGTCATGAAATTTGAGTTGGAAGAGGGACCATTTCCACTATACACCCATGACCCAACCTACTAATTTCGAATATATCCCATGAGGTCGTGCAATGGTTCCTAAGCAAAATGGTCGTCTACCCCACTTCAATTATGACCTACTTGTCATTTCCTTTGTTGATTTTTAAGTCGCGTAAATACTTTTTTTTTTTCCTTTTATTTAATGAGAATATTCAAAATTTTAACTCCATCGACTAGCTCTTGAAAACATTAGTTAATTTTTAAAAATCAAACTTTTATAAGAAGAACTCAACTTTAGATTTTTTTTTACATAATGAGGCATAAATAATTAATATATAAGTATATAAGATTAACTGTTCTACTCCATGATCTCCATGATGTTAGAAAAGTTATCAAGTTGAGGGTCTCTAGAAGTTTGGGTGGTGTGAGAAATCGAGCATTGAGACATGGGTCACCAAATCCTCTTTATTAAGTATATATATATATATATATATATATTTTCCCTCTCATTTGGAAATGCAAATATGCAAGGAAGAAGCTTAATTAAAAATGCATTTAAAGGAATTCAATTTTAAACATTATTCGATAACGTTTTTCTCACTTTATATTCTCGTAGATAGATTCAACAAATCCGGATGGATTTTAGACTTTTAAAATTATAGGTTCAAGACTGTAAATTATTTATTTATTTATTTATTTATTTGTTTAATAGCTGCATTAGTCGTATGGCAACCTCCCCGGTAACAGCTCTTTTGTGTGTGTGTGTGAGAGAGAGACAGAGAGAGAGAGAGAGAGAGAGAGAGAGAGAGGGCAGGGGATGGGTTCATGAATTTTTAATGCGAAACCTGGTAGCTACGCATTGCATGATATTAAAGGAAAACATATATGCACTCCGAGCAAACATTGGAAGCTGACTAGAATTGTCATAACAATAACATTTGCAGCAACGTACGTAGGATGAGACTTGCACCTTTGCATGCGCAATCACTCTCTCTCTTTGTTGAAATATTTGTCCTACATCAGTTTCTCACACCATCCAATTTAGTTAATAAGTTTTAGAGACCCTCCACTTGATAACTCAAGTTATTGAGTTGGATTCTAATTTCTAACATGGTATCAGAGAGTTAGGTTTTGGGTGAACTCATATTTTTCATTCCCTTTATTGCCCGGGGATCTTTTTACCCTGCGAATCCATGGGTCACCAATTCTCAAGTTCGAGCTATACGCGAGGGGGAGTGTTAAAAAATTTGTCCCACATCGATTTCTCACATCACCCAAACTTGGTTAAGAAATTCTAGAAACCCTTCACTTGGTAACTTAAGTTATCGAGTCACCACTCAAGCTTAGTTAATAAGTTTTAGAGACCCTTCACTTGGTAACTTAAGTTATTGAGTTGGATCCTGATTTCTAACACTCTCTATATATATATAGATAATTTATAATTCAAATTTGCATGATCAATGAATTGAATATATATATATATATATATATATATGCAGCTTGAAATTATATATTTGAAAAGTTAATTCAATGTTAGTTTAATAAAATTAGATGAAATAATGGCACATTGCTAGTTTAATTGGTAATAAATTTTACATTGCTTTGATCATGTTGGGAGAAGGACTTTGATAATGAAGCCAGTATTCGATCAACATCAAGCTCAAAACGAAAGTCCAAATCAAATACTAGAAGTACGTTACTAATTATAAAGACATTAATCATTGAGGATCACAAGATAGAAATAGAAGTCATTATTCATACATGATCTTATCTAATGGAATATTTATATCGCTCATTCTTTATCTGTTTTTTAAAATCACTTTTGTAACGTTCTTAAAATTCCATTTGATCCAATTAAAGATATTGATAAGATAATAATCACTTCTAAATAATTTGATGAGTGATAAAGTGGAAGACAAAATTTTCATACTAGAAGTAATTGTGGCAAAAGTTGTGTCCCCCTAACTTCTATTATAATAATTTCTAATATAAAAATTTTGATATGTAAATACATGGTTTGAAGCCAATGGCCTTGTGGTCTGGTGGAACGTATCCTCGCCCAGGGCCGGTCCTGAGATTTTGGATGCCCTAGGCGAGCTCCTAAAATGTTGCCCTTATTACATATTGACAAAAAAAATTTGCATGTAAAATTTTAGTTCTTGAACCTTAATTTCTTATAAGCTAAAACCTACCATAATCAATTCATAAATGGGGTTTTCAATAGGCTCATCTTGAACCTCCTATCACCATTACAATGGGGTTTTCAATAGGCTCATCCCGAACCTTCTATTATAAGGTGCACATTACGCAACTTTACGTAGGAAGACCTCTATAGGGCGCAATGCAGAGCGAATTTTGAAAAATTGACCGTTGGATTAGATGAACTGGTTATGAATTTCATGTTCTTCAAAAATCACAGTAATCTTACAGTCAATTTCTAAAAAATATTAGAGCGAAAAATTGTGACTTTTTTGTTCTTTAAAAATATCAAATTTGATTACAACTCTTGAATACAATTAAAATGATTATAATTCAATTATATTTTTCATAAATGTGTCAAACAAACATAGAATAATGCTACCAAGAAATTAACAAAATTATCTTCTAAAGGTAAATGCAACAACAAAAATAGAGACTACATAGTAGAACATAACCGAGTAACCCGATCAATATCTATCTCCATCAATTCCTAGAACATAACTGATTTCTTCTTTTTTCTACATTCCAAAAGGAAAAAAAAAAAAAAAAAAAAACTTTGTACATGCCAAGAGACATATAAATATAAATATAAATTTATTGTTTATTGTTTTATTTAATTACCTGAAAAATAAAAAAATTCATACCTATAGACCAAGTATCACATAAATTCCTTTAAGTTATAAGCCTATAATGAAACCATATTTCCATTCCAAGATTTCACATTTACCTTGGGTCATACATTCATAGAAAACAAAGAAAAACTGTTACAAATTGATGCCCCAAACTATTACATGATATTTTCATATTTTCAATCTAGCTTCTATGTAGTATATGTAGTATATTATTTGTTTATTTATTTATTTATTTTTGTAAATATATATAGTATATTATATACTAAGACCAAATTGATGCCCAAAAATTGAACAAAAATATGATGTCCTAGGCAATGGCTTCTTGTGTCTGCTTTCAGGGCCGGCCCTATCCTCACCTTTAGGGTAAACATTGTGAATTTGGGGATATGGGTAACTTCTATCATTTGGGAAAAAAAAAAAAAAAAAAAAAAGTTTAAATATAATTTTAAAGAGATATATAAAAATATTAAATAGTTCATAATTTTAGAAAAAGCTAACTCAAATGAACCCTTATTTGGTAGATCTTATCAATAACTTAAAGACGGCCGGATACAAAAAAAATTTCTGAGTTACTTCACTAGATTACCCTAAACCAGCTCTGGTCCAAAAGACCCAGCTGCAGCCTTTTCATTTGAAGCATTATGGTGGGTTGGTGCGTATGTGGTGGGCCATATTTTTCCATATATAAGGGAAGCACACAATTTTGTTAAATGGTTTTGGTACGTACCATATATATATATATATATATATCAGTGGTATTCAAGAACATAAAATGACTATCATGGTGGTATTCAAAGAACCATGATGATGGTCCCCCACACATTAAAAAATTCCCCAAGTATTTACTTATCTGTAATTTGGTCACCATTGGCTTCATGCCTTTGCGTAGCTAAAATGGTAGTAAAAAACAGATAAAATCATTTTGTCCTTTTTTTTCCTCTTAAGGAGTGCTGTGATTTGAATTTATATCTTTCTCCAATCTTATGAAGTGTTAGCTGAAATATCCTGTATATATATGTGCAAATCCAGCTCATCTTCTTCTTCATCAACATGATCATTTCTGCCTTTTAAGGAACCATTTGCACCCAGTACGCTTGGCTTTATTCTTTGACAAGATGGGAACATGGTAGCTATCGAGCATTAAAATTTTGGTTCTACGTGGAGTACATTTGTTGAAGATAAGTTGTACGTGTCCTAGGGCACACTACACGATAGAAAGAGCAATGTTAGAGATTCCACCAGCAAAAATCCTAGCATTTTTGCAATGATCGAAAATATTTTATTTTCTATACCTAATTAATTCTTCCTAATTCCAAAATCTAAGAGAGAAGAGATATCATTAAGTTACTGGAGCCTACGTCATGGCACCTATGCTCTCATTATATATATTAATAAACGAAGGGTAATCTATCTATGTTTTGGAAGTATTTACACTAATAATGATAAAAAAAACTACCTTTATCTCAACTCTCATATATTAATAAATGAGTATTGAACTATCAATACATAAAATAAATTCCAATGAACCATCAGCATATAAAATAATTTTTAAAAAAATATATTTAAAAAAAAAAAACAATTTTTTTTTTCTTTTTATCCAAACCCTAGTTAAATTGTGGTAGAAATTAAATTATGTTGAAGGAATCAATATCACATGGAATTTCAATTCAGTGGGTCCAATATTAATATGTTTACATTGTGCTTTAGTGATTTAACACTCAACTAATTTCATTTCTCATGAGGTACCTTTCAACCCACGGTTATTTACTTGTTTAAATTAAAATTAATACAAAACTTTGAAAAAACTTAAGTGTCAAAGTCTATCATTTCAATGAAGATGCATGTTATAATAATGATGATATAGGATTAAATTAGATTACGGGTTCAATTTTCATCGATCATAACATAATAGAATAAAAGCAAAGACAAAAATGAAAATGAGATTCAAGAATTTTTTTGAAGCACAGTGAACATGCATGAAAGAATAGGTCATTCAAGAGTTTAAGTATGTTCATTCTTACTTTATCCTTCTATTTCTTAAAAAAAATTATACTATTTGCACCGATTCACTTGAAATGCTCACGTGGTAATTAAATAAGAGTTTGTTCGATTCATTTTTCATTTTTCATTTTTCATTTTTAACCTTGCTTTCATAGCATGTGAAGAGAACATGATGCGTGAGTTAGTGCAAAAGGCATTTTCCTCTTGAAAACTAAACTTCATCTCCTTCTTCTACTTGTTCGGCAGAGCAACCTTCCCTTGACGCTTAAGTTTCATGCATAAGCTTGCCAGCCTATCAGCCTGATGAAAATTGCAATAAGATTCAACATTTGATGATAACTAACCTACTTAAGCAACCACATTTCCAACATTATGTTATAGAAAATAGATGCGTACTATTACTCGTATAATGGCATACATGCATCAAAGCAACCATTATTGACTGGAAATATATATATATATATATATATATATATATAGAGAGAGAGAGAGAGAGAGAGAGAGAAGTGTTCTAGTTAGGATTCCCGATTTTAACTAAAATCAGCAAAGAACACAAGTCCGGAATCTTCAAATGAATCATCTATTAAGTGAATGAGAATATAAGGACTTGTATTCTTTGTTGATTTAGGTTAAAATCAGGTACTTGACTAAAACATATATATCTATATATATATATATATATATATATATATATATAT
>JAESVK010001301.1:2244659-2286493 GCA_017140935.1 Hamamelis virginiana
ACTTTTGTCGAGTAATAATTCTAATGTTATTTGATTTAACCAAAAATTGCTACTATTCCTAATGTTATTCTACTAAATTCTTAATCCTAATTTTTACAAACTAATTTAAGCATCTCCTACTAATCCCATTATTACTAATATACTATCATTCATACACATAGTGAATTATAAATTCATTTAATAAAGAAATACTCTACCAAATAAATAGAGTTCTTACACATTTTCTTAGAAAAATTACACTGTCCTTCCTGCTTTTTCAATCAACTTATGGTACATGTACTGTGTTTTACGTATTATTTGGATACATGAACTGGTAAGGTAAAATGGATACTTGCCAACCTCCTGTTGCCTCTACCCATGATCCAAACTGGTGTTGGACATAGGTATCTTGTCAGCAAGTGTGCAATGCCAATCGCTAATAGGGAAAAGAGTCCTAGATGTCATTGTCAGAAACACAACAGACTTGTCTTGAGTGCTCTATAAGAGACAGTAAAATTATTCAATTTCCACTTGATGTGGAAACATGTCCATTGGTAATCTTTTCGAGTTACATGCTAAAAGCTATAGATTATTGATAGTTGTTTTTCAATGTGGAAGTGCCAGTAATCATACGCATCAAAATTTTATGCCTGCTGGATATATGTCTTGATCAATGTCAGGTTGCTTTAATTTCTCATTTTTTTCCACTTACAACATTGATATTTTCGTTTTTACGGTAATATAATTGTGGACATAATTTTTATTGAATATCATAGGCTCTCACAACATTGGAATTGCCATGGCTACTCCACATGGTCTAGTTGTACCTAACATAAAGAAGGTTCAGTCGCTTTCCATCTTGGAGGTTAGTTCTATGCTGCTTCTCATATCTATAATGGTTCAATGTTTCCATTCTTCAGAATTGAGGTGTAGTTGTTGTTTTTCCAAGAATATAAAAGGGGAAAGCAAAGAAAATGAGCTTTGTTTGAAATTGTATTCTTATTACTTTGTTGAATGATTTATTGTTTCCCTCTCTTTATCTTCTATTTTCTGTCTATATGTTGCTCATGTTTACTCATTTTTTGTGTCTATTATTTGCATGCCTGTCTTTGGAGTTCTTGCTTATTTTATATTTTATGTTCTTCCTTTCTCAAATGATCTATGCATTTCACTAAAACATCTTTTATGTCTTTAGATAACAAGGGAGCTGTCACGATTACAACAGTTAGCATCAAACAGCAAGCTTAGTCCTGAGGATATATCTGGTGGAACGATAACTTTAAGCAACATTGGAGCAATTGGTGGAAAGTTTGGTTCTCCCCTTCTCAATTTGCCAGAAGTTTCCATAATTGCAATTGGCCGAATCCAGAAAGTTCCACAGTTTGCAGACGATGGGAATGTTTATCCTGCATCTGTCATGAGTGTAAGGGCTAAGAAGTGTTTTATTGATTTTATTCTCCTTTAATTAATAAAGATTTATCACCAGGACAATCATCTGCTTTTGAATAACCCTGTTACTAATCTCGGCGTGCCATGTCATATCACAGTACGGCACTTTAGTCATTTTGCTGAAGAGAAAAGGATAATATAGTTGTTTCATCCATTAATTATGCCTTTTCCGTGGATTGACTAAAGTGCTGTCGTTGTAATGGCATACTGTAAGTGGTGGAACTGGATGATTAGGAGGGAGGATTTTTACCTCTGACAGGGAGGCTGTGGCATACTAATTAATATAGTCATGGGTGGGCATGGAAAGACTCTCTCTCTCTCTCTCTTTCTCTCTCTCTCTCTAATATGGTTGTGAGTGAGTCATTTATACAACTATACATAGGTACATTAAAGCAGTAATGTGTGCTCAATAAAGGTTGGGGGACATGCCAACATTTGTCTTATAAGGGCACTATCAGCCTGTATATAATGTTTGATGAAAATCATCAAACCCAACCTGCTGAAAACTAAATGAAGTTTAATTATGTGATGGTGGCTTGGAGAGGATGATACCTTGTTAGGCTGTATTATAACTTGAATTTGAAAAACATGAATTTTCAGAAGGCATGACACCATTGCTCACCCAATTGCTTTATACGATTATATCCTATATACTACTTGATTAACTTTCCCTGTATAGATAACATGCACCCCTTACGAGACTTTCACTAATGTTATGGGATCAGTTTTTTCTGATTGCTAAACACCTCATATGTTCACGATTAAATTATTTAATATCCTTCTGTCTCCACTTCTCATTAGCACTAGGTAAGTGGGTTTGGGGAGACTGAATGGTATTGAGGTTGGCATTTCTCAATGTAACAATATTTTCAGTAAATACTGTTTTGTTTCTGATTCAGCAATGAGTCGGATATATGTCATATAACCTAGTGTATCATGTTGGGCAAGCTGAAGTTATTCATATGCTTTGTTATTTAAATTGGTTTGAATGAACAAAGAGATTTTAAATATCCTAGTTAATTGTGATATTCAACAAGAAATTGAACTTGCATTTAAAAATCGTTGCTGTGGTTCTTACATGTATTGGGACTTTTTGGGTTAATAGATGAAATAATCTATCCATTTCTGAAATGTTTCTTTTTTTCCTTTCAGGTTAATATAGGTGCTGATCATAGAGTTTTGGATGGAGCAACTGTTGCAAGATTTTGCAATGAGTGGAAACTATATATTGAAAAACCAGAGCTGCTTATGTTGCATATGAGATGACTGGTCAAGAGAAACCTTGATTAGATGCCAAAAATGTAAGTGAAACAGGATTTGGGTTCTTGTAGGGTAGATGAAAGACTTGTGTGTGATAATCACCTACCCAAGTCCAATATTTGCCCTCATGTAGTACAGTGCAAAACTGTCATTTACAGAAATTTATTCAATGTGATGGGTTGATACATGTGATGAGTGCTGTGTGTCTCGATGTCTTGGAGGGCACGTAAGCCCATCCATGGAGTTATCTTTTGAAATGTACAATACTGGATTTGATTCCAATTGTGACATTTGTTTTTGCACAGCAGATTAGGAGGCAAGCCAATCTAACTCACCATCTGATCGAAGACCAGTACTGCACCATTTATGGGCACATAATAATGCTGATTTTGAGTGTTTCTCTGTGTTTTGCTAACTTCTGTTCTGTGATGCGACCCATTCAAATTGTTATTTTGATTGCCAATTCCCAATCCATGTCATATGCATCGTCCCTTGGCCATCAAGCTTTGCAGTTATGTGGTATAGAAATTCTGAGGTCAGCAAAAGTGTAAATTACACACGGTAAAAATATATGCAAGCATCAAGTGCTTGTGTATATTTAACACGCAAGCACCAAAATGGAAAACCATTTTAATAAATTCTATTGACTTAACTGAAAATTTCAGAAAATAATATTGGAAAATATTAGGGACTAAATTTTTAGTCAAAGTTTCATTGAAAAACTTATGAAAATAGTGTAATATTACAGGTTTGTTTGAGAATTTTGAAAAGTAGAGCAAGTTCCACTCCCTTGATAGTTAATGCTATTGGGCTTTTTCTGAAAATCAACTTTTAATTAGTTTTGAAGAGGGTATGTTAATGTCTTATTTTTTGGATTAAGTTGAGCTCCATTTGTAGCTAATTGGTTACTGGTTGATTCTATATGCACCAGAAAAAGGTTTTTATTTTTTAATTTCCGGTAATTAATGAAAATTTTTATAACAATTTTACCACCTTACCAAATTACTATTAAAGACAATATGACATAAATAAAGAAAAATAAATATCTTTGTACACCCAAAAACACCTCCTTGCCTTCCCCTCTCTCCATGTATCGGAATCTCGCCTGAAAATGCTGTCAACGGCTGGTAGTGTCGCATTTTTAAAGATGAGATATTCAATCAACTATTATATTAGATTGAAAAAATATTAAATAGTAGTTGTAGAAGGTAGCATTTTTCTTTTAAACATTACTGCTAGAGTGATAGACCACAAGAAGAGAAAAGCAACTAAGAGGCCTCGTTGGCTTCATTTCTTCATTTCCATTTGTGTCCAGTTATAAAATTTCTAAGTCCAACAGTCAAAAGATTAAATATTTAATCAAAATATTATGTTTTTTTTTTTGGATAATCAAAATGTTATGTTTTAATTTAAAGTAAAAAAAATAAACTTTTGAGGAGGGGAGTGTAATTTCACTTTTCTCCAAACCCTAGCCTCCTCATAACAAATGGAAGAAGCCAGTATACTATAAAAGCCTCCTCAATCAACCAACTGTTGCCGCGGCTAGTGAAGACGTATCACCCTGAAGATCAACGAACGCGATGGTATACACTCGTACAAAACCCTAAACCTAGATCTCAACAATCTCTAACGTCTAAAACACTGCTCGCTTCTCTCTTTGCAGGGTATCGATTTGGTCGCCGGCGGCAAAAGCAAAAAAACCAAGCGAACCGCCCCCAAATCCGATGATATCTACCTCAAGCTCCTCGTCAAGGTCTCTCTCTCTCTCTCTATATATATATATATATATCCCGTGTGTATACGTATATATATATATATATATATTTGGATGTGGCATTTTGTTGAATCATTTTGTGGACTGTATTCAGCTGTACAGGTTTCTTGTACGGAGAACCGGGAGCAAGTTCAATGCTGTGATACTGAAGCGGCTGTTCATGAGCAAGATCAACAAACCTCCGATGTCGCTTTCTAGGCTGATTCGGTTCATGCAAGGAAAGGTTTGTTTGTTTGTACTTCAATCTCTGTTGCTTTTTGAAATTTTTAGCTCATTTTCTCGAATTGATTTGTGATAATTCTTGCTTGATTGTGTGTTTGTGGATGGATCTTTAGGAGGGTAAGGTTGCAGTGCTGGTTGGAACTGTAACGGATGATATTAGGATTTGTGACGTTCCGGCATTGAAGGTGGCTGCTTTGAGGTTCACCGAGACGGCGAGGGCGAGGATTGAGAAGGCGGGAGGAGAGTGTCTGACTTTTGACCAGCTGGCCCTCAGGGCTCCTCTTGGTCAGAACACGGTAAGGAATTTGATAGCTTTATCAGATTTTGACCTGCATGATAAGCATTGATGATTTGACGTTGTACAGGAGGTGCCATGTAAATGTCAATCATGCATACATAATTACTCTTATATGTACCTCAACGAATTGATACAACTCTAACTCAACAAAGCCTCAATGGGGTCTGCTACATGAATCCTTCGTTTTCATTTAGCTTTATCAAGGGACATATCCTCCCTCCGGTGTCATGGAATTAATAGGACACAAGATATATTATTTGTCAAGAAAAAATTGTCTTGGCATTTTATTTCTTGGGGCCTCAATGGAGCTTAAAAGCAGAGATTATATATATATATAGTGAAAGTTCGGTAATGTAGTATTAAATTAGCTCCCAAAATTCGAGTTCATTTGAAGGGTTCATGAGTTGAGTGGATTTGGTGGTCACTAGTATTGGCCTGGGTATTCATTTTTCATATATTTCTTTTTTCATAGATTTGAGATTAACAAAATGATAAATAGAAGTTATGTTTATGATTGCTGATGTGAATGAATTAACATGAAACTTGCTTTTTCTAAAATGGCATTAGACCACATGATTAAGGGGGAAATGTCTTTAGTTGATGATATTATTAAACTTGCTTTGATTTTGCAAGCAAAATCTCTCTAATGTTGTATTTTCTTTGATATTTTGGGTAGATTAAAATTTTATTTCAAAATTCATCACTGCCATTCATCCATTACAGTGAGATTCATAGCTTTGCTAGGAAGTTCACTCGAAGGAACGATAATAGCACAGACAGAAATTTGTTAAGAAAAAAACCTTGTAAACAGAGTTTTTCTTCAGCAAACAAACTTGAACCGGGGACGCCCACTGTAAAAGTGTCCGTGATAACCTTTTAAAAACACACAGAGTTGTAAAATTTTATTCAAAATGTTAACTTTTTAGATATTTATGAACCATTAGGTCCATTATACCCCTAGAGTTTCGTTAATACTTAATATATAGTGGTCAGATGCTGAGAAATGATATGGAGTTCTCTGAGTTTGCTTCCTGCTTGATATTATACTGGGTTAACTTGCCTGCTGAATCTATATAAATGACTCCAATATTGGGTGCTAATACCTAGGATTGTTGTAATTATTGCTCAAAAGCTAAAAGTTTGTGTAATACTAGGGAAATAAATTTATTTGGTAAGAACAATTTTGTTAAATTAATTTATTTGTTGGGTGCATGTTGCAGGTTCTCCTCAGAGGTCCAAAGAATTCTCGTGAAGCAGTTAAACATTTTGGTAAAGCTCCTGGCGTCCCTCACAGCCATACTAAACCATATGTACGGTCTAAGGGGAGGAAATTTGAGAGAGCTAGAGGTAGAAGAAACAGCAGGGGATTTAGGGTCTGAAACTTGGTTGTTTGTCCTCTCTTTGTAGCCATTGCTTACTTGTTCCTTGTAAGGATCACGCATCCTTCTATATGCTGTTGGTTTCCAGTTTTAGTTTTGGATCTAAGACATCCCATCTTTCATTATTTACTTTTTCATTTTAATTTTTGCTCCTGAGCTTGTTTACAATGAAAATTTACATCCAATGGACTAATGCATGGCTTCATAGTTTTGATATTTTGTTTGAGGTTCCTCTTCAGAAAGCCTTCTGCATGGATTTGAATTGCCTTAATATGTCTCGCAAGGTTTTGAATTTAGTTGGGACTTGATTTAGCAGGGAATCTCTATATGCATGGTTGGAAATGTTGCCTGCGTTTGGTTGCTCTCAGGTTATTGTTCTGCCCAGAGTTGTTCCCACTTAAATCGAAATAATTAATACTATGATTTTCAAGGATTTTTGCTCCACCTGTGAACCTGGAAATTCACATTAAACGTTGTTTAATACTACTATACAGCCCTACGATTCGGTTGGAAAACTCATTTGACAACCATGTGATTGGATATTAGTCTCACACCATTTGAGTGGGTTGGGACTGTTGAAATATAACTATAAGAGTGTATATTTAATTTTTTAAAATATATATTTTTTCTTGAAAAGAAGACATTAATAATTTAATATAAATTTTTTTATATAACTAATTGAGTTTTTTTTTTTTTAGTTTTCCCTTCCTAATGATACACTCAAGCCTCTTAAAATTAACAAATGGGTTGTGTATTCAAATCAAAAACTTGTCCTGAAAATAAAGAGTATATGTGAAAAAGCATTGACATTAACTAATTGCAGTCTCAACTGACCTGAATGGGTGATTCCATCACCTAAGCGACTCAATGGCTGGCCGATTCTTATAATTATGAGGTCACCATACCTCAGAGCCCTAAGCCCACTCCATTCCTTTTCTCCTGAGTGGGCTTTGGACTCTTGGGCTAACGAAGCGAGGAATGGACAAGGAGAAGTTGGCCCACGATGCAACGGTTCCAACCGTCATTAACCGCTCAAATATCCGACGGCCAATAATACACTCAAGGTACACGTGTCCTAACACACGCACTTCATAAAACTGTCCCTGGTACTACAAAACGGGCACTCCACTCTCTCGTAGCAAAAGTAATTCTCATGAGCGTTCAACTGCAAAACCCTAAAAGGCCATTCTTAATCCGCTCAGTCATGGCGGTTCATACACCCTTATACACATTCATTTCACTCTTGGCTTCCTTTTTCTTCGCAGCCTCTAGCTCTGTTATCGCACAATCAGGTTCTTCAACTTTGCATTTCGGATTTTGAAATCCTCCGTTTGGTTGCTGAGAAAACTAAGGAAAAATAAAAGAAACTAAAATCTCTGAATTATATGTTTTAAGTAGTTGTACTTGGTTGAGTAAAGGTTTATTGATTTCTCTAAATTGAAAATTTTAATTCCTTTTCTTTCTCTGCTTTTGTTGCAGATAAAGCACCGAAGCCGAGCTTTGCTTTCAGTTGGTTAGATGATAACAATACATTCGATGCAGGTGGTATTGCAACTATAAAGATCAAAGTACTTGAAAATTTTGAGAGCGGAGCGAATCTATCGTTTGATAAAAATGCATTGAAACCTGCAATCACGGTGAATGGGAAGATGGGAAATAGTTCTTACATTTCTGGGGTTTCTCTAGACTTTGAGGGTGATCCTAGTAATTGGACCATTTTCTTCACTCCAATTTTGGTTGGGGTATTTAATGTGATTATTACAGACGATCATTTCGGAATTCTAGATTCTTCACTTCATTTCCAAGTCAAACCAGGTTTTAATCTCTATCACATAGTGAAAATGTAATTATTAATAACTTTAGAGATTTTTTTAATAACCCCTTCCGGAATGCTTATAATTCTATAAGTCATTTTGTTGGCTGTTGGTAGTTGATAAATGACGACAAGCCGCATTCAGGCCTCACATATTTTGAATTGCTTTTGAATTCTTTAAATGATGATTTGCTTCTGTATTCTTTAAATGATGATTTGCTTCCTTGAATTTTCTTATTTTGTAGCCAAGGTTTATTGTGCTTTTAGATGTTTCACGAAAAATTAGATTGTTCTATTATGTGTTGTTTATGATTTTGCATGCAAATCCATCATTGTGAATGAGTGATGCCTCCCATTTTCGTTGATGGTCCCATTGTGACCAATGGGTTTGTAACTTCAAATACTATGTAAAGTACAATTTCCATGGGACACCCAACCACACCTCTAATGTATTAAATTCTCATCTTTTTTAAATTTGAAAGGGTGAACTTGGCTGTTTTCCTTCTTAATGAATGAGAATATGCCACTCTTGTGCAGGACATGGGTATAATTTGATGAATATAACCCACTCCTTATTGTTTACTAGCAATTGCATTGTATTAATACACATATTTGGTGAAATCTTACCGGTTCATTTATTGTTTGGTATGAGTAAGTTGGCTAGAAAGAAAGTAATGTACCCTGTGCACAATAAACTGTAAATTCGTAGTTAGTTATTTGTCACAGTTGACTGCAGTTTTCTGTCTGTAATTTACTCATGCTAGTTCTCACTGTAATCAAAAGTCCACAACTGAAGCTTATTTGAATTTTATCTTTAACAACATATTTGTTAATTCAAACTGCTACTCTCTGATTGAAGGGCGCGTCTACCCATCTGTTTGTGTTGCTTCATGGATGGGTCTTGTGAACGAGTTTGTAGCTGGGACAAAAGCTTCAGTTTTGATACTTCCTAAAGACGCATTTGGGAATAATATCTCCTCAACCAGCAAAGAGGTGAATTCTTATAATTTTACAGTATCAGCATTTTCTGCAAATGGTTCCATGGCAAGTCTGCTCAATGTCACCTACATGGGATGGAATACACTAGGTTATGCCAGCATTGAGTTTATTGCGGCCACAGCAGGAAGCCTTTTATTGCATATTGAAGTGGGGAACCAAACCTTAAATGGCTCTCCCCTACCATTCAAGGTGACCCCAGGTGATTTACTTTAGCTGTATTATAAATTATTAACTTGATATGGACAGCAACTGATTATATAAAGATGAAGTGGATTTTGTTTAAATATACAAGTTACCTATGTCTCCGGATTTTTGCACTGATGAAGTCTGGAAATTGTTTCATTACGCTTGATTGCAGTGTAATTTGAGTAACATGCTTTTGTTGTGGAATTCAATTTTTTTTATCCATTCTCTTAACTGTGATGTAATTTTATATCAATATTGATTTTCCACTATTTCTATATTATCATTTTAATGAGCAGGGTAACTCAAGTTTATATCAACTTGTGGTTACTATGTGAAAGATGAAAAATCTCATCTCTTGTACTCTCTCTCTTATTTTTGCCCAGTGTAGAGATAGCTCAGAGACCAATAATGGATTCTTTGTTGACTCAGATTAACACACATTTTCATGAAAATTGTTTAGTTTTTGTTATAGAGTTTATCATTTCTGAATCATTTATCTTTCTTGTGAGTGAGAAAATTTTGAACTGGCCATTAACAGGACCACTGGATATCTCTAATTGTGAGGCTGAATGGAACTTTGGAACAAATGCCTTACAAATATTTTCTAAGATGGAAATCTTTATACACCAGAAAGATCGATATGGGAACCTTGTTCCAGGAATGTATGATTTTGACGCTCAAGTTGTCGAAAAGGGGACAAATTTGACAATACCTGTAGCAGATTTTCACTTTGAAGAAGTGGCTCCAGGAATTCAGCTGCTTTCTTCCAGCGAATTGGAGCCTGGGAACTTCATGCTTATGATATTTGATATGAAGCAGAATAAGAGCATCTCCAAAATGCCATACGATTTTACTGTCTTTGTAGGTGAGTTTGTTAAGGTGTCAAAACCTTTTGGGCTTATTGTTAGTCACTTCACACTTCATTGCCACTATATGATCTTATGATATTGTCCTAGTTCACTACTTCTTTTATTTTACTTGAATATAATATTTTATTGGAACGAAAATGCACCCAATTTCTTTATTTTCTACTTCATGGTTAGAACTGTTGCCTCTAGGAATTAGTAACAGATTTGGGATTTCCATGTGTATATGTATATACATAATACATGTATACATACATACATATTTTATATATATATATATGTGTGTGTGTGTGTGTGTGTGTGACAAAAATAGGTTACATCACTGTTTTTTTATTCCTTTTCTTTTGGTTTATTTATAATTTAAAATGTTTTTTATTTTTATTTTTATTTTTATTTTTATTTTTATAATTTTAGTAGTATTCATAATTAATGTTGGGTTATCTTTCTTGTACTTATTTCGAAGGTTATTATTTCTCTCCTGTTGAGTTTCTATTTTCATGTTTGACCGGAGTAGGCTATTGCAATGGATTAAACAGCGTCATTAATGGATCTGGTTTAGATAGTTCTGTTGCTGGGGAAGTGGTAAAGTTTTCAGTTTATTTGAATGATATATATCAATATCCCTCTCCAGTTGAGTTAGAAAGGCTTCAAGTTCAAATTGTACGTGAAGTTGATTCCTATCATGTATGGCCTAGCATATATCCTATTCAGACCGTCAATGGTACAAGCATCTCGGCTACTGTTTTCCTTTCTCTTTTTTTTTTTTTTAATTGGATATCTTCAGTTGTTTTACTTACAAAGGCATGCATCTCTGAAACAGGGAGTGGTCACACTGGAATACTGAGTTATGGTGCCATTAATCATATTGAAATTGCTCCAGCACCATCTCTTGGCCCAAGTAACACTGTAAGAATTTTCTCTATGTATTTCCTTTGGGCAGTTATACGTACGATATCAATAGCAGTTTTTCCTTCTTTTTTTTATTTTTTTTTCAGTCCAGTGGGATCATGGAAGTTCAGACTAGTGCTTTTGATGTCATTTATACACCTGAAAAGAATGGGATGTATCAAATTCGTGTATTTTGTGGAAATATTCCATTGAATGGTGGCCATCCATTCAGAAAGGAAGTAATAGCAGGTATTTTATTCATTTTAATATAATTTGTTTTTGTTTATGGTTTTTTTGGGGGTTACATGTTAATATTGCTATTGTTAAATGAAAAGGAAAATAAATAGAAATATTTAGTGTTCATGAACTAGACTGCTACTTTCACAGACACAGTTGTAGAAGGTTAGACCTATAGAAAAGTTGACGATTTAGCTTTTAAATTACTAATCATTGAGTCCCTTTATTTTCTGCAGGTGAGGTTGATATCATTCTCTGGAGTTGTGAAATTTGCTACCCACAGTACCAAAGGTTTTGAATTACTAGCTAATGAGTCCCTTGATTTGCTGCAGGCAAGGTTGATACATCACTCTCAGAAGTTGTGAAATTTTCACCAAAAGTACCAAAGCTAATTAAAAATGAAGTAGTAGTGCAGCTCCTGGATACATTTTCCAATCCTGTTCTATTGCAAGAATCAAGGCTGAAACTCGAGTTTGGTTCAGTTAATAGTTCTGGCTTCCAAACTTGGATGTTTGTGGATAACAGTGATGGGTCATACGTTGGTCACTATCTGGCTAAGGATGTGGGCACTTATGAGCTGTGTGCTTCATTTGATGGCATGCTTTTCTCATCCTGCCCCGTTGGGGTCAATGTGTACAGTAGTAAGTTACAATAGCAACAAAATAAAATAATAATAATATAGCCTCCCCTTTCTTGTGAATAATGTAGATATATAGGGTTTCTGGTTTGAGGGTGTCTGGTATATGAAGGTGAATATGATCTATGTTTCTTGTCTATGATCTGTAAGCCCATTAGTTAGGTTATCAATCGAATCAAATTGTCTGCTACAGGAGTTATAAGAAATTATTTCTTTAAAATGTATTTATATCCAACTACGTTACTTCATAATTAGTTAATGTGATCATGAATTATGTAGAAGTTACATTTACAGGGTCTACACAAGAGCCACCAAGAGAACAAGTAGTAAGGAAACCTAACTTTATGGCAGGCCTATATCAATTTATTTTTATCATAATTTCCTAATGATATGCTAACAAGAGTAACAACTGATTGCTTGGCATATGATTTATTAACTTCTTTTTTTTTAGCTAAACATAAAATGTTCTTCCTGCCATGAAAAATCAATCATTTGATGATTGACTATATGATATTACGATCTATAGACAAGAAAAATGAAAAAGGAGGTGAATGTATTTGATTCAGAAAGTAAGCTAAAACGTACAAAAGCATGAAAGAAATTTGGGGAAGAGTTTTCATAAGGAAATGAAATGCATAAAAGCATTTCAGAATTAAAGTTGATTTTTTTTCCATTTTATATCATGGGACCATGGAGTTGGGCAGCTACTGAAGATTATTTTAGATGATGGTTGCAGTAAAGTATTGTAGTTAAGTTTGGTTTAGCTGGTTGAGGCACTTTTGCCAAACACACCAGCGGATGTGTACATGGCATAGGCCTATGGCACTTATTGGTGAGAGGTATAATTATGCTTAGCAAGTTGGCATGTGATCGGCATCTTTTCTTCTATGGAGAAGGAAGATTTAATCCTTCACGTGTAATTTTTCTGTTTTTATTTTTTATTTTTATTTTTAAAAATATCTACTTTCATCTGTTTCCTTTGAGTGCTTGATTGCTCAAGGATTAGGCTCATGGCTCTTTTTTTTTTTTTTTTTTTTTTTTGAAATATATGATTTTTTTGCATTCAAACAGAGGGATTTGCATAAAAGAACCAGTGAATATATGCAATTTGATATACATGACATCAATGTCTTTTCTCATTTTTACAATTATTACCTTTTAATTCATTTTAACAGGATGGTATATTATATATATATATATGTTAAGGTTGATGTCTTTATTGCCTTTCAGGTGAATATTTTCCCAAAGCCTACAATGATATAATATCTGTTTGGGAGGATGAGTCAATTGCTTTTGATGCTCTTGCAAATGATTACTTTGCTGGCGGCAATACAAGTATTATTGAATTTTCAAAAGTACGAAGTGTGCAAGTTTTTCCATTTGCATTGAAACAATAATTTTTTTTCCCTGTTTGTGAGTTTTCAATTTCATCTTATTCTTTGGGCACAACACCATTATTATTAGTGTTTGTTTTGTACATTATATCTTTGGATGAAGCAAAGGCCTGTCACTGAATGCAGAACTTTATTATTTATAAATGTACTAACCGGATGTTATAGTCACGTGGATCCTATCCAATGCTAGCCCTCATTATCCTCAATGATCTTTTGAAGAATTCTTGAAATTTTCATTACATGCTTTGGTGTTTTGAAATCAGTTTCTCAACTTCACAGTTGAGACTTGAGGGTATACCAACCACACAAAAATATTCTGTTGAGGATTATGCTTAATGGACTTACTGCTCTTTGTTATATTCTGGCAGCCAGATCACGGTTCACTTCTACAGTATGGACGATTCTTTAGATATACACCTTATAAAGGGTATTTTGGAAATGATTCTTTCCTGTACACAATGTCTGATGTAAATGGCAATCTTGCAACTGGTGCTGTAAATATATCTGTCACCAGTATTCCACCTCAGTTTGTTTCCTTTCCAAGTCAATTGGAAGCTACTGAAGATATGATAAGTCCCCAATTTGGGTAAGGTACTATCCATCTTTAATTTTTCCTTTTAAATGGAAGATAATTTAAGGTTTCTCAATTATTTTTCCAGGATATTTTGTTTTAGTATTACCACAATTCTTTTTCTTTGCAGTGGTTTCCCTGGTTTTGCATTAAGATATTCAGATCTGATGGAGAACATATCTGTTGCTCTTAGTGCACAGTTTGGGACTGTCTTTCTTTCTCCTATGCTAATGCAATTTTGGAAGCCAATGTGGAATGGACTCTCTGTAAATAAAGGGGATGAAAGAACTAAGGATTTGATCTTAGATGGCAGTGTAGAAGTTATCAATTTTGTCCTTCAGTCAGTCCAATATCTGGGGTACTGTGCACCGTATCACAATTCTTTACTTCTTGTTAAACAAAAAGGATTTACATCGATCTGCAATTTTATCTGGAAATTATCATTCTTCTTTATGATAGATGGAATAGTAAATAAAATTTGATATGTTCACCATGAAATTGTAAACTGCCCTAGTAGTCACCTCATAGTGTGTATTAACATAAATGACTTAGGCCAAATGCCACCACAACTCAAATGAGCACAAATGCAAATTGAAAAGCATAATCAGTGACATACGCCATACACCATACAGCATAGCAGAAAACTCTACAACTTTAGCACCATGTATGATTTGGGGAAAGGGATAAATTGGAGAACCTCAGACATCCTGTAGTTTATTTCATTTTATCTTATTTTTCTGAATTAACTCTTATACTAACTCTTACTTTAAATATTTGCATGAATTTCTTATTAAATTTGTAATTTTCAATGAAAGAAATTTATAAATAAAAATGACAATTTACACTCTGAAATCATTTCTGAATAGCTCTAAGGAGTTATTTCTGCAGATGTGAGCTGTTACCAAAAATTTTAGTTTTACCAAACTCCTGAGAAACTATCCTTAAGGCTGAATGGGGGGAAAAAAAAGGACCAAAAAAAAAAGGATGGCTTTCATGGCCTATTCTACCGCAACTTACAAAATTCACAAAAATATATATTCTTTATTAACAAATGTATATGTGTTCGTTTCTTTTTGTACCATATTGCAAATTGTGCATTCATTTGTGGACCTGTTTCTCTCTCTCTCTCTCTCTCTCTCTCGTGTGTGTGTGTGTATGAAATTGTATATTTTCACCACCAAGTATGTTTTCAGTGACTTGTTCTTTTTTTCACCCTTTAAATCAGAAACGAGAACTTTTGTGGTGATGATACCATCCTGTTCTCGGCCATGAACAGAAATGGAATAAATGATTTGAAAGTTCCAGTTTTTGTGGAACCTATCAATGATCCTCCATTTATTCATGTCCCTGAATTCATAATTTTGAAGAATAGTGATGGAGATGGAACACTGATTTTTGACAGAGAAAGAGACAAGTTCGAGTTCTCCGTTGGAGATCCAGATCTTCTTAACTTCCCTGGTATGTTTAAAAACATGTATCTTCTAGTGGGTAAAGTTGGAGTGAAGATTTCGTTAAAATGAAAAGACACATATTACAAATTAGACATATATTATGCAATAGTAAATCTTAGCATTCATTCAATTTAAACTCGGAGCAGTAACAAGGTTTTGGTAATCAAGTGGTCATCCGCTTGATGATTATTTACATGGGTACCTCTTGTCTGAGCAGGAGAATTTGTCATTTTAGAATTTAGATTCAGAGGCTCCTATTACTTAAGCTGATCCTATCTAAAGTCAGGTGAAACATGTGCTGTATAAGGTGAAAGATCAAGCCACTTATTCCTATTTTCTTTGAAAGCAGATTTTACCTTTAAGATGAATACTAACTCCCCAACATGCACTCCACTAAATTTTTGTACAAAACACATTTTCTCATGATCAGGGGCACCAAAATAGTCGTTGTATTTCTCCTTTGACATGTAATCTAATGTTAATAAGAATATGAATATCACTATGGAGCATGAGCTAGGTTCATTTGGATCACTGTGATAGAATACGCCATGTGAGTTCTAGGTGCAAGAGGGGTTCTAATTTAGACCTATGAAAAGAAGGGATGGATGATAAGTAGTGATTAACCACATAAGAGCACAAATGAAAGTTAACTCTGGAATATGCCAAATAACAGTACAAACCTTCCGTTTTGTAAAGTTATCAACACGACGAGTAGGTCTTTAGATTCGGATAATCATTATTTCATATTCTTAACACTAGATTTGTGGATGCTTCTTTCACTTGACTTCTAGAGGCATGATATTCTGCTGGCTGGATTTTAGGAGGGGAATCTCACTTTCTGGTCGCATTTTCTGTGGAAGTTAACTCTGGAATTCTGATAACCAATCTACCAGCTGAGCTCATCAATACAACCGAATTGAAGCTGAAGAATAGTTATAATTGGCAGCCTCTTCAGACATTTGTTACTATCTCAAAACATTTTATGGTCAAAGCAAAAGGAGTTAGATTCCGGGGAACAGTTAGTGACTGTAACAGTATCATGGAACAACTGTTATATCTTGTGAGTGAGCAGAAACTAGATTTTGATTTTTTTAATCTAGAAAAAATTGATGTGCTACAGTATTCATTATCCTGTTCATTTCTTACTAATTTTTAGGGTGTGATGATTTTATTTTTGTAAATAAAGCATAACTTGGGAGAGAAATTCCTGTTCAAGAAGAACAAATGTGTATAAACAAGCAGTATACCTCTGGTGCATTTATTACTGAATTAGAAAGAAATCTTATATACTTATATATACACATATCGAATATACATTAGAGGCCTGATATTCTGCAAAGACATACTAGGTTAGATAACCAATTCTGGGATTGAGATTCAAGAGGATCTAGTCTGATGCCCGCCCCCCCACCCAAAATGATGCAAGCCCAAGGATGTCCACAAACAATGGAAAAGTAAAGCTAACATTCTTCATTTATATTTAACATTTAAGTTAAACCAATAGCTGTTAGATGCATGGAAAAGATCAGTATTTTTTTAAGCCAGCAAGTCTTGAGGCTGCTTTGGCAAATACACATTCTACGTGGCCTACCCGTACCTCAGTCCCCAATTATATGGAAGGTCTGTCCTAGTCATGCGATCACTCTGAGTAGCAGATCTTGATAATGGATAAAGCATAATATGTTCAAACAGAATTAACCTAACACAGCAAAGTGAAAGAGAATACCCTTTTTGATGCTACAAGGTGGATTAAGTTTTCTTTATGATTTAGGAATTTATTAGTTTAAAGAAATGAATTTGTGTTTACATGTCAATAAGTAGCTAAATTCCTGTAGCATCATGCTTTCTATGTTAACAACTTGTCCAATTGGGACTTGTTTATGGTGCATAGTTTTTATTATGCACATAATATTCTTTGGTGTTTTTGTTTGCAAGAGTGTATTTGTAATTTTGTAGTCGTCTTTCAACAAAATCTATTGGGAATTTTATTAAATGGCAAACATCATATAATTATTTCTTCCCATTCAACTTTGTTCTTAATTTTCCATATAATGTTAAACTATAACCTGGTTTAAGATTCTGGATACCCAGTATGGGATGTTTAAATAGCACGCTAAATTTTGGTTAAGTTCAAGCCTGCAATTATCTGTAGAATTATTGTGTCTCTCGTACAGGGTGGAGAACATGGTGCTGTTTTAACAGTGACATTAAATGATATGGGAAACTACGGATGCTATCCAGATTGTGCTGAGAAGATATCAGTGCCACTGTTTGCAGAGGCTACCATTAATCTAATAAAAAGAAGGCCAATGAGTTCATTGGAAGCTCATAGTAAGTTATAGTCAACATAGCTTGATTCCTGAATAACTTCTCTTTAAGAGTTTGTCTCTCAGGTTTTGTCGATTTTTCGAGAGATCTGCTTAAGTTTCAGCAAATGGTAGTAAATTGTTTCTTTCTGAACTTCTAGTTGTGCTAGGTATACACTTGTTTCAAGTTGTTGATTTCCCCAATATCCACATTTCCTCCAAAACCACAATCTAGTATCTTAATGCCCTCCATAGCCCAAAATTCTATCTGAAAAATTCTTCTGATTCTGCATTTCAACTTTCTATATAAATGTGAGAAGGAAATTTCAATTATCCGGACAGTGGTTAAAGGTTTAACCAACTAAAGAGGTGAGAATCGTGAGATTTTATGACTTCAGAACCTCTTGGAGACATTCTTTGAAGTCCAGTTGATTGCAGTTAGGTTTTTAATATGCAAAATTTTCTAACCAGCATTCACAACTATATATAAAAACATTCAAGTAGTTATCAGACTACAACAAGCACTGCAGTTCCCAATTATATGAGGAACTAGTACATGGCCTTAAATTTTTTTTTTAATGCAATGCCTTTATCATAAGTACAGAATCAGGGAATAACATGTATCTATATATTAATCACGACGCATCTGTCTGTCTTGTTGTGTATGGTACAGCCCTAGGATCAGCAGTCATCATTGAATTTATCATGGTGCTTTCTCTTGGAGTGCTACTTCTATATTTTACATGCAAATGTGCAGTTGTTCTCGCAAATGAAAGAAGAAACCAGGATATTAGGGATGTTAAGCTATCTGGACAACAAAGTTTCCCTAAGCAAAATGTAAGTATGGCTTAAAATTTCTGTTTTCCTTATTCTTGTATAATATATATATATATATATATATATATATAGAAATGTCTCTATCAGCACATGCTGATTTTCGCGGGATGCATATTTTGAAAAACCAACCGTTGGATTAGATGATACTCTTGTTATGAATGTCATGTCTGCCAAAAATCATTTGAACTGCCACACGCTGTCCATTGTTTCTTTTATTTCTTTGTGTTGCCATCACCCTTTTGTTGCCTAAGGAATAATTACATGCTTCTCTATCTTTTCTTATAATACATGGAATACGTTTAGCCATAATGTTACGTGTATTATTTAGATAACTAGTACTGAACTCTCATTTAATATGGCATGTTTTGCTTATTTATTTGCAGACAAGCACAAATTTATCCGAGGACACCACTTACTTCACTGGATGTTGTTCAAGTCCTTTCTTGTTTAGCGGCCGGCTTTCCAACTTCCGCCAGCGGTATGTACTTGAAACCAGTGCAAAATGTGTTTTACAATGTAACTGAAACAGAACTAAAAGATGAGTTCTTTAACAGAAGAGATAGGAAGTGTTGAGCGAAATTTTAATCTTGAAAGGCATAATGGATGGCTTGACAATTCCAATTAAAATTACAGTAGGTACAGCTAGTTTGTGAACAGCCAGCCATTGTACTGTATATCTTACCTTCAAAGTTTGAAAAGTGTTAACTGCGTTGATAATCTCATTATGAAAGAACTATTGTGAGTATTGTCACAAAGATGTTAGGTTTGACTGATGGGATGTCATATTTTAGTGATGGGCAGGCTGTCTGCCATGACAAATGTACACTATTTGAAGTCTTGCCTGTGTCAATACTTGAAAATTAATATATGAAATCGTTGATCAGGGCCAATTTATGATGGTTTGTCCTCAGGAGTGCTTGTATGGTGAATAAATGGAGCTTCCATCTGAACACTGCTTCTTGAAATGATATTCTTGTGGTTACATAGCATTTGAAAGCACAAACCCATTTTATATAATGGTCATTAGAAAACAAAATGGGGTCTTTACTGAAAATTAATGTTAGTATGTTAAAATAAACAGAATTTTGTTCATATATAGTGATTATGTACATTACATGAAGTAGGGTAAAGGTAATATAGATCAAAGTTGAAATATTGATTTTTCTATGGTCTATTAGCATTGAATAAATGAAATGTGGGAACTGAGCTCATTCCCTTGCTTCGTTTTAGTTTTACATTTAAATATCTTTCTGCAAACTTTCAGGTCACATCGTCAATATAAAAATGGAGAATCTAGCAAGGATGCATATTTTGCCTCTCAGTCTTCAAGTGACCACTATCAGCAGACTCCTCTTGCGCCTACTTTCATGCCGCTTGCCATTGAAAAGGAGCAAAGTGGAACTGTTTGAGTTATTGTGAAATCCCAAATACCTTTAATTGAGATAATCCATGAGTTGACTGATTTATTGTTTAAAGACATTTTGAAGATTTCACTACTCTTCATTTGACTGTTTATATGCTCTTGGTTTACATACAGCAACTACAGTTTGTTTACAGCTTCGCCTGCTGATAGCTTATTCAAATGACATGATCATCCCAATTGTGAGAAATATAGCATGGTTGGATAGTCAAGTTATTAAAGCTCAATTTTTATAGAAGGGTAGAAAGGCATTTTTTTCAGAATGTTTACAAGAAGAGGAGTGCATGGGTATGGGATAGGTAAAATGAAAACTCATCAAATAATGTGGATGAGAGTGATTACCTTTTAGTGATCACTAGAATCCGTTGATGTCTTGTTTTGTTGCAATGGAGAATGAACAGAGTGGACTGTCCATTTGATGAATTTTCATGAGTTATACTTTATGTATTTAAAACTCATCTTGATTTGATCATTGCGATTCATTGAGTATTATTATTTTTTTAATCAGATATGACCCTTTGATTTTAAGGGTGAGAAAATTAAAGTTTTGAGAATGTTTTGAAGAGTGTATGCGCAGGTGAGTTCAGATTTATTGTTGATCCAACAGGTGACCGTTGGATGGCCAACATGTGTGCAAAAAATGAGATCTAACGGCTCACATAAGAAAGGCTTGACAGGTGATCCAAAACTTGAGCCTTTCTTATATGAGCCGTTGGATCCCTTTTCTTGTACACGTGTCGGCCATCTAACGGTGATCAATACACGTTGATCACCTGTGAGATCAACAGCAAATCCAAACTCATGTGCAGGTCACATGGTTCAAAGAGATAAAACTTTGCTAAATAGATCCACATTTTTGACTCATAAAATGATTATCTATCTGGAAGGGTAGGAACATAAGTGTCTCGATCAAAAGACGACCATCCATGTAACAATAGGGGAAATGGAGACTCCCACTTGAGTTATTCGAGTATGATTCGAGATCATCGACCCAATATATAATTGGTTCAAACTCGCTTATAAATTGGCAATGGACAATAATTTATTGGTCTAAGTGACATGTGCATCCCCTTACTCATTTATATTTTTATTTTGCTAAGCTCCAAGGTTTTGAAGTGAAACACGTCCGAAATTAGGTAACGATTGCGATTGATTTAAATTATAGCTACCTTAGGTTAGGCGACTTTTCCGCTGCATTATATTTTCATCGGACGGTGTCGTCTTCATACTCTCAGTTTCACTTGTTCCCAAGTATTTTGGTCATGGCATCCACTGCATATCAGAAGCTTCTGAACGTCGGGACTAAGATCGTCGCCGTCGGCAGAAACTATGCTGCTCACGCCAAAGAACTTGGCAACGCCGTACCTAAGGTTCTCTCATTATATTTTAACCTGAATTATCGTGTTTTAATTGAAATTGCTATCGTAATCGAGTGTTTTGGATCCTCTCTTTGACAGCCGTATATTTTTTGCATATACGTCATTTTTTCTTTCTTCTTTAGATCTGGTTTTGATGCAATTCCTGTGCTGATTTGAATTGTGTAATCAGGAGCCGGTGTTGTTCCTGAAGCCGACTTCATCTTACTTGGAAAATGGTGGAACAATTGAAGTTCCACACCCTTTGGAATCGCTGGATCACGAAGTAGAGCTCGCGGTTGTGATCGGGCAGAAAGCTCGGGATGTTCCCGAGGCTACTGCTATGGATTATGTTGGAGGTATGCCTATAATTTGATGTTTCAACTCATTAAATTTGGTGTTACATTTAAGCACCAGAATCCCCAAATTACTGACGTTACTGCAACACATACCCACCTGAGTTCTTTGTTCATAACAATTTTACACTTTTTCAAAATGATGGTAAATGTCTTTCTTTTCAATTTTTTTAGCTCACTTTTTAAATTCTTCAATAAATTAGCTTCAAATTTTTACATTTTAATGACATGAGTGCATTTCTTTTCCACAGAAACAAACAAGCCTTAGATACTTGATTTGGTTATTTATGTTAATTTGTTAGGTGTTCACAACATATTTGACGATTTTAAGAGCACACCCACTCAAAAGCAGTGGCAAATTAGCAATGGAAATTCTATGGTGGTCTTATGCCATATGAAACTTGGTAGCTTCTCCGCTGAAGTTAGGACATCAGTTTTCAGGAAATCTAGAGGAATAATATTTTGTCAGACCTTTAGAGTTAGAAAAACACTTGTAGAGTTGTTGTATGTAGCATGGTCTGACATGATACAGCATGTACAAAGATATTTCGGCTTGAACTTTTTGCCTTGTTATATTTGCCAGAGGAGAACTACGGTTAGCCAACCATTTGTTATGGACTGTTTTATGCCATGTCCAATGTATGCACAAGTACTGTTAATCTGAGTAATGTTCTTCTGTTATGTTTTCTTTTGTTTTATTAATTCTTCACATAGAATTATTTCTCTCAACTATGTTATGTATGAATCATTACTTTTTGGTGTTTCAGGTTATGCCCTAGCATTGGATATGACTGCAAGGGAAATTCAAGCTTCTGCAAAGGTATGACTTTTGTTCCATTGGCTTTCATAAAAGTTACCGATTAGGATTCTTTCAGGCAAGCAATGCAATAGTTAATCACTTATGCATTTATTCTATGTTGTTACATCTTCAAATAACGCCCTTAATGTTCTCAATTTTAAACAAAAGTTGTTGGTTTTCAATTTATGAGCTTTCCCTTACTAATTTTTTTGGATGTTTTAATTTTTTTAAAAAAAATTATTGCACTTGTCCATAAGGATGAAGTAACCTTGCTTTGTCTAGGAAAGTGTTGGATGGAACACATAAAATAAATGGAGAAGTATTTTAGTGCTGATAAAAATTGTGAATAACTTTGGCAGCAAGATTTTTGAAATCCGTTAACAGATGCAGAAAATTTGAATTGAATATTTATCAATGGAATGACAAGTTATGCTTTGTAGTTTATGTATCTTGTGATTAAAATATGAAAACTAAGATTGACATGCAGTTTGGTCTGAAATTTTGTAATCTCATTCAGGATAAAACTTTCCAGTATTGTTTTGTTATGGACAGAAATAAGTGTATATAAGCATGTCAAAAATGGAAATCATGTTATATTGTGTGATTATTATTTCTATACTAATGCTTCTTTCCTTTTCATGCTATTTGTCAGTCTGCAGGTCTTCCATGGACAGTAGCAAAAGGGCAGGACACCTTCACACCAATTAGTGCTGTTGTAAGAAATGAAATGCAACAATTTATTTATTTATTATTATTATGTTTTTCTATCTGCTGAGACGTTTATTGCTGAAATCATGTTCGAAGATCAGATATTGGGAAATTGAATTCAGACTAATAATGGGTGCACTTGCTACACACGTAACATCAGCAGACACAACAAATGTGGGGTTGGGGTTGGGGTTCAGTAATGGAGTTACGTGAATAACCTCCTTGATTTCACAGCTATGCCCTCATTTGTATAAGTAGTTGAGGAAGGAAAATAGGGGGGCATTTTTCAGTGCAAAGATAGGTGATGCCATCGACCCTGCTTCCCTTGTTTTGGGGGAATGGGGGGTTGGGGGTACCAGAGCTTTAGGCATTTACATTTTGGTTTTTTCTTTGAGAACACATTCTTTTTAAATTATCTTCCATCATACTCTTATCAGTTGATGCTTCAAAAAATTTCTGCAGCTGCCCAAGTCATCGGTGCCAGACCCTGACAACTTGGAACTGTGGCTAAAGGTCCCATACTATTCATACTTTTTACTTCATTTACTTTCATGAACCTCATATATGCCTTGAATGCTTATTTGGTGGTTACAAAGTGACTGAAGTCAAATGGATATGTTTCACCACAGATAGACGGAGAAACACGGCAGAAAGGTTCAACCAAGGATATGATTTTTAAGATACCGTTTCTCATTAGCCATATAAGTTCCATCATGACTCTTCTTGAAGGGGATGTCATACTAACAGGTATCAGAGGTGTTTTTTACTTTTTTTTTTCCTTCTCATGGTCAATATTATATGTGAAAATGTATGATTATCCTCAACAAACTCAGTACATCAATCCATACATATAACCTTCTATAAACCACAACTTAGCCCCTTCTAGTGAAACTTGGAATGTTTTAGTTTTAGTTTTACATGTTGCATTGGTAAGACGATATAAATGTTGATTTTGATTCAATATTGTTTCTGCTCGAGCAGGCACTCCGCAGGGTGTTGGCCCTGTAAAAGCAGGTCAAAAGATAACTGCTGGTATAACAAACGTCGTGGACATTCACTTCAATGTTGAGAAGCGCCAAAAGCCCGGAAGTTGTTGAGATGAATACTATATATATACTGCTGGGATCAGCACCGACAGTTCAAGCAGTGATTATCCCTCTAAATTCCAACTCAGTTCAAGGGTTGATGCGGGTCATTCCAATCTCTGTTTAAATGAAGCATTGTTGTATCCGAGTTAGACTGGGCAGCTATAAGAAGAAATAGAGTAAACAAACCATTATGTTCAGGATTCCCAGCAGAGAACTTTGTTTTTAGACACCATTTTCGGAGTGCATTAATAATAATTTGATGATCACACTTTTTGAACTTGGCACGTGAGTGTCATGAACATTCATCATTGATGTGCAGTCTTGAGAATTGTGACGTTAAAACACTGAGGAAAACATTTTCTGTTAGCGGGTTTAGGTGTGAGAGACATAGTATCTTAAAGTGTTGTGCATATATTGCGCATTTGTGGGGAGTGGTCGTCTAAATGATGCGAGGAATTGGTACAGCCAGATTAGCCGCATGCTTCTGAAGGAAGCCCTGCCAAGATCTGTGAATTTGAAATCTTTTTAGGCAATAATTTTTGCCAGTGTAAACGGCAAAGTTGTTTTCCTTAGCCTTGTACTAATTTAGTCCTTTGCCTTTTTTTTTCTTTTTCATTTTTAGGAATTACCAACGTTCTACCAGAGTGGGGCATTTGAACTAAAAAGACCCTTAAGACTGCCATATTCCATTGACTTGGAAGGGAATTTATGAATTGATGGTGAGTTGCATAATAAGCCTTACTTTACATGGTTAATCACAGCATGGGAGAGGTTGCTTTAAATTGCAGATTTAAAGTGGTAATGCATCTTGGACTTACAAAGTAGGATGTGTGATGAAAAGTACGTTACCAGTGAGCAAGAAGAAAAAAGAGAGTAACAAAAGTATGGAGCATGACAAATCATTCCAGGTTGAAAACAAAAGTATGGTTATGTGTCACGAGCATTTTGGAATACATCATATTGTTAATAGTAGCTCTTCTTTATTGCGCGTTTGACATATATTATTTTTAATCTTGGGATGGACCTTTTTAGTAGATGAATGACTTTTGATGTTTTTATAGCATCTCCTATTTTGTGGGATCCAAACATGTATTTTGTTTTTTGCTTTTTTAAAACGGGTAGCAATTAAAGCTTTCAAACGAACTTTATACTTCCAAAAATTTGATAGTTGAAGCAAAAAGTTACTTCTACTTCCAAAATTAAAAAAGCAAAATAATGAGAACTTATCCAAACAGCACCCAAGTTTATTGATACTTTTAAATTACTAGAACAAGTCCAAGAATGCAAGCCACATTCCATTCAATAACTTATGACAACAGCTATCGACAGGAACACAAGTGTACCTGCAATAACCTTTTTGCGCCGTCCTTTGGGTGGGGTAGCAAACGGCTCCAGTACATAAGAGATGCAGATCAGAACTGCTGAATGAAATCATAAATGTGTTTACTTATCTCATCAGGTTTTTCTTGGTTGATAAAGTGGCCTATACCTTCCATTACAACTACTTCCTGCAAGAAGGGCACATCTTTCTTGAACTCACCATTGTGGATATAATCCTTCATGCCTATGAAATTGTAGGTCAGGTCCAGATCGCCCACTATAAACTTAACTGGTACTTTTACTTGTGCCCCAGTCCATGGTGCAGTCAATTCCCAGTTTCTGCAATATAGAGCATGAAGGGGGGAATAATACAATTGCTATATATATGCTTAAACAATAAACAGCAAGGACCAAGGGAAACTTCAAAGAATGGAGACAACACAAAAAGCTAAGGTCCCCATTAATAAGAATCTGGTAATCAGAACCGGACTGGCCAGGCCGGTTGGACCGGTGAACCGGACCCCTAACTGGTTTGGGTTTATTATTGGACGAAGAAAACCAGAGTAACCCGCCTTGAACCGGCCAGTCAGATCGGTCAATTAATAATTCAAAATATTTTATATAAGTTACATTTCTTGAGTTTTGAACACCTAATCTCTTAAAAAAAAAAAAAAGGAAATGGGAGTCTTTACCACTATATTATGCCCTACTTCTTGTTATTTTAATGCAATCTATAAAATATAACCTTAGAAAAATGTTCTTACAAGGGATACCTCATTTTAATTAAAATCATATAAGGCCCTTGAGCAATTGGATTGGAATCTTGAGAAGAATCATGCATCAAGTGAATGGGAATCCAAGGGCTTGTGTTCTTAGCTGATTTCAGTTAAAATGAGGCATATATGATAACATCGGGACTCTATAACCTTATTACAATCATATACTTGTAAAAATCTCAAATATCTTTAAAATAATATATATTTTGTAATTAAGCGGTCCGACCGTTGACCTAGTGGTTCAATCGGTGAACCGGTGCCTTGGCCGGGTCGATATCCGCTCCGGTTCTGATAACTATGAATAAGATGCATGATTCTCAATGGGTACCGTAGTTTGAATAGGTCTTCTTGAGTATCAGAAGGTTGAAACCATTAGAAAGTCGAAACCATTTGAAATTTGAATCGATAAACAAAACAAATACTCGAGTCAGTGACAGACTAATTTAAAGTCCCATTTGGATTAGCTTTGTCTAAAAAACACTTTTGAAGAACTATGTCTTCTCAACTCTTTAGTGTTATGTCCAAATTAACCATTTTCTCATGTATTAAAATTTTTATATTAAAAGTGGTTGGAGCAAAAGTTAAGGGGCGAGTAGCTTTTGCCAATGATCCTATTACCCCCTCAAGTTGTCTAGAAATGATCATCATTCCATCTCTTAGATCAATTCTAAGTAGATGTTTTGAGTTCCAAAAGTGATTTTAAGTAAAGCTAATCCAAACGTGATGGACTTAAGTGCCAGAAGATTGTCCTGCATCAATTGATAAAAGCATGATTGAGATAAAACTCATACATTCAACAAAAGTTAGAAGGTAACATACAGGTCAAAATTCCGATAGTAGTTCAATCCTCCAGTGAAGCCTTTCTTCTCAAATTTGGTGGTGAAATAATTAATGTCTTCTTGAGTCAACCAAGAGGGCAAGATAATTGGAGTATCTGGGTTATCTCCAAAACCTTTACCTTTAGGTAAATAAAGTGGACCAGGGTTTCGGTATGTTAGCATATTCTTGAGAACCCTCTCAGTACCAATCTCAGCAAATTCAGCTTCTATTTCTCCAGGCTCCTAAATCATAAATTAACCAATTTTTCCATTAGCAGGGGCTATTCATGTCATTTAGACAAGGTGTGGGTGAAGTGTGCTCAATTCCTTCCATCTCTCTCTCTCTCTCTCTCTCTACCAAATTAAGTGTGTGGGTGAAGTGTGACATGGCAATTAATCCAATAGCATTTTTATTAGAGCATGTCCGGGGAACTCCCTTTTAAACCAAAACACAAAAATCATGCTCCAATAGACTCTCTACTTTCCTCCTTATTTTAACTTCTTCATAAATAACTCCCTACATGTAGGGAGCCAAACTCACTCCCTATTTCCTTATTTCAATATCTTTTTGGAAGAATGTGTGTAATAACACAAGTTTTGTTAAATTATTTAATATTAATTTTTAAGTCAAATTTTAAAACAATAGTAATAAAATATTCCGTAATTAGCTAAAATAGAGCCCATGATTGAAATAGCTGATGTAAAAGTGATTAGCTAAAATAACTTTTAGTTAAAACAGGAAATCATTTGTGAAAATTTTAGGGAGTATGTTTGCAGATGCTCTTAGAGGATGCCATTCAGGCATTCAAGGATTTTTTATATGATGTTTTGTCGTTTTGGATATTGGTTTCCTCTAACTCCTCGGAGTCGAGACTAGTTTACAAAATTTCTTGTAAAAGATAATGATAACCCACCGAATTCAAGTTACCATAACTGGATAAACTCAATCCGTAAATTCAAACACAAATACTCATATTACCGTTGTATATAAATAGTCACACAAATCAATCAATGAATTTTGTAATTATTTGCCGACCATCTTGGATTTTTCACATGCATTATTTGGCAGTTACTGCCTATTCTTCCTGGGTTTATGATTTGGCTTAGTCGGTTTCTTTTTGGAATATAACTTTTGATACGTGTTTCGTTTTCAGCAATATTCAGAATTACAGATGTACAATCTCAGTTCTTGAAGTGAATCCAAATTTAACCGTGGGAAAATAGCAATCATAAACAAAGTTACAATATATAATGTGTCCAAGAATCACTAACTTATAATAAGCATGCACTCGTAAGGGGCATTCGCATGAAAATACAATGCAAACACTCTCTCAAAAAATTGATAAGAGTGTTTATGAAAATAACAGTAATGCAATATATTCCAAAAAATTATCCCAAAATACTGAAATAGTATATCAAATGAATCATAACATTTTCTTTATTATCGAGAAAGAATTTACTAAAAAAGATAGGGTCGGATCATCCACCATATTATTTGAGATATACTTTTGAGACAACTTTCTTAGGATATATAGCATTTTGCATATACATATATTCTTGGGATATATGTCCCAATATATATACATATATATACAGAAATATTCCTCTCAGCATATACCGACTTTTATGAAGGTCAGCATAAGTTTGAAAAGTAATTATCAAATAGGTATTTGAAAAACTTACCATTGGATTAAAAATTATGCATATATATGTTACGCATGCCAAAAATTACAGTAATCCAACAGTTAAATTCTCAAATATGTCATTAAGAAAAATTATGACACTTTTCAGCTATCAGAATTTTTCACAATCTGCATTTTGAGATATTGACATTGGATCATTATGATTTTTGACATACGTGACATCCATAATGAGAAAATTTAATTCAATAGCTGGTTTTCAAAATACATATCCCATAATATACTAGTTAAAAGACCCATGTCGACTTTCACGGCATATATATGCGTGTATATTTATGTACATACAATATGTAATTAAGCATAAAACTCATAAATAATTACCCTAACTTGTCGTGAATGGTATATGAAAAAGAGAAAAGTAATTTGAGATAAGAGACCTCACCACTTAAAGCATGACATAGCAGGATTATTTTTAATTTCGGGTTAAAATTTCTAGTGCTATAATAATATTTTTCTTATTGGATACGTACTATGAGAGAGGGAGAGAGGGAGAGAGGGAGAGAGAGAGAGAACCTGTATTCTGCAAACGTAGTAGTCATCACCATACACAGCACGGAGGATCTGAATAAGCTTTGTGTCAGGTCTTCGATGAAAAGCAACGCTCAAGTTCACCAAAGCCTTGACCCTATCGGGTCGATACAAGCAAAAGTACCAAGCCATGAATGCACCCCAGTCATGCCCCACCACAAACACTTTCTCCTGCTCGTCGGCTATTGCGTCAATAAGCGCGATTAGATCGCCCACCACGTGGAGACTGGTGTAGCTGTTGGGCGAAGCCGGTGCGTCCGTGTCACCGAAGCCGCGCAGGTCTGGGGCCACGGCTCTGTAGCCGAGCGAAGAGAGAGCAAGGATCTGGTGACGCCAAGAGTACCAGAGTTCGGGGAAGCCATGGAGGAAGAGAATGATTGGGCCTTCCCCTTTCTCTGCTATGTGCATGTTTATGCCGTTTACTTTTACAATCCTGTGCTCTATTCCCTCCATCTCTCCCTCTCTCTCTCTCTCTCTCTCTCTCTCTCAAATAGTTTGCTCAAACTCCTCAGAGTGAAGATTAGTCTGCAGAATTTCTGAGCCACTGAGGAGAAAATTTATAGAGATTGAAGGTTACGTGGCTTTCTCCACCTGGATTTTTGTCCAGAAATGACGCCCCTAATTAAGCAGGGCCGGCCCTGAGGGGAGGCCGGAGAGGCGGTCCTCTTGGGCATCCAAATTTTTTTTATTTTCAGGGGCACTTCTTTCAGCCAGATATTAGATATGAGAGGGGATAATGCAACCCCTTTGAACTATTTATCCACCCAAACTATTTGTGATTTTTTACCGTTTTATGAAAAAATACATTGTTTTTAATTAAGAAAACTAGCCGCGTTATCCACTAGAAAACATCATTTTGAACAACTTTGTAGAAGAAAGATTTACATAATATTTCATAAAAAATGGTCAAAAAGTATACTTAAATGATAGATTTTGGAAAAACTTTCTTCTACAAAGTTGTTCAAAATGATGTTTTCTAGTGGATAGAGCGGCTAGTTTTCTTAAAAACAATATATTTTTTCATAAAACGGTAAAAAATCATAAATGGTTGGGGTAGGCAAATAGTTCAAAGGGATTGCATTATCCGCTCCCATTAGATATATCCTACAGCTACATCCCAAGTCCATTAAAATTAATCCAGCCCAAAGATATAACAGGCCCGAAAAAAAAAATATTTATAACCCAAATTTGAACAACCCAAAAACGGTGAGCCCAAATCCAGCCCAATCCTCCATTCTGATTTCCCTCAATTTTCTAGTTTATTATTTTAATTATATTTGTAATGATGACAGGGGGTTTGGGGATGATCCTAATGAAAATCCTTCTTTTGAATTGATTGTTGTAGGTCTTATTTGATTTATTATTTTAATTATATTTGTAATGATGACAGGAGGTTCGGGGGTGATCCTATTGAAAACCCTCATTTTGAATTGATTGTTGTATCATGTATGTCTTGTTTATTAGTTCAATTATATTTATAATGATGACAGGAGGTTCGGGGGTGATCCGAATGAAAACCCCCATTTTGAATTGATTGTTGTAGGTCTTCTTTGGTTTATTATTTTAATTATATTTGTAATAATGACAGGAGGTTGGGGGGTGATCCTATTGAAAACCCTCCTTTTGATCAATTGATTGTTGTATCGTATATGACTTGTTTATTAGTTTAATTATATTTGTAATTATGACAGGAGGTTCGGGGGTGATCCTATTGAAAACCCTCCTTTTGAATTGAGTGTTGTATCATGTATGTCTTGTTTATTAGTTTAATTATATTTGTAATGATAATAGGAGGTTCGAATGTTGTGAATTGATTGCTGTAGATTTTAGCTTATGAAAAATTAAGGTTCAATAACTAAAATTTTGCCAAAAAATTTTTTTAGTCAATAGGGGCATTGTTTTAGGAGCTCGCCTAGGGCATCCAAATCCTCAGGGCCGGCCCTGTAATTAAGAATTCGGAATTTGAAAAATTATCAAATATGGAATTATTCCATATTTAGTGGTTATTTAATGGCACGTTTGGATAAGCTTCTACTTCCTGTTTTTTTACTTTTAAAAGTAAAAAGATGAAGATTTTGAGCGCAAAAAATTTGATAGTTACTTTAAAAAGTTGAGGTAGCAAGAAATTCTTGCTTCCTCAACTTTTAAAAGTAACTACCAAAATTTTGCACCATATAAAATATAAAAAAATTTTATTTTTTTACTTTTAAAAGTAGAAAAGCAGGAAGTAGAAGCTTATCCAAACGTGCCCAATTTCTAAAATCTCGCCGCCAATTCATCAATTTTGAAATTTTAAAATTTGATTTTTTTATCGATACAAGATTTTCAGATAGTAAATTTTTTTTAAAACAAGAAAGTAAATAAATGTTTATAACTTCAATTATATAAAAATAAATTAATATAAATTAATATAAATATATAAAAAATCTTGAAGACAAGTTTCATATATACATTTAACAGATTTTGGAAATACATGCATATATGTTAATTATTATATAAAATTAAGTTTCAATGTATATATTTCAAACTTAAGTTTTTGATATTGAGTTTCCATGTATACATTTCAAAATTAAGTTTCTACGTATACATTCCAAATGCATACATGGTAATATGTATATATACCATGTATTGCCATATTATGAGGGACCTATTGGTATAGGCCTATGTATCTGCCAATTTGTCTACGTATACATTATTAGTGATTTGACTTCAACTATCAAATATGTTATGTCTAAATGATGTATACATGTATACAAGACGTGTTCTAAATACAATGTTCGCAAGTATATATATCATCGGAATTTGACTCACGAGATGAAATAATGTATAAATTTATATATGACGTATACCTGTATATATGAGATATTCAGAGGCTTTGGGATCTGAGATGATGATGATTGAGAATAAGATCCTATTTAGGGTCCTTTTGATCATTTTACCATAATTTAATGTAATAGATTATGACATCTTTTTGGTACAAATGCTATACATTTCTTAAAATGTATTATGGAATAAATTAGGAATTTTAAGCTATCCTATCTTCCATTGAGAAAGAGTCGGAATGGCTGATACCATTTATGAGGTTGAAAATTTATATAGAGGTTGAAGGTTACTTGCATTTTGGCCTTCTCCACCTGGATTTTTGTCCAGAAATGGACTAGTTTGAATTGGTTTAGTCGGCTTCTTATCTTGACCGAGTAGTCCAGGCCGGCCAGAGTTATATATATATATATATATATATATATATATATATATATATAGATATATAGATAGATCGATAGATAGGGTATATATGTTGAGTGTATTTCTTTTTAAAAAAAAATAAAAAATGTTAGCTAGGGAGTGTATTCTTCCTGAGATATGAAACCACAGATGGAGTTGAACAAAATCACTTACAAATTCCATCACTCCAATAATTAGAATGACAAGACCATTACTTTTACTAAGTAAATTAATATCAAATGTTGTTTTCTTTCAAATAATTTAAATTACAAATAATTTAATGTAATAGATTATGACATCTTTTTGGTACAAATGCTATACATTTCTAAAAATGTATTATGGAATAAATTAGGAATTTTAAGCTATCCTATCTTCCATTGAGAAAGAGTCAGGATGGGTGATACCATTTATGAGGTGTTACCATTCAATCCAATTCATGGGTATTTATGATTCGGCAGAATACTCTATATCCGGCTATTTGGACATATGTTCTAAGGATCCTTCACTACTGTGTGACCCCGTGAACTTTTCTTTTAACTTACATCAATAAGAAATAAGTCTCCAAACAGTTGGGAGTATTAGTTACAAGAACATGTCGAAGATGATAATTAAGTAGTAATAAGGGCATTCCCATGAAAACAGAGTAGCCAGCCACGGGGTGGTGGCAGGTTGCAAACACTCTATAAAACACAATAAGGAGATTGAGAAGCAAGCAAATCAGAACTTCTGAATGAATTGTGATGTTAAATTAACACTCTGGAAAAGATTTTCTGTTAGCAGGTTTGGGTGTGAGAGACATAGCATCTTAAGAATTGTGTTGTGCAGATTTTCAGGGGAATTGCAGAGCTGCTGCTCCTGCACTTATTTGATTTTTTTTCACTTACTTAATTACATAAAACATCCCTTACAATTATATATAAGAAGACTCAGGAAACAAGGCCATTAAAACTTCAGTTTTCTAGACACATTGGAATATGAACAGACCAAGAAGAAAACAATTCCCAACTGCATTCTTTAAATGCTATTCTAGACTTTTCTTCAAATTACAAATTACTTTCTAATACTGCTTGGGTTTGCTTTATGCTTGGGTGATGTGTTATGACCTGGATCTGCACATCACCCAAATGAAAAGCAGAGCATGCATTCAAATTATGACACATCACCCAAGCATATCCAAGTCCAAGCAGAGGATCCTGACTCATAGTTAGGTCCTTTCTAATCATCATTTTTTGTTTGTTTTATTTAAAAGATATGCAATTAGAATCAAGATTGCAGCAGATAGGCATTTTCAATTGTCAACTGCTCCGAAGCATGCCAACTGTAAAGATGTTGAATGAAGTCTATGCATTAAGTGGCTAATCTTTTCATCCTGACTAAAATAATTACTACTAAAAGAGCCAAACAGTTATAGTTGATGGGGAAGAGATAATGTATACCTGTTATTTGAGATATTCTGAGGCTTTGGGAACAGAGATTGGGGCCGGCCCCGAGGTTTTGGATGCCCTAGGCGAGATCCTAAAACGATGCCCCTATTGACTTTTTTTTTTTTTTTTTTGCAAAATTTTAGTTATTGAAATTTGAGGCTAGAGGAAGAGGTCTGCGGTTTGCCTGCGTGTGTGGGGGAAATGGGATTTGGGAAATTGGGTCTGAGATTTGGGAAATTTGAAATCTAAGGTGAGACTGTGAGAGGAAGAGAGGCGAGAGGAAGAGTCGAAGAGATGCAACCTGCGTGTGTGGGGGTATTGGGGTTTGGGAAATTGGGTTGGGATTTGGGAAATTTTAATTGGGCAAATGGGCAGGCTGGTGGGCGGTGGCTCACGGGGTTTGGGAAATTGGGCAGGCTGCTGGATTGGGACATTGGGATTTTGAATGGGTTGAATTTGGGCAATTCAATATTTGGGCTATTCAAAAAAAAAAAAAAAAAATTTTTTGGGGTCACCACGCTTTGGGGTGGTTTGGTTTCAATAAATGGGTTGAATTTTTATTTTTTGGGGCTTGGGCTGATGGCCCTTATGTAGGTAAATTTGGGCTGAAGTGAGTACCCCTAAAATTCATCAGTTTTTGAATGCCCAAGGCGGAGGCCTCTTGGGCCTCCCCTCAAGCCGGCCCTGGCAGAGATGATGATGATTGAGAATAAGATCTTATTTAGGGTCCTTTTGATCATTTTCCCATAATATAATGTAATAGATTATGACATCTTTTTGGTACAATTGCTATGCATTTCTAAAAATGTATTATGGAATAAATTAGGAATTTTAAGCTATCCTATCTTCCATTGAGAAAGAGTCAGGATGGCACCATTCAATCCAATTCATTCGGCAGAATATTCCAATCCAGTTTTTGTGAAAGAAAATAAAATAATTAAGAAAAGAACATAAGACTCTATCTCCGGCTATTTGGACATATGTTCTAAGGATCCTTCACTATTGTGTGACCACGTGAACTTTTCTTTTAAAAAAAGAACATAACAGAAAACATTTTCTGTTAGCGGGTTTAGGTGTGAGAGACATAGCATCTTAAGAATTGTGTTGTGCATATATTGCGCATTTTGTGGGGAGTGGTCGTGTAAATGATGCGAGGAATTGGTACAGCCAGATTAGCCGCATGTTTCTGAAGGAAGCCCTGCCAAGATCTGTGAATTTGAAATCTTTTTAGGCAATAATTTTTGCCAGTGTAAACGGCAAAGTTGTTCTCCTTAGCCTTGTACTAATTTAGTCCTTTGCTTTTTTTTTTTCTTTTTCTTTTTTAGTAAGTACCAACGTTCTACTAGAGTGGCACTAAAAATACCCTTAAGACTGCCATATTCCCATTGACTTGGAAAGGAATTTATGAATTGATGGTGAGTTGCATAATAAGCCTTACTTTACATTTTGTTAATCACAGCATGGGGAGAGGTTGCTTTAAATTGTAGATCTAAAGTGGTAATGCTTCTTGGACTCACAGAGTAGGATGTGTAATGAAAAGTACATATCAGTTAGCAAGAAGAAAAAAGAGAGTAACAAAAGTATGGAGAACATGACAAGCCATTCCAGGGTGGTTCGATCACATTATTACTGAGTTTATTGATACTCTTAAGTTACAAGAACAAGTTCAAGAAGCATGGCACATTCCATTCACTAACTTACATATGACAACAGCTACTAGCTAGGGCACCAACAGGAACACATGAGTGTACCTGCAATAACCTTTTTGCGCCATCCTTTGGGGTGGGATGGCAAACGGCTCCAGTACATAAACACAACATGAGATAGAGATGCAGATCAGAACTTTTGAATGAAATCATAAATGTGTTTACTTATCTCATCAGGCTTTTCTTGGTTGATAAAGTGGCCTACTCCTTCCATTACAACTACTTCCTGCAAGAAGGGCACATCTTTCTCGAACCGACCATCGTGGATATAATCCTTCGTGCCTTTGAAATTGTAGGCCAGGTCCAGATCGCCCACTATAAACTTAACTGGTACTTTTACTTGAGCCCCAGTCCATGGTGCATTCAATTCCCAGTTTCTGCAATATAGTCAGGGCCGGCCCTGAGGGGAGGCCGGAGAGGCGGTCGCCTTGGGCATCTAAATTTTTTTTATTTTCAGGGGCACTTCTTTCAGCCAGATATTAGATATGAGAGGGGATAATGTAACGCCTTTGAACTATTTGTCCACCCAAAGTATATGTGATTTTTTACCATTTTATGAAAAAATACATTGTTTTTAAGAAAATTGGCCGCACTATCCACTAGAAAACATCATTTTGAACAACTTTGTAGAAGAAAGTTTTACAGAATATTTCATAAAAAATGGTCAAAAAGTATACTTAAATGATAGATTTTGGAAAAACTTTCTTCTACAAAGTTGTTCAAAATGATGTTTTCTAGTGGATTGCGCGGCTAGTTTTCTTAAAAACAATGTATTTTTTCATAAAACGGTAAAAAATCACAAATAATTTGGGTGGACAAATAGTTCAAAGGCGTTGCATTATCCGCTCCCATTAGATATACCCTACAGCTACAGCCCAAGTCCATTAAAATTAATCCAGCCCAAAAATATAACAGGCCCGAAAAAAAAATATTTATAACCCAAATTTGAACAGCCCAAAAACGGTGAGCCCAAATCCTGCCCAATCCTCCATTCTGATTTACCTCAATTTTCTAGTTTATTATTTTAATTATATTTGCAATGATGACAGGAGGTTTGGGGATGATCCTAATGAAAACCCTTCTTTTGAATTGATTGTTGTAGGTTTTCTTTGGTTTATTATTTTAATTATATTTGTAATGATGACAGGAGGTTCGGGGGTGATCCTATTGAAAACCCTCCTTTTGAATTGATTGTTGTATCATGTATGTCTTGTTTATTAGTTTAATTATATTTGTAATGATGACAGGAGGTTCGGGGGTGATCCGAATGAAAACCCTCATTTTGAATTGATTGTTGTAGGTCTTCTTTAGTTTATTATTTTAATTATATTTGTAATAATGACAGGAGGTTAGGGGGTGATCCTATTGAAAACCCTCATTTTGATCAATTGATTGTTGTATCATGTATGACTTGTTTATTAGTTTAATTATATTTGTAATTATGACAGTGGTTCGAGGGTGATCCTATTGAAAACCTTCCTTTTGAATTGAGTGTTGTATCATGTATGTCTTGTTTATTAGTTTAATTATATTTGTAATGATAATAGGAGGTTCGGATGTTGTGAATTGATTGCTGTAGATTTTAGCTTATGAAAAATTAAGGTTCAATAACTAAAATTGCCAAAAAAAAAATTTTAGTCAATAGAGGCATTGTTTTAGAAGCTCGCCTAGGGCATCCAAATCCTCAGGGCCGGCCCTGAATATAGTGCATGAAGGGGGGAATAATACAATTGCTATATATATGCTTAAACAATAAACAGCAAGGACCAAGGGAAAACTTCAAAGAATGGAGACAACACAAAAAGCTAAGGTCCCATTAATAAGAATCTAGTTATCAGAACTGAACCGGCCCGGCCGGTCGGACCGGTGAACTAGTGAACCGGACCCCTAACCGGTCGGGGTTTATTATTGGACCGGATAAGGAAGAAAACCGGAGTAACCTGCCTTGTACCGGCCTAAATTAGTATAAACCGGCCTGTCAAACCGGTCAATTAATAATTCAAAATATTTTTTATAGAAGTTGTATTCCTTGAAGTCACAAGTAGGGATGTCAACGGGACAAGGCGGGGCGGGTTTTTGCTTTCCAAATCCCGTCCCATGAATAAAAATTATTTCCCAAACCCGTCCCAATCCCAACTTAAAACTGGACGGGGCAGGTCAAGAATTATATATGACGGGCGGGTTTTCCCATCGGGTTTAAGAAAATAATTAAAATATTTTTTAAAACTTCAATTTTATTTTATTTTGGAATAAACCTAACCATAATCTCAACAAATTTTGTTTCTATCTTAAAATATTGTGAATAAATGGAAAATATTTCAGTATAATTATATATATATATATAGATATTCGGGGTGGGGTGGGTTGGAGAAACCATATCCCATTCCCGTCCCAAACCCTATAGGGTTTTTAATTTTTTTCCCAAACCCTATAGGATTTTCAAATCTATTTCTCAAACCCTTCCCAATAGGGGCGGGGCGAGGCGGTTTACCCTTTTAACCCATCCCATTGACATCTCTAGTCATAAGGCCTAAATTAGTATGAACTGGCCGGTCAAACCGGTCAATTAATAATTCAAAATATTTTTTATAGAAGTTGTATTCCTTGAGGTTTGAACACCTAACCTCTTTAAAAAAGAAAGAAAATGGGAGTCTTTACCACTAGGTTATGTTTTACTTCTTGTTATTATAATGCGATCTATAAAATATAACCTTAGAAAAATGTTCGTACGAGGGATACCTCATTTTAATTAAAATCATATAAGATCCTTGAGCTATTGGATTGGAATCTTGAGATGAATCATGCATCAAGTGAATGGGAATCCAAGGACTTGTGTTCTTAGCTGATTTTAGTTAAAATGAGGCATAGCTGATAACATCTGGACTCTATAACCTTATTAATTACATTCATATACTTGTAAAAATCTCAAATATCTTTAATATAATATATATTTTGTAATTAAGTGGTCTGACCGTTGACCTAATGGTTCGACCGGTGAACCGATGCCTTGGCCGGGTCGATATCCGGTTCGGTTCTAATAACTATGAATAAGATGCATGATTCTCAATGGGTACCATAGTTTGAATTGGACTTCTTAAGTATCAGGAAGTCGAAATTATTAGAAAGTCGAAACCATTTGAAATTTGAATCGATAAACAAAACAAATACTCGAGTCACTGACAGACTAATTTAAAGTCCCATTTGGATTAGCTTTGTCTTAAAACACTTTTGAAGAACTATGTCCACACATCTCTTTAGAGTTATGTTCAAATTAACTATTTTTCATATATCAAAATTTTTATATTAAAAGTGGTTGGAGCAAAAGTTAAGGGGCGGTTAGCTTTTGCCAATCATCCTATCACCCCCTCAGTTTAGATCAATTCTAAGTAGATGTTTTGAACTCCAAAAGTGATTTTAAGTAAAGTTAATCCAAAGGTGATGGACTTAAGTGCCAGAAGATTGTCCCTGCATCAATTGATAAAAGCATGATTGAGATAATACTCATGACATTCAACAAAAGTTAGAAGGTAACATACAGGTCAAAATTCCGATAGTAGTTCAATCCTCCAGTGAAGCCTTTCTTCTCAAATTTGGTGGTGAAATAATTAATGTCTTCTTGAGTCAACCAAGAGGGCAGGATAATTGGAGTAGCTGGGTCATCTCCAAAACCTTTACCTTTAGGTAAATAAAGTGGACCAGGGTTGCGGTATGTTAGGAAATTCTTGAGAACCCTCTCAGTGCCAATCTCAGCAAATTCAGCTTCTATTTCTCCAGGCTCCTAAATCATAAATTAAACAATTTTTCCATTAGCAGGGGCCTATTCATGTCATTTACATAAGGTCATATAGTAGATGATACTTGATAGGGAATAACTATAAATGATAGATGGAATGGATATTGCTCTTCCCTATTTGCTACATATGTGGCATATATATATATATATATACACAGAAATGATCCATTGGGTTCTTTTTACGGTCCACTTTTATGGTCTACTCCTCACTGGGATAGTTGGGATAGGTATTTTAAAAAATCGACCGTTGGATTAGATAATCCTATTACATTTGTCATAACTGCCAAAACTCAAAGTGCTTCAACAGTTGGTTTCTGAGAAAACTGACCACTGAAAAAAACTGACATTTTTTTGTTCTTTAAAGTGTCAGTTTTTTTCACATACAGATTTCTCATGAACCAACCGTTGGATCACTGTGATTTTTGGCAGACATGACATTCGTAACAGATGTATCTAATCCAAAGATCGATTTTTCTAAATACCTATTCCAACTATCCCAGTGAAGAGTGGACCATAAAAGTGGACAGTAAAAAGAGACCCAATGGATATTTTTGTATATATATATATATATATAAGAAATGGACTTGGGGTGTCCTACCAATGATTTTAAATAGATATATAAAAATGAAAGTTATGAGTAAGATTTCATTTTATAAACTTTGAAACAATTTAACCAATTCTCCATTCTAATCATTCTTTTTCTTCTTCTTCTTCCTGTAAGCGATCCCCAGAAATGAAGATTGTGGTAGAAGACAAATTCCAATTGCATGTCAACTGGTTCGAAGCATGTCATGTGGACAGATGTTGAAGAAAGTCTTTGAACTAAGAACCAAATCTTTCATAATAACTAAAACAATTTGGTTAAATATATCATGCATGACAGTGCTAGTTGGTGAAAATATGGGTGAGAGAGAGTATTGGGTCTGAAGAATCTTGCTTGTTTATGATCTGAATCTAATCAAGATGAGTAGAAGTAATTCGAAACACCAGAAATGAATGGATTGGCTTAAGATATACTTCTTCCTAGAAGTAACTAGAGATCTGGCCTTGTTTGAATTACTTTTGGATCCGAAAATTGCTTCCTGGCCTATTTGGGAGTCAAACCCATAATAAATTATGGATTTCAAAATTCATTTTGGCACAATTAAAGCTCCCCGAACATTAGCCAAAACAATGAAAATCACTTTGAAATGAAATCCCAAAATTAAAGGCTAATGTATATATATATATATATATATTACTTTCATTTATTGATCTTCAATTATAATGAAGCTGTGTAGTCGATAAACAACATAAGAGAGAGAAGGAACCTGTATTCTACAAACGTAGAAGTCATCGCCATAAACAGCACGGAAGGTCTCGACAAGCTTTTTGTGAGGGTCCCTAGGAATGAAAGCAACGCTCAAGTTCACTAAAGCCTTCACTCTATCGGGTCGATACAAGCACAAGTACCAAGCCATGAATGCACCCCAATCATGCCCCACCACGTACACCTTCTCCTGCTCCCCGGCTATTTCGTCAATAAGCGCGATTACATCGCCCACCACATGCAGACTCGTGTAGCTGGTGGCCGAATCTGGTGCGTCTGTGTCTCCGAAGCCGCGCAGATCTAGAGCCACGGCTCGGTAGCCTTGGGAAGATAAAGAAAGGATCTGGTGACGCCAAGAGTACCATAGCTCGGGGAAGCCGTGGAGGAAGAGAATGATTGGGCCTTCCCCTTTCTCTGCTATGTGCATGTTTATGCCGTTCACGGTTACCGTCCTGTGCTCAATTCCTTCCATCTCTCTCTCTCTCTCTCTCTACCAAATCAAGTGTGTGGGTGAACTGTGAGACAGCAATTGATCGAATAGCATCTCCAAGGACTCTCTACTTTGGCTCCTTAGATAAGATAGGGAGCCAAAACACAAAAATCATTTTATTAGAGCATTTTACAGAATTTCTTGTAAAGGATAATGCTCTTGTAAAGGATAATACAAGTGGACCAAATCAACTTGTAAGGGATAAACTCAATCAACTTGTAAGGGACAAAGTCAATCTGTAAATTCAAACACAAATAGTCAGATTCAAATAGTCTATTGTAACCCTTTGTCATCCTCTATCGTTGAATATAAATAGTCACACAAACCAATCAATGAATTAAGTCTATTTAATTGTTTTTTATATTTCTCAGCCGCTGAGGATAAATTTATAATGGAGTCGAAGGTCAATGAATTCTGTAACAAAAATGATATTCAATCAGAAACTTTAACCCGAAATTAAATACCACCTTGATGTG
>JAESVK010001301.1:2326493-2353118 GCA_017140935.1 Hamamelis virginiana
ATATTAAACAGCAGGCTTAATTTTTACCCAGAAAGCATGCATTATCTGCATTAATTTTTGGCATCTTCACTGGCAAAGTGGCAAATTGCCTAAAGATATTACATTGGCGGTCTGGAGCATGCCATAAATGCTGAAAAGAATTTTTCAGTAAAATTTAACCACTAGTTTTAAATAAAAACTACTCGTTTCAAACTAGCTACCAAACACATTCTACACTTCAATTATCAACAGGTTAATTACCAATTGAAGAAGTGCAGAAAAGGTTCGAGCAACATCATGCTTTTCATGGGCCTCGACAACATCAGTATAGGACATGACATTTGCACTTTCTGATTTGTGGGACAGCTTGTCTAGGATTCTTTTGCCGTAGTCATGAATATCAAATGGAGGGCGTAAATCCTGTCAGAAAGAGGCTTCCATTAATTCAAACCCCTGGAACTATGAGAAACTTAACAGAGCAAAATATTATGCAATTTGACTATTGGCTGTCATGGATCATGAAGAGTGGGGATTGAAAGGTAGAAACAGAGCAAAAGAGATGGAATTTACTTGCTCTTCCAAGTTGTGCTCAATTTTCTGTTTCCATGTCGAAACCCGAGCAGCCAATTCAGTCTGCTTCTCAGTTTCAGCTATGCTAGCAAGGAGAGCATCCTACGTGAAGGAAGATATGTTACCCACCATGCACGGCTCCAACAATAAATAAACAAGCAAAAATGTTATATAATGAAAAATGTGTTGTTGACTGCAAATTTACAGGGACCATGCTCATTTCCACTATAATATATTTCCTACAAAACCTTAAATTATGGCTTTTCAGGGACTATAGTTGCTTACTGTTGAGTTTATCAAATGAAACAAAAGCACACTTTTTAGTTCAAAAGTAAAGCCATGATACCCACAAGAAGCAGAATTCCAGAGACAACAGGCAATAGATTTCACAGGATAAGAGCATAATGTGTTCTTGCTTGTTTCTCAACCAACCAAAATCAGAAATCCACCAAAATACAAATGATAAGGCTGTACTTACAAAATGTTGGCATGTTTTAGACCATTGCTCTTAATATGTTACACATGTGGATGAAAGCATGCAGTTGAGACATTTTGAATCAAGTACCAGAGTTCATCATAAAATTGAAACATCATCCATATGCCTTAACCCTAACCCTAACTGCATTCTAAAACAGAAAAATTACAGAATATCATAAGATTATTAAAACAAAATGCAGGAACCAAACTCGACATGTTGATGCATTCTTTCGCCACCATATGGTCAAGAGGTAAATCTCAGATTCTCCACCAAAATAATGAACATAAGAAGTAATGGAGAGAGAGAGAGAGAGAGAGTTGAAACATAACAGGGAGGATCAAACAGCTGTTAAACAAAGTAATGCAAATTAAAAAGTTTTTGTTATTGAAATGTAAAGTTGTAGCAATCTATGCTTACCAGGTGTGAGCGACAAAGATCTTCTAGGCTTGCATGAGAATGTGGATCTTCATAATCATATGCTTCATAGGTATCAAAGTGAACTGCTCCATCATCATGCTGATTAAGATCAACAAATAAGAAACCTTCCAGAATTGTCAACTATGTCAATGTGGAAGTGGACACATGATATATCTCTCAAAGCAAATGACTGTTCTGCCTAACCTTTTCATTGTGAAGGGGTACATCTTCATCCATGCACATATTATGTTGCGTATCAACATCAGGTTTCTTAAAATCAGGAACATCACTATCATATCCATTGTCCTCATCAACCTCAGGATTACAAAATGTGTCACAATTTTCATGTCCTCCATGAATAAGAGATTGCCGCAGCTGCAATTGGAACATCAGATATCATGTAAAAACAATAGGACAAACTTAGGTATACATTAAAATTCCAAAAAACAGACCTTCTCATAAAATGGAGGTGATTCTTGTTGCCTTTCACAGGCCCGACGCTGTGTCTCCCACATTTCTGTGAGCTCTGGACTAATAGTACCATGCATTTTTGCAGGAGGAAACTGTTCCGTGATAGGGATCCGCTTAGTAGAGTTTAATCCTTGCCTTCTATGAGCTTTTACTGCTTCATGAAAAATAAAGGAGAAGCACAACAATATTAGATGCTTTAATAATAATAGGGGAAACTCAAGCAAGAGAAACAAAAGTTTTAGCAACCTTTTTTAAAAGGTTTTACTTTCAAGTTTCCAGGTTCATGGGGATTCAAAGGCTTCCAAGGATCATTATCGTCATAATCTGAATCATCCAGGTCCCTGGGTTCTAAAAGTTCATCATCCATATCAAATCCATGATCGCTGTTTGCAGGAATATCACAGGCAGGAGGATCAGGCCCCAAATTATAATCATTTTCAACATTGCAACTATCCCAAGGAGACCGATTAAGATTAACATCCTGGCTCTTTCCATGTGATGACTTATGAGCAATTCCACCAGAACGTCTTGTGGGAGACTGAAAGCTTTTGTGCGTCTTAGAGTTCAAAGAGCTGCCTCTATAGGCACCATTGTGCTCTTTACCAGATGTTCCCCCCTTCAAAAAATCATCAACTGCTACTGCATCACATGGATCTAATAGAATAAAATCCCGGTAAAGATCGTTGCTGGCTAACTGCAACCATATAATATCTAATACATTAGTCAAACTATAAAGATAAGAAATGGATTCATACATTGACTATAAGTAGCAACTACTGTACCAGATACGACTCTAGTTCCCCACCATCACCAGAAGTATCCAAGCAATCACCTTCAAGCACAACTAGATTTGCAGGGGGCTTCACAAAGTGATTCAAGTGAGCATCTTTGCTGGTTGCACTATCTAGGGAATTTTTTGCTTCCACTGCAATTTTAAAAAAATAAAATAAAATAAAATAAAATTTAGCCAATCATGTAATATAATTTCAACAAAAAGTGGATACACATTGCAGGCTACCTGGGATGTCATCTAAACCCCAAAAGAGATCATTTTCTTCATCAGGAACTGCATGAGAACAGCCTTCTTCAGGTTGAATTGCTGTGCTGTCCGGTTGATCTTGCTGCCTGTTCCAAAAAATATGAATAAAATAAAATTTAAAAACTACTTCCATAGCATGGCTCCGACACAGTTTGGGTAAGTGAAAAATTGAGCAAGGAGATGATAGACTATCTAACTCCAATTGACGAGATACAGCAAGTCACCGTAATTTCTCTATTTGGCTCATTTTTCTATTTTCTTCTAACCATATTTTTCAGGAAATTAAATGATGACACATCCAACTTGAGACCATGGATTAAGCATTTATGGTTATTCAGAAACCAAACTTGATCTATTTCATTGTAAATCTTATGTGGACTAAAAAGTGCATTTCAACTCAGGACTATTCAAACATGGTGATCAAAGATAAACCCAAATGCCAAACGATGAAAATCATGTTGAACTACAGCAGAATAGAAAAATCTCCGCCGAAAAACTTTGACAAGCTTAGGAATTAGATTATCTCAAACCCAAGTTGAGTTTCCGCTATATGCCAAATAAGTTTAAGATGCTAGACTTACATTGACACTCAAACCCAGTCCATGACCACTGAAACACCAAGTTGTATTCCTTAATCAAGTGACCATCCCAGTTCAAGCAAACAGAAGGCAGCCTACTCTAGTGTCCCTGAAGGAACTAACCCATCCAAAGAGCATGGATACCCCATAATCCTTCGACACAATAAACAAATAATTGCACAGTATGACCCTGGCAATTACTTACTGGTGCATACAAAACATCCAACATGTCGCTTGCAAAATTGCAAAAAGTTTATTGCATGAACTGAATGTTTGCTTGCTTCTTAATTAAAGGATAAAGTTGACTACAGTATTAGTATCCTCTCTCTCTCTCTCTCTCTCTCACACACACACACACACACACACACTGACTGTGTGTTTGTAGATATTCCCTTCTCTGCTAAACCAGTGAAAATAGCAAATATAATGACACCTTCTCTGCTAAACAATTAGAGAAATATGATAGTTTATGACATAGAAGGCTAATTTGTTCAATCAAACTGTAAACCCTATGTGGGTAAGATACAATTTACTATTCAAAAGTTACTCAACCAAATAAAAACTAAATATGAGAAGAATTCATTTACCTATTTTGAGAAATGAACTCCAAAGCATGTAAAACCAAATTGTAAAGATATTCCACCTTCCGACTATACACCTGAATCGAACCTTGAAGCAGCAGAGCAGCTACATTCCACAAAAACATCAAATTCATAAAATAAAATAAAATAAATCAATAAATTATAAAGAAGAAAATAAATTAATGAAATGAGAAAAAAAAAGAGAGTACATAACCAAATTAAAACCGAACCTTCTGCGAAGTTCACTGAGAGATGGCTGTCGTTGTCGCCGGAGATCTCACCGGAGCAAATCTTTAATAGGTACTCTTCAAGATTCTTGGCGAGATCGACGGCCCAATTTGATTCGAGGTCACGGAGCGGCTGCACCGTGTGGAATCTGCCGCTGCCGTCGCCGCTCTGGTCTTCTGTACCGTTAGTCATCTTCGGTGGAACGAATTAGACCGTCTATTACGGTGATGCCCATCTTTAATTAGAAACCCTAGGTCTTAAATTTGGAGGGTAAAAATCGATACCCGAGTTAAGGGATTGGGGTTTAAAAAGTATGCCAAGAAAATGGGAGAGAAAGTGTGGGAAAATCGGAGTGTGTGGCTTTAATATTCTGCTTGGGTTGATGAAGATTGGACAAACGCAGATGGGTTTTGGCGAGTGAAGACTCTAGAGAGAGAAAGGCAGAGAGAGAGAGAGAGATTTCAAAAGTTTCAATGAGATTCTTCCCGCTCATCCTATTGAATGGGCTTTTCTGAAGTTCTTATGTGTACCTTAAAAATGAAATATGGGCCGCGCTAGCCTTTTAGCCCGTTTAACAAATTTTCATGTAACCTTTATTTGAAAATTGGATGTAATAAGATTAATATTTCATTGTTTTCTGAGTTTTATATAAATTAATTTATAATTGATTTAAAAAAAAATTGTGTTTATACTTTATTTTCTGTACAAAATTGAACAGATTTATAAAGGAAATGAACTTATCAAACCGACAGAAAATAAGATCCGGTCAAGCTCATTTTTAACTAACAAGATTTTTACATTTGCTAAATAGTCGCTTATATATTACTATAGATTGAATGCGCACATATAATTTAAATTATTTTTAATTGAATAAATTAATTTTTTTATTATTTTACATTTATTGGTTATCAAATAGAATTTAAATGCAGTTGAATCTTAAAATTTTAAATATAATAAAATGCAAAATACAATTACTTAAACTCAAGGAAAATACCCGAACCCTAATTTTTTTACTTTCTCGATCATTTTTTTTTGATATATAATATTTAGCTATATTAGTCTATTATTCAAAAAATAATTAACAGAGATGAAAAATAAAATTATTTAAATTTTAATTAAAGTGTAAAAGTTTTTTAAAAATTAAATTATAAAAAGCCTGGACTGGTTATAATTCTCTAATCACAGCTCAGCGTTATTGGGCTTCCCTAATTATCAATAAAATTGAAAAGAAAATATATGTTAAATAAACTATCACTTGGACAACATTTTTTTAATGTGAAAGCATGATTCGGTAATATATATATATATATATAGAAAAATTCTCTAGTGAGCATTTGCTCACTTTAACTAAAGTGAGTAAATGACAGGAACCCTTGGATTCCCATCTTGAGATGAATCTTCCATTAAGTGAATGAGAATCCAAGGGTTCCTGTTATTTGCTCCCTTTAACTAAAATGAGCAAATGTTGATAAGAGAAGCTCTGTATATATATACCACATTAATTATTTAATTTAGTCCAGCGCATGAAAACAGAGGTTTTGTCATACTTCCACATACAACCAATGGTTTTAAAAAATGTAGTTTAAGCAGGGATTTATTCCGCACTACAAAAATTAAAATTTTACCATTATACATCTTTTATATCTTCCATCAAATTCTTTAATTTTTTTTTCACATTTTTTTTTTTTAATTTTATGTGATACGCTACTAGTAGATAAAATGCATGCATGTATGCGATGCAAAAACTTGCCATGCATGCCAAAACCTTCTTAAAAATAGGTAAGAACATGATACATACAATCTTGGTAATCAATTCTGTGAAAACTTTACCAAACAATAACAGAAATTTCAAAATAACATACAAAACAATAAAAAATAAACAAATATGCCATCCAGATCGACAGGATGGTAAAAAATACATGGGTACTCACCATATCCCATGCATGGATTCGAGCTAGACATCCATCTTCGTCCTATTAACCTACTAACAACTTCCTCTCGCTCAGTTATTAACAGGTCGATGCCAAAACAAATCAAATGGCATGCCATGCCACAAATGAAAAAAATAAAAAAAAAAACATCATTCACAAGAATACTTGAGTAAAAAGAAGAAGGTGGGGTGTTGTTCCTGTTCTAGAGGCCAGGTATCATGCCAGAAGTGTAGGGCACCCCAGAGGGCCGAATCCACCTATCACCAGTAATAAACCTTCCAGCAGTGAAATCAAGAACATGTTGAGGGGTAAGAGTCTTAATACCACGCCACTTGACTCTATTAGTGAGCACAGCACCAGGGCCTCTATTATTATATTCAGAATAAAACAAAGTATTGAGTGCAAAATTACCAGTCCAAGGCAACCACCCTTCAGGCTGAATCAAATCATCAATTTGAGATTGCATTATAATTGTTCTTGAATATTCCTTCCATGGCCTTCCTAAGTAAGCTTTAAATTGCTTTCTTAAAGGGAAATATTCAGGGTCAGCTGTGAATGTGCAGTTTTGGAGAATTAATGCTGTGGGGTGACGCTTGTCTATCCTGCCTTGTGCCGTCGCAATGCATTGTTGGTTCTCCATTGGTTTTCTCACTACTATTTTGCAGTTTTGGAACACAACCGCCGCGTTTCCGAATATGAAGTCTATTGTGCCGGAGACTGTGCAGTCGCGGTAGAATTGACGGTGAGTGTGTGTGTACAGAGTGTCTTGGTAACCGTCCATTTGGCAGTTGTAGAATATTGACATGTCCGATTGAACACGAAGTGCTACTGCTTGGTGCTTTGCTGCTCCTGCTGTGTTCTCAAAACCTATGTCTTTCGCCATGAAATTGCTTCCAATCACGGCTGCATATACATATACATGCGTTGGTAAGAGAGACAAAAATACATGCACATGCACATGCACACAAATCTAATTTAGCAAAAATCAAACACCGTTACTTACAAACTGTAGCAGTCTTGAATGTGGGGGTTCCATCAATGAAGTTTTTGCTCCCAGTGATCTTGGTTTTTGTTGGACCATCTCCAATCATCACAACATGGGTCATGCTCTTCGTAACCATCACTTCCTCTGCATAAACTCCTGCCTTGATATATATCACAAAGGTGGTATTGCTTTTCTTGGGTATATCAAGCAACGCTTCATTTATTGTTTTGTACTTTCCACTACCATCCTTAGCCACCACAACATCAGGTTTCAAGGTAGCTGGAGTAGCTGCAAAGAGCCTGCGCTTGCCAGCATTAATCCATGAAGGAACATTATCATTTTCCGGTACCGGAATTTCGGCTTCATCAGAAAGTAACCGCCTGCTCAAGCCTGGAATCTGTAAAGAGGAGAGAACAGAGGAAATGTCACTAACCATGGCAAGGCCATTGCTTGTGACCTGCTTTGCAGTCTTCAATGCCTCTTTCATAGACTCCCCTGCATCACTTGTTGTGTTTTCAAAGCCATCTATACATGTTTGTTGGTAAGTAGCAGCCCCACTTAGCCATACTTTGAGATCTTCAAGTATATGATCAATTTTGCTCATATCAAACTGACCCAATTTATTAAAAGACTCTTTGAGATCATCAATTGCATAATCCATGAGCTCCTTGCAGTTATCAAGAGCCTTAGAAGCTCTTGGGTCCTTCTCCAATTCTTTCAAAACTGTGGAGTTTTTTATTGCATTCTGGATTTGGTTCATGGCTACATTAAACCCAGCTTTGATTAGTTCTTTTGGGTCACTTGTGTTTCCTGCACTGGACAAGCTTTCAACACAGGTTTCTTTGTAGTCAGTGGGTTGGCAGATAGCTTGGATCGCCTTTGTTGATGTTGATATCTCACCACCACCGCCATTGTCGCCGCTAGAACTGATCGACGAGCCATTTTTTTTTACACCAACGGCCGCAGCAACCACCATTGCCACCAGGATTATAGAAGAAATGCCAACAATGGCAATCTTCTTCTTCTTCTGCCCATTTGCTCCCCTGCTATCTGAGACTTGATTATATGCCCCAAATGCCATCTTCAATAAAACAACTCTATCTACACACTAAGATTAACAATTAAAAAGAAAAAAATTAAAATCCCTTTTCCTTCACTTTCTCTCTCTCTCTCTCTATTTCATTTTGTTTCTAGCTTCTTTCCTTTGATGCAAGAGAGATAGCTAGCAAGCTGCTGCAAGGGTGCAAGCAGAGAATATTGAGAATTGCAGAGCTGTTGGGGGCTCTTCTTCTTTGTGCAGAGGTTTAAATTGGTGCCCTTTGGGCTCTGATTTTGGGTATATTTTAATTCTCAACAATGGAGTTTGTATATATTTATAAGAAAGAGAGGAAATGAAGATGAGACATAAAATTAATGGACAGTTTCAGTTATTTCTGTCAAGGAATTTGAGGTTAGGGTGATCGAGTCCGGAGAAAAAGGAGAGGTTGATGGTGTTTTTTGCCAAATTTGAGAGCCTCTAAAACTGGGTGTTGCAGGGGCTCTCAGTGTTTCACTCTTGCTGCTTTGCATGGCCACTATTGTTGCGCAAATGACTGGCGCAAATGGCTCCTTCAACCATGGCCATTGTCCAGTAACAACCGGATTTACATTTCGGTTTGCTAGCCCTCTTTGATATATAATACATATATACACCTGGGGGTGTTGGATTGGATAGGATTACACTCATTATGAACTGGATTTTAATATAGCATACATGGTCACACTAATAGATGGAGGACCATAAATGAGTCAAATTGAATTATAGAACATTGCTCGAATTTAGCTCGATAAATTAATGATTTCAAAAATAAGATTGGGTTTGACTCGTGTATCTCACTATTAGTATCAAACAAGCCCTTTATTGAGATAATCTCAAATTAAAGTTTTTAAGTAGTTTGGTTGTCTACGGTGTTAATGAACTTATCTAGCATTACTCGAGTTTGGGTCAATAAATTAATTATTTTTAAAAATAATATTTGAAAAAAAAAAAAACATATATAGGAAGAAGAATATAAGAATAAAGTAAAAAGAGAGCCAATGAAAAGATTATATAAAAAATGAGGATATATAAATAAATTAAAAAGAGAATATTTTAACAGAAGTCGTAGAATTTTGATTTATTTTTTTTAATTTCTCGTTATGTCTTTCTACTACAGTGTATTTCATTATGAAGAAAAGTGAGAAAATTTTAATTTATGCAAATATAATTAAAATTTGTAGCCATTTGATCTGCATCATACATATACAAATAATCGGTTCGATTTGAAAAAAAAGAATGATATTCAAAATTAGAAAAGAAAAAAAAAATGATACCATCCAATGTAACAAAGTGGTTGAAATCACATCATTTGGGTACCAAAAGTCCTGATTTAATTTTGAAACTACAAACATTATGATTGTCCATTTAATTGGATGCTTCAAGGTTTGATCTGTTACACAATTAATGCTTCAAACTCCATTTTGAACACCAATTTTGATTAGCCAGACGATGCTAAGAATCCGATGCTTGATAAATTAAATTGGACCATTCAGCAGCTCACAATCATTTTAATAGAAATAGCCCAATTTCCAATCAATCAGTGCAATTTTAACTGCCGGATAAGGAGTGTTTATACTTTAAATACAGCCATCTGTTCAGAAATGGCAACACCATTTTGTTTGTACTTTGTCCCACATCGACAAAAGGAATGTCACAAACATTCTTTATATGCTTTGCATTATGTAAGAACTAATTGCCGAGCTAAGTAGCGTTAGCTTGTAACTCAAGTGAGGGCATTTAAGGTGGTGGAATAATGATTTGGTTCACTCGGCAGGGTCTGTAGCTAGCATTCTGCTGACTCGCCCGTTCCAAGTTATGAGTCGAGTTAGGTGGTTTGGGCGAAGGCTTAAACCATGTGGGTCTTAGAGCGGAGGGCACTGCGTCAGGCTGGATTCACAGAGCAGCGTTTACTTCCCGCTCATGACAGTGGAAGGATTACGAGTTGGTGCTCTGCTGACCCACTTTGCCTGGTGAGCTGAATTCAATCGAACCACCACTTTTTTCATTTTGTAAATTTGCACAATTTCTAGCATATAAATAAGGTCACGTTTTTCTTATATCTTATTTTCACACCAACACATCATTTTCAAAACACTATAATAAATATTTTGATTAACTGTCGGATTCAATGTCTTTCTTATGTATGTCATGTGTGCCAAAAATCATAGTGTGATCTAACGGTTAGTTTTCAGAAATATCACTATAAAAACTCTGATATTTTTATTAATAAAAAAATATAATACTTCTTTACAATGATTTTTTTCAAAAACTAACCGTTGGATCACTTTGATTTTTTTCATACATGACAAACATAAAATAAGTATATAATCTAACCCTCGGTTCTCAAAAAATTAGACCTACAATAGTATTTTGAAAACAATATGTAAATATATGTGTCAAAATAGGGTGTAAGGGAACGTGACCCTATAAATAAATAATATCTTGATAAAATCTCTACCTTTTTTCTCTACTTCTCCTCCTCCTTTAAAATAGTTTCTTCTAACTGTAATATTATTTACGAATTTATGGGTAAATTAAATCTTGCCAACCAAAATTTCAGCATAAATTTGAAACTCCTACCATTTATGTTTCTTTTCCAAAATATTTCTCTGTCCAAATTTCAATCAGAATCAGATTAGTTGAGGAAAAGAGAGAGATGATGCGCCTTTCAAAAGGAAAAATTACGAAAATTTTAATCCGAATTTACCTTCTAGTAAATTTGGGCAATAATATTAATATTTAAATAGTCCACTCTCTAGAAGTTGGACTGACTTGGTGGGTATTACAAGCTCTTGTGCTTGTGAAATATTTTCAATAACATTGCTTAAAAGACCCTTGTTTCTAGTAGGAAGTACAGAGATTCAAATGAGGTAGTGACCATTGCCAGAAATTCTCAAGTTGTAACCATTTCCTTTCTAAACATTTTTAAGATTTTTTTTTTTGTCCTTTTCTTCATGCTTTCCTCCTAGATTCTAGGAAGGCTATAACGTACAGGGAAACAAGCACAAAAGAATTATTTGTTCAAAAATCGAATGCACGAGATGAACCAAAAGTAGGAAACTCATTTCTGTATAATCATATCAGTCATTATTACATTGCTGTTTCACTTATTCATAGTATGCTTTTTAGAAGCATTCCAACCTCAAATATTAGCAGTTTGGCTCTTATTCTATGGCTACTGCACGTGCAAATTATGGTGCCGTTTTTGGTCCATACTATTAAGATATTTCTCTCCCTCGTCTTGAAAATGGATCTCTTGTCGAAAGTCTATCACTGTAACTTTCAAAGCTTAGCTCTCTGTAACTCTAACTTGGCAATGGTGCCCAAGTGGACTTCATCTGGGCCGTCTGCAATTCTTAATGTTCTAGCCATAGCCCAGAGATGTGCCAGAACGGTGTCAGAAGATACGCCAGCTCCACCATGCACTTGAATTGCCATGTCAAGAACCTGCAGTGCCATGTTTGGTGCTGCTACCTGCTCCGCGCACCACCAAACAGTTTAATAGAAAAATCATAAAATCTATGGCTAATTGATATCAGGTAAAAGGGACACCCTAAAGGATTCAAATTCCAAACTCCAAATGTATTAGTAAAAATAACCACCTTGGCCATTGCTATGGTCCCACGAGCCTTTTTGTTTCCTAGACGATCAAGCTGGTCTGCTGCTTCCAGAACCAACAATCTGGTTTTCTCCAGCTCTACTCGACACTACAAGACAGAAAAAAGTCAAAGTAACAACACAACTGCCGGCAGTAGCAATCAAATCATATACCTTCTTGAACTTAAAACGTGAAGCTAATGGTGGGTAACTGATGCAAAGAAGTGGGAGAAACTTTTCTTTCCAATTTTTGCCATGGGATTTAGAAAAAAATAAAAAGAAGAAGAATTGGGACGAAATTGCAGGGGCCATTCTCTAACTAGGTTGACTCGAATATTACCTTGGCAATATCTGAAAGGAATGAACCTTGCTCAGCAATCAACTTTCCAAATACTTTCCTTCTAAGAGCTCTTTGAGCCATCAACTGCATGCCACGCTCAGCGGCACCTATCAGTCTCATGCAGTGGTGCAGCCTTCCCGGACCCAGCCTGCCCTGCATCAGTGTATAGACAGTACTGAATGTAAGATATCCATGTTTATGCCTGAAAATAGTGAATGCGAGATGTGACAGCTATCCTGTCAGAAAAACCAACCACATAATCTATTCCATCCAATCCAACACTTTCCTAAGTTTTCAAAGTTAAGAACCATCTCTCTTTTTTATTAAAATAATCTCCTAGGGGGCCTCAGACCCAACATGTGTCCCATACATGTCCGCTAAAAATGTAGTAGTAGAAAGGTTTCAAAGATTTTAGTTTCAGTAACTTGAGGAAGTAAAATCCATATGAGGATTTATAAACATTTTAGAGATACAATACAATTGAACTTCTAGTTGCCTCAGAAATGGAATCAAGTCAAGAAATTTTATGAAAAAAATACTTGGCGCTAAATATCAACTTGCTATAATAGTCTCATATAACCCAGCAAGTTTCTTAGGAAGGCATTGAACAGCTTCACCTGGGCAATCTCAAATCCACATCCTTCTCCTAGAAGAATATTCTCAGCTGGCACGCGGACATTATTAAATGATACTTCTGCATGCCCGTGAGGTGCATCATCAAAACCAAACACCATGAGTGGTCTCTTAATGTGTACACCTGGAGTTTGTACATCCACCAAGATCATGGATTGCTGCTTATGCTTAGCAGCACTGAAATCTGTTTTTCCCTGCATATGGTCCAGATCACCATCCTTTAACTATATACATTAAAAATAGATATAAACATTGCTTCTGTGCCATACAATAACTAACCATGACTATAAGAAGTCTGCACCTAGGATCCATGGCTCCACTTGTCCACCACTTGGTTCCATTGATGACATAGGAGTCTCCTTGTCTGAACAAGGTGTGCACAGGTAGTCAAAATATATTAAGCAGGAATTCTATCCAAACTACAAAATTTGTGAATCATTTGTGACTTCTGGCAGTTACAGGTCAAAGAAGCTTGGATGAAAAATTAAACATACAAGCTTCTTTGACCCATATTACACATTGTAAATATTTTTTACTACACAATAAAGGGAAGGACATTCCTCATTTTATGATGGGCCCTGCCCAATAGAGGATAATAAGATATTTAATTTTTCATTTTTCAAAGTTCAAAAGTTTTTCCTAATTTTTTTATATTTCATATTAAAATTGAAAGGGTCATAATTGCGTGTTGATAATAAAATATTGACCCAAAGGTGCCTAACAAATATTATAACAATAGATAAGATATGAAATAGAAAACATAAGGATGCATCAACAATTATAAAAAAAAGACACAGGTTGATTTCTTTTTTCTTTTCTCATAAAACCCCCTTCTCTTAGATTCAACTACTGATCCAACTGTATAATTCAAGTTCAAATTTCAAATGTTAAATATTACCACAGATAAACTCTTGGCAACCAATAATTTAATACTTAAACTCAGAAGCCAACATCCAAATTTGTTCTATTTCTACAGATAGCATTCCAGCTGCTGCTTCATCAAATTTCACAAAATCGTAAAAGTTGACATCCTGAACTGAATTCCGAATATAACATGCTTAAGATGTCAATATGTCATCCTTTCTTTTGCTCAGAAAATTTTAAGCACCATTCTGGGTGATATCTCCCCTTTTGAAATTATAACTGGGTTATAGGCTGAATAACCACACTTATGATTAAAATATCAGCTTTAGAATTACAAAGATGCTGCATGAACCTACCTTTTAATAGAACATTCGATATTTGTTGCATCAGAAGACGCAACTTGCGGTTCGGTCATTGCAAATCCGGACCGGATTTTACCCTCAAGCAACGGAATAAGCCATTCCTGTAGTTGTTCCTTATTTCCATAGCGCAATAATACCTGCAATTAAAAGAAAAAAAAAGTGTTAATAACCGCATCTGATAAAGTATACCTTATGGCAGTCCAAAAATTTTAGGAAGAAACAGTGCAGTATCCATTCCATGCACAGATCCTCTAACAACAATACATATTTTTTCCACCCATGAGTAAGCTAAATGGAACATGACAATCCAAGAATACAAGTAGCTTTCTGTATCTCAATGCATCATCTCTAAATTCTCTTTTAACTTTCAAATCGGAAGAACTGAAGAAATTTTAAACACCAACTTTTCAAGGATACAGAACATTTACTTTTCAAGATGAAAGGGAAAAGCAATAATGTAGTAATAATTTGAATATATATGAATCTGAAGTTCCTTTTTACCTCCATATTTCCAGTATCAGGTGCCCCACAATTAAACAGCTGCGGAGCCCAAACAGAACGACCCATGATCTCACAAAGGTATCCATATTCAAGGTTTGAGAGGCCAGCACCCAATAAACGATCAAAAGCATTGTCAGAGAAAACATGAATTTTCCCATCAAAAATTAGTTTTCTTGCTCTAGCAGCACTGTCCGACTGCATATCAACATATAGGCATGAGTCAAATATATCCATGAATAGAAGTACTATATTCCATAAACACAGTTTCTACTTTCTGACGAGTGAGTATTTCAAGCCTTACCAACGAAGAGAGATGTACAGACCATAAATGAGAAAAATATGACTGAGGAGCAGAAAAGAGATACATACTGGTATCCACAAATTCCATAAGCCTTCTCTCTTTGCCAGCTCTTTTAAGTTCTCCTCCTCTGGGTGAACTGTCCACCGCAAGTTAGACTGAGCAAGTTTGTAGAACTCATTTTCCATGGGGTAGATGTGATTTTCCATGAACTTAATCAATCTGTTTCTCAATTCCAGAACCTTTTTACTAGGAACAAATTTCCCTCTTTCCCTTGAAAGGCCTTGATCTTCACTCTCAACTCTGAATTGTTTCAAATAATCTTGAGCAGTTGGATCTGGGTACTTGAAAGGGCAACAGCACTTTAGGCAGTGATTTAGGGTAAATAACTAGATAAACAAAATGGAAGGAAAACAAACATGGTGCTTAAATCCCCCCCCCCCCCTCTCTCTCTCTCATACATACATACATACAGAAATGATCAAGTCAGCATATGCTTATATAAGCATGAAGCCCATAGAATGTGAACCAAAGGATTTAACAATTGACATATTAGTCCTCCTTGCTAAGAAAGGTTAATTATACAAACAAAACCAACGCAAAAACCATTATGTTACAGATTCGGCCTTCAGGCTTCAATAACTCAAAATAAATAAATAACTAAAATTGTCATCCTGTTTCCAGCGAAGGAAGATGACTTTTTGTCAAACCTAAAAGTGGTTACTGAGACCATTTCATAATTTGGCCAAAGAATCTTGATCTCCATAAGGAGAGACCACTAAACACACGAAATATCAATGTCTAAAGAACATCCTCATGTAAAAAAGTGATGGAATTTATCCCTGTCCACGGTTCAAAAAAAGGTTCAAGTTTATCAATATTGTGATGAAAGCTACAAGGAAGCATAGTCAAAATTGGAAGGGTGACAGGTGCTTTAACAACACACATCTTGAATAAAATAAAAGGAGAAAACACAACTCTGAGCTACCTTAATAGAATCAAATAAACACTCAACCAAAAGATACCACTCCTATCATTTATCAAGGCACTGCCTCGTTCAAAATGAAAGCAACTAAGAGGAACATCACAAATGGTTAATCAGTTTAGAAGGATTAAATGGCCTATGGTGATTCTAAACAATCACAATCCATAAAGGAGCACTAAAAACATACACGTTAACCAATTTCACTCTCAAGTTCACCAATAATTCCCGTCTAGCTAACCTTGTCCACCTCAAAAGGGTGGTGGCTTTTCCTTCAATCCAATTGTTGGCACTCCCATGGGAAAGCTCAACATATTTTTATTTTCTAACAACAATTCATCAGATGACTCTGTGCAGGGACTCAAATATGGAACCTAGAATGCCATCCATTAGGTTATAACAATATAGAGGCACTTGGACCCTATAATGTTATAGAAATGGCAGCTCCAACTCTCTTGCATCCGCTCTCACTCTATGCTCTGGTTACTTATACTGTGTGTTAAGATTAAATACGCATAGTGTAACCCTAATAAAAATTGGTATCTTCCAAATTTGAGAAAACCAAGTTATTTCCATTCTAAATATAAATAAACTGAAAAGCTAAAAAGTCGTTAAGCAATAAATCTACCAGATGGAGGGTGCTCAGGAAGTACAGATTCTCGTTTAATAAATGTCCATGCAGACTCTATAAGAATATTAGCTTTTTTCCCAGTAAGTTGGGCACGCTCACCACCTGAAGCATTACCCTGCAGCAAGCGATATATTATATTAATGTATTGACCTTCCATGACAAAATATTTTGCACATAATAAACCATGAATTATCAAACTCTCTGTTTCTTCGGAGGATACCATAATCCATCTACTATATATCCCTGCAAAGATTGATGCCCCACGAAACAAGGAAAAGGCAACATAGAACTTCCACTCGGCAACAGGCCATGGCTTTCCCTACAGTGCAACAATTCCAGTAAACGTAAGTCCTTTTAAAAGTTTAACAGCCTCGGGAAATGAAAAAAATAAAAATAAAGGGTAACCATATTCTAGACCATTATGATGGCTATGGATGACATAGATACCAGTAGCTTCACACATACAAGGGAGAGGAGCCCATCTGTCAATTTCTCTACCTAGGAGATATGCCAACTCAAGCACTCAACCCTGAGCAAAGGTCCTGACAATCCTTCAAATAAAAAGATTCATAACTTACACAGTTTTCCCCTATTTAACAAGTTAGGAATCGTGGTGCAGCAAATGGTCATTATTACTCAACTGGCTCAATTTTTGGCATACAAAATTCCTTACACGAAACTTCATCAAGTGATTTCACTGCATTAGAACCATGCATACCTAATGACTTTCTCAGCACTTACTTGATCTATTTTGAAAAAACATTTACTTAATCTACTATCAGTACCTTAATTTCCCCACAAGAGGCTATAAGTTGGTAAGTTTGAACAATGGGCATGCACAACCAATTCCCACTCAAAATTATCAATATGGGTCTTACCGCAGCAGAGCAGTATTCTGCCAGATATTCTGCCTGTGAAGGAATCCCCTCTGGAATGCCTGTAAATTCAAAACCTTCATCTTGTGGTACTTCTTCAAGTGCATAATTCACAATGTAAGGCTGTCAAAGGAGGAAACTAGCAATCAACTTGGGAATGTCACTTATTGGGCATCTAAGCTTTGTTTATGATGGTAAAATGGAAAAGTAAGTTCCAACAGAAAACATTGAAAATAGCTCTTTCTAAGCCAAAAAATGAAGTTTGCAAAATGGCTAAATACCAAGCAGGTGTATGCAACATCGCACATTTGGTTTCCAAGTGTAGACAATTCCCAGTCAAGAATACCAATCACCTGATCCTGCACCACTAAGAGTATTACATTAGATGTGCAACCCAGATTATTTGAGTGGTTTAAATTAGAATTTATATATGTTGAACCTATGACTGCATGAAGGAGTCAAATAAAGATTCTGAGTTCATTCTTCAGCCATTGACTCCTACCAGCCTAGAGCATATATTAACTAAATCAAACGAAATATCATAGTACTTAGATAACTGAATCAAAGATGAATTATGTGCATTTAAAATATTAATAGATTTTAAAGTACCAAACCTCCACGGGATGGAATACAAGATTATCAATCCTGAAGTCACCATGAACTAGGCCTGCTGTTGCTCCAGAAGAATCTTCAAGAGGAATATGTTGCCGTAACCAGTCAATCAGCTCAAACATTTTTGGATTTCTGTCCGGCTTACCCTCACCAGTTGAAGCTATATATTGTTTGGCCCACCTCTCCACCTAAAGCAGGCATTACTATGCATTAAGATAAATTTTGCAGTCATTTACATGAGTCTAAAAAACTTCCAACAGAATTCTTAAGAGCAACTGAGTTTTAAGGCATAATATCAGTTCCTTAGAGAAAGGGATAAAAAAAAATTGGAAAGTCCCAAAAGAAAATGATTGAGTTTTGTGTCACACGTAACAACATACTTTATGATTGGAGCATTCAATAACATGGTCCCATGAACTTCAAATCTGATAAAATTTTTTTCCTTATGATCATATTGTGAGAGAGATACACAGTATATTCTCTTGGAATCTACCAATTGGATGGTAAATCAAGTCAAAGAGCTGATGAGTAATTCACATAAGAGTAAGCTTGCCACCGAGTTTTCTTTCTACATCTATCCACTTATGCAACTTCAATATGACAGGCAAACTATCATCGACATAACATTCAACATAGGGTTAAATCAACCAACATCTAAAATATCTCGAGAGAGATGTCATTGCACACAAAGTTTACAAATCCTCCACACCCTTAACTCAAATCTGAAAACAACCCAAGCTAATAAAACCAAAGCCTCCATACTTACGAGCAACCACAAATCCTATGGTATGTGGATGTGATGCAAAGCATGTTTACAGGAAAATGGTAAATTAGGTTTCTTTGAGATATTCATTGTATTGTAATTGTTATAATCAATATTGGGGTATACTCAAGTAATTTAATTTGTAGTCTTATCCATGCATACAATATTAGTAATTTTAGAAAGAAACTTAAGTTTTATTAGAAGTTTCTGTAGCATTACTGTTCAACCTCTGTAGCAGTGAACTACTATGGTATTTTGTCCTTATTAACTACTTGTAATTATGGTTTTAATGTAAGGTTACGATTTATTTAATTTAAGGGCCAGGATTTTATAATTATTCAGATTTTTAGCCTATAAATAGTGCTATATTACTTGTAGTCCTCTCCTTTAAGTAGAGTGAATATTGAATTGAGATTTTGCCGCTTTAGAAGCTTTTTTCAGAAGTCATGGGGCCTAGTTCACTTCCTTCTCTCTTTTTCCTCTGTTTCCATTTTTCTCCCCTTGTTCCTATCTCTTCTCATCTCTCATAATTTCTTTGCAATTACATACTATTTGTTTGTTTAAACAGTAGCCATTGATTAAACCATCACAAAAAGAGCTCTCAAATCCTAATTCTTCACTACAGTGATGGATTTGGTGAAATGTCCTGCAGCTCAGTGATACAATCTAGCCACTGCAAAGCATAACTCCATGCTTCATTTTTCTTTAAGCTCATCGAAGAGTATTTTTACAAGGTCTAAAGTCACTATCCTCTCATTTCAGATACACCCATAAAGCCATAACTCAATCTATTAAAGCTTTAGCCTCTCACACAAGCCATTTAAAGGTAAAAGAATAACAAATATAAATAAATCTAAAAGATTAGTACAAATCCTCAGAAAATTTGTGCACCTGTCGTTTACAATAGTTGTCAAGTTTCCCAAATTTTTCTAAACCAACGGCATTCACATCAGCAGAATGTAGAGCTGCTAAAGTTTTGGCACTTGCCCGATATATCGCCCTCCTCTTGTTTGGCGTTACACCCTGATATAAAAATCAATAATTGAATGCAACCCATCAAGCTCATGTAGTTTCCAACTAGGAACCAAAATTACTTCATACGTGATAAGCCAGCATTGAGAAGAAATACTAATATGCGTTAATTAAATTTGACCATTCACATTAAGGTTACAGAGGAAAGGTGATACCGGTAGCTTCGGGTCCACAAATATGCGGCCTTCCAAATACTCCATGATGTAAAATGCAGTTCCAATTACACTTGGATCAGTACACAGACAGAAGACCTTAGGAACTGGAACCTTTGTATGCATACCTAATGCCTGAAGAACCTGTCACATAAAAATCAAGGAAAAAAAAACAGAAAAGTCAAAATCGAAACAATTGCACATACTTCAATGAATTATCATGAACTCTGAGATGAGCACTCCTGAAGTATTTGTTACAAATGGAGTAAAAAAGGTAAAAAATATATATATACTAAAAGGGCAGAGGGGGATATTTTCCAGAGAAAAAACCTTAAATAATGAGATAATTTTTCCTAGAACTAACTGTAGTAACAAGTTAAAATTTTCCAAAGCTAATGATTAAGTATCCATCAACATCAATTGAGCCTTAGGAAAAAAATGATATGTGCAAGATGTTTGCCAATAAATTAAGAGAGAATAATGATGTCTGCCAGTAAATTAGGAGAGAATAATAAATTAGGAGAGAGTAATAAATCACAGAAAAGTCTTCTTAGTCAATAAGGTAAGTAGCTAAGATTTGGGGATTGTGAGTTGCCTGGCAAGCATTAGAGGCCACAATTTAGGAGTGTTATTTGTGTTGAAAGTCTATAAAAGGCTAACTTGTATGAAGTCTAGGCATCACAATTTTCATAATCAAAATACTAAGAAGGTTTCCCCCTTGATGTGGGAATTTGCTTAGTTTTTTCTTGTTATCTTCTTCTTGGTCTTATCATTTGGTATCAGAGCAACGCTCCTGCCCTGTTAACAAACGATCATGGCGGATGGGACTAGATCACAAGAAGCTAAGCGCATGGACGAGTCAATCAAACATCTGAGAGAAAGCTCAGACAAACAGGCTGCAGCTCTGAGGGAACTATCACAGCTTGTTTCAGCGATGAACCTCAAATAAGACCAGCTTGCTAGCCGACTTGATGGCGAACGTGGTGATACATCCAGCCATACTGGATCGAGAAACCACTCTGGTAGAAATTCCATCCATACCAAATATACCAGACTTGATTTTCCTCATTTCGATGGGGACAACTCGACGGGCTGGATATATTGGTGCAATCGGTTCTTTGATTTCAACAACATTGCTGAAGAAGACAAGGTTTACATTGCTAGCATCCATCTGGATGGTAAGGCGCTGGAATGGTTTCAAAGCTATGGAACCTCAAAAACTCATGTTGACTGGAAGACATTCACCAAAGATATAGATACACGCTTTGGACTGGGAAAATATGATGATGCAGTGGGCCAACTCACCAAACTTAAGCAACTAAGTTCGATACAAACATATCAAGATCAATTTTAGACTCTCATGGATCGAACAAAAAATTTACCTGAAGAATTTTTTGTGAGCTGTTTCATAAGCGGACTGCAAGCGGAGATACGGAATGGTGTTAGAATGTTTGAACCAACCACATTAACCCAAGTAATTGGGTTAGCTCGATTACAGGAAGAGACCATGGAAGCAGTTGTTCGTAAGGCTCGCGCCCCTTCCAAGCAAAGTACTCACTCTTCTACAATTAATAAACCAGCAACACGTGTCGATGATGCTCTTCCGCCTATTAAGAAGATATCTCAAGCAGAAATGGATGATCGAAGGGCCAAAGGATTATGCTACTATTGTGATGAACGATATGCGAGGGGCCACCGTTGCAAAAAAAGACAGATTTTCTTACTTGAAGGTGAGGATGAAGAAGAGGACATGGAGATGGTGGAAGAATTCGAGGATGATCACGCATCAATTGAGGAACCAGTTATCTCGGTTCATGCATTGGCTGGTTCAACTTCTTATCACACCATGAGGGTTCGAGGTTATATCAAACATAATCCAGTTACTATTCTTATTGACTCAGGAAGTACACACAACTTCCTCGACCCAATGGTTGCAAAAAGAACTGGATGTTCAGTCTATCAAACCAATCCTCTTTCCGTTGCTGTGGCGGATGGCACCAAAATAGTCAGCTCAGCTGTTTGCCGACAACTACAATGGACTATGCAAGGTACCACTTTTAAGACAGATATTCGCTTACTTTCTTTGGGGGGTTGTGATATGGTATTGGGAGTTCAATGGTTGGCTAATCTCGGACCCATAGTCTGGGATTTTCGGAATCTACGTATGGAATTTACAACAAATGGGCACCGACAGGTCTTACATGGAGCCACGACTGGACCTATTAAACTGATTAATGCAGGTGAGATGAGCAAAGTTGTGAAGCAATCAGCCCATGCTGCAGTGGCCCAATTATTTTCAATAAATTGTTTCGACCAGGCTGATTTGTGTCACAATGAGTCCATTATTTTCACAACCCAAGCTGATGGCATCACCGCATCCAAAGCGGAACTAAAAGAATTATTGAAACAGTATGATGCAGTCTTTACATAACCACATGGGTTACCACCAAGCAGGCCACAAGATCATCGAATACCACTAAAACCAGGCAGCGCACCTACCAATGTTCGACCATACCGATATCCTTATGTTCAGAAAAATGAGACAGAAAAGATTGTGAGGGAATTACTAGCAGCCAGTAGCATCCAACCAAGTGTAAGCCCATTCTCCTCTCCGGTCATGCTGGTAAAGAAGAAAGACAACACGTGGCAGATGTGTGTTGATTACCGTGCTTTAAATTGAGAAACCATAAAGGATAAGTTTTCGATACCAGTCATTGATGAGTTACTTGATGAACTTAATGGGGCAAAATTCTTCTCCAAATTGGATCTTAGAGCAGGTTACCACCAGATAAGGGTGCACCCCAATGATGTGCATAAGACTGCTTTCCGGACTCACGAAGGCCACCATGAATTTTTGGTTATGCCTTTTGGGCTAACCAATGCTCCTTCTACATTCCAAAGCCTTATGAATGAGGTATTCAAATCCCATCTTCGTAAATTTGTGCTTGTATTTTTTGATGATATCTTGGTATATAGTCGCAGTTGGAAAGACCATCTCCACCATTTGGAAGTCACTCTGGGCATATTACAAGCACAACAATTATATGTGAAGCACTCTAAGTGTCTCTTTGGGCGCAAAGAATTGGAATACCTTGGCCATCTTATTTCTGACCAAGGAGTGGCTGCGGACCCTGGAAAAATTTCAAGCATGGTGAATTGGCCTAAACCAACCTCTATCAAAGCCTTAAGAGGATTCTTGGGCTTAACAGGCTACTACCGTCGGTTTGTTCGTGATTATGGGAAGATTAGTCATCCTCTCACAGCTATGCTCAAAAAGGATAATTTCCATTGGACCATTGAAGCTGAAGAAGAGTTTAATTTACTCAAGATTGGCATGAGTACAACACCAGTCCTTGCAATGCCCAACTTTGACAAGACTTTTGTGGTGGAATGTGACGCATCAGGGGTCGGATTGGGTGCAGTTCTAATGCAAGAGGGAAGGCCTATTGCTTTTGCTAGCAAAGCTTTGTCCCCAAAGAATCTAGGCCTTTCCACATATGAAAAGGAGATGCTTGCTGTGGTGTTTGCAGTACTTAAATGGAGGCACTATCTATTGGGATGTCATTTTAAAATTAAAACGGACCACTTCAGCCTCAAATACTTATTGGAACAACGCATCACTACACCAATGCAACATAAGTGGCATCACTACACCAATGCAACATAAGTGGCTCACCAAACTTATGGGTTTTGATTATGAAATATCATATCGATCCGATCAAGAGAACAAAGCAGCTAATGGGTTGTCTCGACAATTCGAAGAATGCATTCATGTTATGGCTCTCTCCATGCCAGTTGCACAATGGATGGATGAGCTGCAAGAGGAGTGGGCCACAGACCCAAGGGTACAACAGTTGATACAAGAGCTACAGACCAAACCAGAGACACATCCGGGTTTCACTTGGGAGCATGGACAATTGAGGTACAAAGGTAGGTTGTGGCTTGGCCAGAACTCAGCCCTTAAATCTCGTGTTCTCCATGAAGCTCACGATGGTCCAAGTGGGGGCCATTCAGGAATTCACAAGACCCTTCATAGAGTTAAACGAAGTTTTTACTGGAAAGGGGTGCGTAAAGATGTGTGCACATATGTGGGTGAATGTGATACTTGCCGAAAATGTGGCTAGCCCGGGTTTACTACAACCCCTTCCAATTCCAGTTCGACCATGGAGTGATATTTCTATGGATTTTGTGGAAGGACTACCTCGGTCCCATAGCAAGGAAGTGATTTTTGTAGTTGTGGACCGCCTCACTAAGTATGCTCATTTCATGGCTTTGGGTCATCCATACACCGCCATGGACGTTGCTCAAACCTTCATGGACCACGTTTACAAACTACATGGTTTGCCAAACTCTATTGTAAGTGACCGTGACAAAATATTCACAAGTAATTTTTGGCAAGGGTTATTTTCTATTCAAGGTGCTAAGTGCAGATGAGTTCGGCATATCATCCACAAACAGACGGTCAGACTGAGGTGGTGAATCGCTGTTTGGAGCAATATCTTCGTTGCATGACAGGAGACAGGCCAAAGGAATGGGTTAAATGGCTTTCTTTAGCTGAGTGGTGGTTCAACACTTCCTTCCATTCTTCCACTAAGATCACACCATTTGAAGGAGTATATGGCATACCCCCTCCAGCTTATGTCTCATATGTCCCAGGAGAATCGAATGTGGCACATTGATCAAAGCTTGAAGAATCGTGATGCAATGATACGCCTATTAAAAGAAAACCTACACCAAGCTCAACATCGAATGAAGCAAGTCGCTGATGCCAAGAGGACTGATCGGGAATTCAAGGAAGGTGACCTTGTGTATTTACGTCTCCAACCTTTTCGACAAAGCTCTGTTTCATTGAGAAGCAACCAAAAATTATCACCACGGTTCTTTGGTCCTTTTCAGATCCTACAGCGAGTTGGTAAAGTGGCATATAAGTTACTACTTCCAGAAGGTTCACAAATCCACCCGGTATTTCATGTCTCTTGCTTAAAGAAGAAGGTTGGGGAAAAGACTGTGCTACAGGCCACATTACCACCTACAAATGAAGATGGGAGACTTAAGCTTGAACCAGTAGCTATTTTGGACCGAAGAATCGTCAACAAAAAGAATCGGGCAGTGACCCAAGTGCTGGTTCATTGGTCAAATTCATACCCAGAAGATGCAACATGGGAAACTTGGTTTGAATTTCAAAAGGAGTATCCTGATTTTCAGCCTTGAGGTCAAGGCTCATCTGAAGAGGGAAGGATTGATATGTGCAAGATGTTTGCCAATAAATTAGGAGAGAATAATGATGTCTGCCAGTAAATTAGGAGAGAATAATAAATTAGGAGAGAATAATAAATCACAAAAAAGTCTTCTTAGTCAATAAAGTAAGTAGCTAAGATTTGGGGATTGTGAGTTGCCTGGCAAGCCATTAGAGGCCATAATTTAGGAGTGTTATTTGTGTTGAAAGTCTATAAAAGGCTAACTTGTATGAAGTCTAGGCATCAGAATTTTCATAATCAAAATACTAAGAAAGTTTCCCCCTTGATGTGGGAATTTGCTTAGTTTTTTCTTGTTATCTTCTTCTTGGTCTTATCAAAAAACAATTCTCAGATTATCTTTCTAGACACTATTTTCCAACAAAACAAACGGCGCCTGTAAGGAGTAATCAAGTTACCGTTTCAATCAAGCTGTTCTGAATCGAATATATATGAACAGACAAATCAATTCATTGTAACATGTAGATTAATATACACATAAAAAACAGAAAACAAAGACTCCACCTGAAATTCTCTCTCGACAGCATGAGCAGACTGTAGCAATTTCCCAGGAGGCTTCTTTCTCAAAACATATCGCTTCATAGAAGCTCCCACACCAACTTCCATGAGAAACGTAGGGTTTGATTGGCCATGCCCAAACTGGAGTTGCATAAACAACACTCACAACAAAAATCTAGAAAATCTGAAATCAAACAGATATGTGTGTGTGTGTGTGTGTATATATATAGAGAGAGAGAGAGAGAAAGGACCTGAGAGATGGTGAATTTAGAAGGAGAGAGAGGAAAGCCAGGAACATTAAAACGTGAGTAACGCAGCAATGCATCGATGTCGAACTGATCACCCGGTCGAACTAGGCCAACAAGATCAGACGTACGATTCGCCATTTGATTGAATTGGAAATAAAAACCAGTAAATAAGAAGACAAAAATGGGTCTCAGCGTTTGAGATACGATCTCTGTAGTATTGGACCTTGACGAACCCTAAACGGAGATGGAAATGTTGGACCTCCAAACTTTGAAAGTATCGTTGAGGAGTATAAAATGCAGGAGATGCTTGTCATCGTGAAAGGTCGGTATGGATATGGTCCTACTCCCTATGGAGATCCGGATATGCATATGGACAGTACCAGAACTTATCGACAGGGACAATAAATAAGGAGACAAAAGCATGGATAAAATCTCTCATAAATCGCTAAATCCATTCGATAATTAATTGATACGCACAAATTTTGGACCAAAAAGTAGCCCTCCATTTATTAGAAGTTGCACCTTATGCAAAGGTGGAGGACTAACTTCATAGCATATTTTTAAAAGTTGACCGTTGGATTAAATAAATAAACTACTTAAAAATTTTATATTTGCCAAAAATGGAAAAAAATTGAGGATATTTTAAA
>JAESVK010001301.1:2353128-2366052 GCA_017140935.1 Hamamelis virginiana
TAATAAGCCAATAAACACATACCTAATTCTTCAATGACAGAATAGTAGCAGTTTTTCAGTTTCTCAGTCATTGACATTTTTCAACAGGAAAAAAAGGAAAAAAGAAAAGAAAAAAAGCAGACAGAGCTCTTCCAGCACATAAACTGAAAAACTTCAGTGTTGTTCATCAACTGCCAGCGGAATGGATTTCACCTGAAACAGAAACACAAAGGAGATGAGATCGCTTTGAAAGATCCTCAATCATTTTATAAAAGTTAGTTAGCATAACTCAACAAAGCTTTCAATCCCAACTTATTGGGTTTGGTTAGTTAATGGAACTAATCAACTTTGGATTGAAAATGAGGATTGTTGTAAATGGCCATGTTTGTTATAGAGTGTGGATCATTTGCTTAGGTTTTTCTGTGTTTGGGTTTGCTTGGGTACTAAGATCATGACACATATCCAAATATATCATCCATCTCTTACTTTAGATTATATCTCACGATCTTGGGTACCCAACAGAAGATCCAGACTTAGTATGGTGTCAATGAAACAAAGTTCTGCAGGCTGGTCCCTTTTTATAAATCGAGAAACAATTTGGGTTTAAAATCATTACTTCAAACTTGGAACAGGAATGAAGAAACAATGAAATCTTTGATCATCAACAAATAGACCAAATCCATTCTGCGTCATATACAAATGCTTCCTTTTCCTTTGTTCTGGACCAAAAAAGAAATGGGAAATATGGGAAATTGTAGTTCTATTACAGGGTAAAGAGGATCTATGATGGTGGCAAGTAGTTTTCTGCTCTAGTGCCACTCAGCTAATTTATGTGGTTAAGGGAATTCTAGGATTCCAAGAGTCATTTGGTACATAAGGAATATTGGGAAAGATAAGAACACTGACCAGATCCCGGAACTTGAGAGTGTAAAACATCTCCAGATAGCGTCGCGTCTCTCGCCTCTCAAGCTTTGACACATACTTCCAGAAGCCATAAACTCCAGCCAATGTCAGTAGTCTCTCAGAATATATCTTCCATGTGTACCTGTAGAATTGCATTTGGATAATGAAAATTTGCCAGACAAAGATTGATCTTATGCAAATTCATTGAAGCAAAACCAGACCTTTCATATATTCGTTGAAGCCCTGCATCAGAGATCTTGTCCCAGTAGCTGGGATCCTTCTGGCACTTTTCAAAGAAGTCAACCATGGTTGCCGCAACCTGATCAGGGTGATATGGATCGATATGGAATCCTGAAGCACCATGCTCAATAATCTCAGCAGGGCCACCATGACAAGTGGCAAATGTAGGAAGGCCGCAAGTCATGGCTTCCACAACTGTAAGCCCAAAAGCTTCATAGAAAGCAGGCTGCAGCAGAGAAGACAGTAAAGTTAAAACACTGAGAGCTAGAAGAGTGGAGAAAGCATTCCACTACACCATATACCTGCACAAAAGCACCTCTTGTGTCTGCGATGTAGCGATAGAGCTCGCCATTACGAGCACGGTTCATTTGGGCCGAAATCCATCGAAATTGTCCATGCAAGTTGTGTTCTTTCATAAGGTTATGCATCTTTTCAATCTCCACAATTTCCTCTCTATCCCTGGAATTCTTCACATCAATGTGACCAGCAACCACGACCAGATTTACGAGTTCCCTTAACTTCTTGTTCTTGCCATAGCACTCAACGAGCCCTGTTATATTTTTCACCTTATCGAGTCTTGCCATGGAAAAGATGATAGGTTTTGATCGATCACTCAACGTACCACTGCATTAACAACGATGAAGTATATGATTAAAAACTGACATTACTTATTAATCGGTAGAGGTGCAACCAACAATGCAATGTCAGAAGTTTGTCCATATTACATCGCTTACAAGCCCTTTTAAATAAAAAAATTCTGAATGAAATATGAAATAGGGGGTATTCTATGTCACACGGATTCTTGTACAAGTGTCAGGCGTGAGTGTGCGTCTGGGGTCCAGATTCCTCCAATTCGCAATACTTAGGACATGGGAACACCGCTGAATAATTCCCTTGTCCATACTTTCTCCTTATATATCCTAGACCAAAATGAATTATATATTCAACATCTGACATGGGTGCTTCACTTTTATTGAGATATCCAACTACCCATGTAAAAAAGAAACAGATTATGAGAATATTTGAGGTAAGTTATAGTGAACCAGAAGCTTGTTCTTCTTTTCCGTTGTTGGATCACAGCTATTACGTATGTATCTGACCACTAGTCGGAGACATATCCCATATCTGTATTCATATCCTTTCATGACATGTCCGACATGGTGCTTCACATACTTTGTAGTGTTCATGAAATGTAGACCATATTATTGTTAGAGGATTTTGAGCTAACTTCAAATGCACTTCTTAGTATAAGTTATGATATCAGGATATATATTTATTATAAGAAACTAATAAAACTACGAATCCCATGTATGACTGCAAGCAATTAGTCAAATGAGAAGTACTTCGTTTCATGTATAATTGATTCCACAGGCAGTGTATTTTGATTAGGCTTTTAGTCACGTGTGAGACTCAGGCTCCAGATGGAGTGAAGTCCACAAAACACAACTCTTGACACAATAACAATGTCAAACACCAAGCAGATACCTTATGTTTATATAAGACCTATGTAACTTACAATCTTGTGAATGAAGTTAAGACTTGAGGGTAATAGATTGTAAGGTTAAGAGTAATAAGGTACTCACGCATGTTCATCATTCTGCTCTGGATCATATAGGAGTTCTTCAATTGAACCATGCAGAGCAGTGAGTCTCCTTTCCTTTTCTGAGAATGGAAAGTATATGCACATATCTGCTCCCGGAGAGACAATATTAAACTTGGAATCAAAAACATCAACGCCATGAACAACTCGATATAGCCCAGGAAGAGTGAAAGCTGTGTGGCTCTCATACTGTCCAACGTTGTTCTTGCTGAGACAGAGCAAGAATGTTAAGCTACTAATGTGATAAACAAAAGAACTAGAATCTTGGCAGAAAAACAAAATTATACCAACAAGTAATCAACTTAAATCACAACTTTATGGCAGACAATATTCTAATGCAGATACCCATGTCGCTGAAATGGCTAACCAAGAGATTAACCAACTGGACAACTATATGCATGTGCATCCAAAAATACTATCAGACATATACAGATTAAATTTTCATTTCATATTCCTAATTAATTAAGGAAAGAGCTTACCTTCCTGCAATCTCTTGGTATGTACTGGTGATTATAAAATCTGCATTGTTCATTGCAATTAGATCAGCTGTAAATTGACTCGAGAAATGGTACTTGTCCTCATATTTTCTCCAATATATGTCAGAATCTGGATATTTTGTTTTCTCCAATGCGTGGGCGATGTTGCACTGCATGTAAACCACAATAAAAAACCAAGAAAGAAAAAGAAAGCCCCTCGAGTTTTAAAGATCTTTGTATTGAATTGGAAAAGTGATAATAAGATCACAGCAAACCTGTGTAATTCCTAGTTTATAAGATAGTAAAGATGCAACAAGATTCCCATCACTATAATTGCCAATGATCAGATCTGGGACTCCCTGTAACTCAGCAGCAATTTCGTTCGATGCATCCTAAATACCAAAAGAAAATGAAAAAAGAAGAATATTACCCAAGGTTGTACTAGGAAAAACAAATAAGTTATTACTTCTGTATTCGATCCACAAAACAATCCAATAAAAGTTTATTTTTACAAATCAACCATGACAACCTAATCAGGAAATGGTTACACCCCCAACTTCACATCCCAAGTTATCGGTATGAACGACCCTGGCAAGATAGGAAACTGTTAAGCCCCCAAATTCACATCCCAAGTTATCGCTATGAGCCATCATTGACATATATGCAGCTGGTTATATTGATTATATACACTATATCAATTCTTGGTCTTCACAAAACCTGTTGTCATTATTTCAAATTGGTTCAGGGCAGCAATAAAAGCATGGGGAGGCTAATAGTTATTTTCATGTTATACTTAAGTATAATTGTGCCTCTTCATTAAGTACACATCATGGGCTGGTCATACACTGAAAATCTGCCGAATCACACACCCTTCTCAAATATGCCCAGTATGTTCATTGTTGGTCATGCAAAAGAATAAAGGTTCAATGCCAAACCCTCAATTTAAATCTTATTGTAGCTCAAAATTCAATTGATGACCATTGCCATACCTCAGAAACAATTTTTGAAAATGTCCATAAATTTCTAATAATGCCTACTAAATCTACCTCTTCAATAGAAATTGAACAATTTCATTCACTAGTCATGCTTTACAACAAATAGGCTGCCACACATAGGTCAATAAAAAGATTAGAAACTAAGAACCCTACAAGGTATACTGTAAAATGTATTTATACAAGCATCAGTTTAGAATGGATGGAAGGAAAAAGAGGAAAATAACAAAGAAAAAGAAAACCAGAACTCAAACATTGGCTGGAATTTACCTCTGCAAAGGTCTCCAGATATGGCCACACATCAAATCTTGAGATCCATTTACGAAGAATACCATTCTCAGTTCTAAATGGCACCCTCAGAATATATGTGTGTTCTGTTCCACTGATTCTTTCTAGTCTTTGATTGCATGTTGTCCCTTTTGCATCATGTATTAGTCGAGTGACCTTATATCACCAATTATATAAGAATAAGACAGAAAATCAAGATGGAAATCTATGTTAAAGCAAGTGAATAGAAAAGAGTAAGAAACATAAACAAAGGTTAAGTACACTAACTATGAGAATTTTTGGAATAACATCCAGTCCTTGCTTTTGTATTCTAAGAAGCATTTCATTCTCCAAGGCACGCACTTGATCGAGTATATAAACGATCTGCGCATCAATATTGAACAGTACATTTTGTTATTGGTATTTGGGAAAAAATATTGTATCTAAAAGTAGTAATAAATGATCATTTATATAACCATAAAGAAAAAGGATCAAAATAACCAACACATTGGAGCAAGGTATAGTAAATACTAAACAGCGGATACAAGTTTGCAGTTCCAGATATGATTATAATGCAACAACACGAGCAGACGGCTAACATAAATAAGCAATACCTGTCCACCAGTATCAGGCAAACCTAAGACATTTGCTTGGCCAAAGTATCCATGTGGAGACACAATGACAACATTAAATACCATAGGAATCCTCCCAAGGAAAGTCTCCAGGGTAGATGGATCGGGAGCCTGAAGGATGTCCAAGAGAAGATGCACCATCTCTGATACCCGTTGTGCTGTGTCCCCCCAACCCTTCTCAAAACCCATTGCCTGTAATCTGCGGTTAGAATAATAAAGAAAATTGGATATGTTAAGTGTCAATAATTTAGTTGTATATAAATATATTCCAAGTAATAACTCTTGCAGGAAGTAAAAAACTTGAGCATATGAAAATAGAGATGTTAGCTTACTCAAATTCGAACTCCGAATATGGTGTATATGGTGGAAGCTTAGAGAGATATTCCTCTGCCCTTGCCAAAGCAGACTGAAGTCTGGATATGTTCTGTATCCTATCATTCAGCATCATCACCTACACGCGATATGTGTAGAAGTCATTCGATTCAAGAGTCTGTCCGAGTAAGTTACAAGACCAATTTTTCATTTTATTTTAGTTTCATTTATGGCAGGTAAGCATGGGTCAAACAGTCAATTAACTAAGTTAAATAAACTAAATGAAGCATGAACTATATGGAAAAAAAATAAAAATAAAATAAATTTTCAACTAAGACTCACAATGGAAAGCCATAGCTTAAGGAGACTTACATGCCCGTCATGTTTGTGTGCACGAAGAAAAGCAAGTAGGGGTTCCAAACTGTCTTTGTTACGGAACATAATTGAAGATAGGTGACGGTTGAGAAATTGAACCCCGTTGCCGATGGATGATGACCGGGTTGGTCGAGGAAATGTTGCATTAAATGGCTCAAAATCAAGTTCAAGCACATAATTGTCATTGCACCTAGCACAGTTTTCAAACTCCAATTTCTGATTAAATTTGTGGGAAAAGAAAAGCACAAAGTAAAACAAAAACCAGCTCTACTAAACACAATTGTATCAAATGGGAATGTTAAGATCTTCACAACAAATTTACAAATTCATTAACCAAGATTTATGTAACAAAGAGTTCACTTACTGTCCATCCACGAGTTCTTCTTTGAATTGAAGATATTCTGGAACACTCAATTGATCCACACTGAGTTCATAGACATTAACACGAATGAATTCCCAAACACCAGGTCTTGGGCGAATCGCTAAGGCCACAAAGGGGGGCAGAACTATAGCTTCCTACAACAACTAAAAACTCAGTAAAGGAAACGAGATGGGGGGACTACAAGAAGAAAAGATAAAGGCACAAATTATTTAGTCATCTTTGAGAGTGTATTGGGACATCCCATAAAATCAAATAAGGCCACTGTTTAAAATGCCTTTTGGACGCAGAGTCAGTAATATAATATGGAGAGATTACAACACTCACAAAAATGAATTAGAATTGTGGTCATTTAATGAAAAAGAAATGCTACACAAGCCAAAATATATACCGAATGAAATCCCCTCACCTCACCTTAAATTTTAAAGTAATATGAGCAGCTGTTATAAACTTCAGAAGTGCCCTCACATGAATTGAAATGGGTTTTCTATATGGGTTTATTGTACAAATTTGGCAAGAATGACAATTTCCTTACTCCTCTGTTTGTTTTCAAAGAATACTGATGATAAGAAAAATAAAATTTTGGATCTTACGTATCATGCGTGTGCTTTTGTTTTCCAAAAACGAAAAACTCACCTCAACCAAGCCAAATAGTCTTATTAGGCTCGCTGATTGAAGGTTTTTGTTTTCTTGAGTCCCAAAAACGAAAGTTGTAAGATTCAAAAATATAACTTCTTCTCTCTTCATACATTTTCTCACCAACCAACCAGACTCTTGTGAGCTTATCAAACCTAAAATGCCCCCTATTTTAAACAAGTATTACGAACATAAATGGATATCAAAATACTATTAAAAAAAAAAGGAAACACCAAATGCCCCATTTTATCCACCAAAAAAAAAAAAAGCTCCATCAGTACAATCGTTGCGAGTTCACCTGTGTGGATTGTAGGACTTTGCAGATGGGGCTGTCACTGAGCTTGTGCATTCCTTCATCATCTTTCAAAACATTGGCTAGCTCATCTATCAGGTGATGAGGCTGAAGAATCCCTTTTCCCTGAGCAACATACCTTGCAAAATCAAAGAAACCCAAATCTCAAAACCGCTCATTCTTCAAAACCCACCTCAATTCAACCTCAATAAAGCCTTCATCTGAACATCATTCAATCTACAAAAATACACATGCATGCGCGCGCACACACACACACACACACACATACCTGGAAAGGAGAGAGACAAGTTCATTGCGGTGAGCAGAGAGGGTGTCCTGGACCCTGTCTCGCATGCTGTGGTGTCCACCATCAAGTCTAGTGTTTGGCATGGCTAATCTTAATTGAGGAGACAAAGACCCAGCAAAAGCTCCGACCGGGAAAGAGAAAGAAAGAGAGAGAAAATAGAAAGAGAGAGTGAGAGAAAATCTGGAGAGAAAGAAAGATTGAAGTGGAAGAAAAGGAGTTATATAGGAAGGGGAGACTGGGAAAGTTGTGATGGCAGGAATCGACACGGATATGGAGCCAAAAGACTAGAGAAACGGCCATTGTTACTTGTTTTTTTTTCATTTTTCTTTTGGTGAATATGGCCATTGTTACTCTAATCGAAGCTCTGGTAGCACTTGGCAATGTTTTGAAGGATGACAAGGCGAAACCAGAAGGCTGTGGCAGCTTTCTCTCGCTCTTGAAATCGAAACAGTGGGCGATATAGTAACGTATACTTTCAGGATTGCCGGTTCCTTACTTCCATGCGAGTTTGAAGAGCGTGTACGAGACGTACCAGTCATGAAGCCGAGCGCGCGCGCGCGAGAGAGAGAGAGAGAGAGGGGTGGTTTTCTACTTTTCTCATTACTTTCCGGGAGAGTCTTTTTCAAAAGATGGTTTGGGCTTTTCTTTGGGCTTGAGTTCTTTATCCAATTTTTCCATGGTCTTTGAATTGGTTGTAACGTCTCCCCATAATTTCTAATTTATTTTGGACTACTTCATATTTTTCTTTAAATTATTTTTAAAATTCAAAACTTACTGATCTCTTAAATGAGATGATAATTATTTCTAAACAAATTGAGTAGTGATAGAATGATTATGATAATTATTTCTAAACAAATTGAGTAGTGATAGAATGATTGGCAAAATTTTTATGTTAAAATTAAGAACTTTCAACTTTGTCACAATCGATCTTTCTAAAAAAAGAAAAAAAAAACTTTTTGCACAACCACTTTCAGTACATAAATTTTGTTATATAAAGACACGATGTAAACAAAATCTGAAATGATATGTGAAAAGACAGTTAATTAAAGGTAATTTTAGAAAATATTAACATAAATAATCCCTTTGTGATATTCAATATAAGGCAAAATTTGAACATAATGGTATTTTTTTTTTCCTTTTCAGGGTATTACAATCTATAATTTGTTTGTTTGGAGGTTTCCATCATAATTTAGAATTGTAAGAGTGTAAAGAAGGAGCCCTTGTATTTTCTAGAGGTGTGATTTGGCATGATATGGTTCAATTTAGAGAAAAAAAATGAAAATAAACCGAGGTCAAACCAACTAGACCCTAACATAGAATTTACTCAAATTACACCCAACCAAGGTCGAGAAATAATGTAGAACCTTAAGAAGCACTTGTGTGACTCAAATCCCAATTAATGATCCCACACGCAGGCTCTCAAATGATGATATATATAATGTGTTTATGAAAATAAAAGTGACAATTCTACATCACCTTATACTTTAACTCGAAATTTAAAACCACCCTGACATGTCGTGGTTTGAATGGTATGTGAAAAAGAAAAAAACAGTTTGAAATTAGAGCCCTCACCACTCAGAGCATGACACATCAGGATGATTTTTAATTTCGGGTAAAAGTTTATGATGTTATAGTATTTTTCAAATAAAAGCCATAAAACCCTATTACAAAGAGAGCTCACTATTTACCTCCAAAAATAATAAGCCAATGAAAAGTAACTACGTGGCTAGTACTCAAATGACCAACTTAAATGACTTACCAATTAAAAGAGAACACTGATTAATTTCTACCTGTGCAGAAATAATAATAACAATAATAAGAGAGGACACATGTCCAGATCAATGATCGACTCAGAAAACAAGGGAGATTATTCCTTGTTAGTGATCAAGATTAATTAATTTATAAAACCGCGTGACTGTTAATCTCAATTCGATTGTGACTAGTGAGCACGGGTGTCGAACCACTGGGAAATGCAGGTTTATAATAAAAGACTTTTTAGAATTAATTAAGTTGAAAGAATATTGTCAATTTAAGTTTGATGGTGGAAAGTGCTCCGATTGGATCGAAGCGAAAATGCAGTATTTTAATAAAACAGGTTAAAACGTGATTAATTTAGTGGAATGAGCGGAACTTGGGTGAGAAGCCCATTGAATATCAATTATACAATTTATATTGTAAAATCCTCAATATAGTAATTATGTATGGTGGTTCTTCCAATTACAAGAAGGAAGTCTCAAAAAGATTATGAATACAGGACCGGCAAGTTTATCCTTGAAAAGAATGGAATATCGCTATCCACCTTAAATGGGGATAAAGCATACTGGTTTGTATTCATACCAATAAGTACCATTGCATAATTATATAATTGCAATCACAGATGTACAATTATATGATATTATATTTAGCGATAGTGTGCGGTAAAACCTTCACAACTATGCAATCACATAATACAAATAGAGGGATGTTTATAAAATAAGATTGTATAAAGAATCCAACTTCATCCTCACCCAAGCTTGGAGTATTAGCTACACATCAATGGAGGAGAATATCCTTTATCCATGACAAGCTCTAAGGGTTCACGGGATGAAAAAAGTAAAATAAAAGCGGTAAGTAAACGACTGAAGAAATAAGGAAAAATGACTTAAATAAATAAAGAAAAGTGCTGAAATAAATAAAGAAAATGGCGGAAATAAATAAAGAAAAGACTTAAGTAAATAAAGAAAAAGACATTAAAAGTAAAGAACAATTCTCAAGTGAGAATTGAGCCATGCATAAAAAGGGAAAATTGCAGAAAAGTAAAGTACTGAAAGTAAAGACAATAAAAGTAAAGAACAATCCTCAAGTGAGAATTGAGCCAGGCATTAAAAGAAAAATTGCGGAAATTAGAAATTGCTGAAAAAGTAAACTACCGAATAAAATGCAAAATTAAACTGTAACTTGAAGTCTATTAAAATAACAGAGTAATGATTCAGAGCAAAAGTCTTGAACCCTCTTTAAGACACATATACACTTCTATATATAGGCTCATTTACAAGAACACCAAAATGCCCCTTAAATATCTCAAAATATCTAGAATAGCCCACAGCCGCCTTATGTCTATCGATAGCGAGATTTGTCTATCGATAGAAGTTCTATCGATAGCGAATCTTGGCTATCGATAGTTATGTTGGTTCTGGCTTAGTGATTGCAGAATTTCTTCTGCTGCGATCCGGACTTCATTGCCTTGATTGCTTTATCGCGAATGCTTCCTTTTGGTGCTTTTGGGAAGTCATTACGAAAGACGACTTTGTACCTATTCAAACTGTACAAATTCTTTCAAAGGGAGAAATTAAGCAAGGTATACGGTTTTTATTTAAAATAGGTTATTTATTACGCAACTATTAAATAAGGGAACACAATAATACCATAGTTGAAGGTATGATTGTGGTTCAATCAATCAATTTTAAAAAGAGAACCTTGAAAAAATCGAAATCTCCCCACTTTCTCTCCAAATAACCGTCAATAGCTGTTGTGGCCGTTACTTTTTTAACATTTAAACATAATTTAATTATTTTTTAAATAAGTATGGCATGGTTTTGTTTGAATTCAAATAAAAATCAGTTTGCAATGTTCTCTGAGTCAGAAAATAATTTTTTAAAGCCAGATGGAATTTCATATTGCTTCGAAGACGTACAGTCAAAAACTTCAAGCCAATCAGTTTGTAACAAAATTGCTTTACAACAATACACATGAACTCTAAACATGATGCTGGAATACTTGACACTTGTCGGTACTTCATTGAATACAGGTTAAAGACTTCTCAAGTTTATAGATAGAGAATGAATTCTTTAAGCAAGAGATTCTACAACCACATTAATCGGCATTTATTTTCGTTTATCTTTACTTCAATTGTAACTTTATTCTAGTCTCTTTACATTTCAAACTCCTTAGCATTTCTTTTCTCATCTCTATCTTGTAAACTTCTCCTTATCTCTCTCTCTCTCTCTCTCTCCCTCTAATAGAACCTCTGGTTTGAAGAACTTTAACAAATTTTTTGTTCCTATTCCAGTTATGGTAAGGGTGTAAATCGGCCGGTTTGGTCGGTCTATACCTCATTATATGAACCAAACCAATTACCTCGGTTTGAGAAAAATGAAAACCATTAGGAACCGTAGCACTCATGAAAATCAATCAAAATAGGGGATGTTTTTCGGCTTGGTTCGGTCGGTCTATCATCGGTTTTGATAGACGCGAATTTAGAAAAAAAAAATCAAATTAAGGAGGCAATCAAGACAAATATGGAAATATGGAAATCTGGACAGCTTGTTTGCATGTTTGCAGGCAATCAAAACAAATCAAGTTAAAAATAGGACAACTTGTATGGACTTTTCAAATCGGGGTGGGGCCAAACACCATCATCTTCCTATATACTATAATATGAAAGCCAAATCGTTGCTGTCGTCAATATCAAATTCAAGTCATTCATTGAAGATGATAAGATTGGTCAATTGTCTTAAAATCTCCAAAACTACGGTAAAATATCATCTTTTTCCCCATAACTGCACCACCCTTAAGTCATGGATTTCCTACCGGATTCACCAACAGGAAATTGAAAATTCATGTCGACACTGAAATAAACTTGCAAGAAAACATATTTCTTAAAGATAAATATCAATTACAGGGTACCAGGTAAAGTTTCATTGGCATATTTTTAAGTAGAGGTTTGACTCTTGCTAATAATAATGTTGCAGGGTAATTACTACACAAGTTTTGCTAAATAATCGTAGTCAAAATTGTATTGAACATAATATTTTTTCAAAAAGTCTGAAAAGTCTGAAAATGAAATTAGGGCATAATGACTTTATATGTTTTAAGTAAACGTATTTAGCCGGTTCGGTGCACCGGTCGTTTCTAATATGCAAAACCGAGAACCAAACCAATTGACCAGTTTTTTCAATCCCCTAAACCGTTGAAAACCATTATAAATTAAAAACCAACCAAATATGCCGGTTTGGTTTGGTTTCGATCGGTTCAATCAGTCCCGGTCGGTTCTTGAACACCCCTAAGTTATGGAGGTAATAAAGTTTTTCTATGGTACTTTCAAATCAATGTAATTACTTAATTTTGTATTTGTTTTACTTTAATTTTTCATATAATTTTATTGCCTCAAAAAATAATTAAAATCCTCTTCATTAAGGCAAAAATGAACCATTACAATTACCCGACGTACAATTTTCTAATTTGACTCCTTTCGAGCCAATTTCAACTCTTAAAAAGTTAAAAAGGTACAAGGTCAACCTTTCTAGCTAGCAAACTCACACTAAAGCCACACGTGTGAATTGCCATTTTGAAGATTTCTTGAGTTAACACTCACAAAACCTATTGAAAAGATACTTTCCAAAATGAAATATCGTAAAATAAGAGGAGCCATCTTAGAAAATGACTTAATTAAAAGAAAGATGCCACCTCGCAGACGCCCCAACTTGAGACTAAGACTCCTTACAACACACACCAATAGCGGCACTGAGCGGCCGGAGATTAATTGAAAAGGCAGC
>JAESVK010001301.1:2403518-2415674 GCA_017140935.1 Hamamelis virginiana
AATTAATCTTTAAATTAATTTTAATTTCATTATTATTATATTTTTTATTATACAATGATGCGTAAGGTCATAGTTATCAGACCCAGCCCAGTCATTGGTCTATCAAAGGAAGTGGGTCGATCATTGAGTCACCCCAGTCAAACTAATGGGATAAAGGTTGAACCGTTTAATTTTAAAAGTGTATTATTTTAAATATATTTATATTTAATATAAGTTTAGAAAACAAATATACCTCATATTTAATTTTTTTAAAATATATAGCACCAACAAAAACTTGGATTATTGGTATAAAGAGCATTAGCCTAATTTGTTTCACTGTTCAAACCATGGAAATTGCATATAGAATCTATATTGTTTTTTTAAAAAATAAAAATAAAAATAAAAAATTTTGTGACAATGTTAAATTTCATCACCAAAGTCACATTTAATAAATCAAAATAATAAATAATATTTTATACTTTTTGTGACAACACAAAAATTGTCACAATTGATCTACCTTTTGTGACAACACATAAACTGTCACAAAAACCTCCATATGTGTTCGGTTTTTTTGCTTTTAGTTTTGTGACAATGTTAAATATCGTCACAAAAACCTTACATTTAATAAATAAAATAAATAAATAATATTTTATATTTTTTGTGACGACACATAAGTCGTCACAAAAGATTATTCTTTTGTGACAAACCATAAATCGTCACAAAATGTTCCTATGATGTCATTTTCTGTTTTTGTTTTTGTGACAATGATATACTTTTGTCACAAAAACTTTACATTTAATGTATATAGAAAAATAAATAATATTTTAGAGCTTTTGTGACCACAAAGTTGCCGTCACCAAAAAGGCTTCATTTGTGACAAGTCAATGATCATAACAAAAAGTCTTAATTAATGAAAGAACGACGTCGTTTTTTTAAAACCTTTTGTGACAATGTTAATAGTGCGTCACAAAAGACCTTTCCTGCCTTATTTTTGTTGGAACTTTTTGCTGGGAGAGTATTTGTAACTACTTTTAATGGCTCTTGCATACATTAGTCACAAAAATTAATTTTTTTCGACCTTTTAGTGACGATGATGAAATTCATCACAAATGAAGGTTTTTAGTGACAAATTCCAATTTGTCACTAAATATCCGATTTCTTGTAGTGGTGGTTTCGTCCTTATCTATTGATGCTTTGACCTTCTTTTTCTCTCCATCAAACCCGGACACTGTTGGATATATATACAAAACTGAAAGCATGGCTCCCAGCTTGTGGGTCTGCCCTTAATTTCTTATCCTATTTCATTCATGGAAACGTACTCTTATTCTTTCTCATATTTGAATCTCAATTATTTGAAAGAAATGCCAATGGATGTGATTCCTCTTAGACTTGGACCAAGGGAAAATCCTTGTTATCATGCCACCTCAAATGCTTCAAAGATATGGTAGAATATTTTTCAAATATTCTTTCTAAAGTTTACTCAAGCTGATTATATATGGGCCATTTAGATTCCTTACTTGATGATTTGGATATTGTATAGAGAAGGTCTCAAAAAGGAATCTTCTAAAGGAGTCAACGTGACAATATATTTTCACCTAGAAGAATCCAGACAGGACAGTAGCGTGAGGGAACCAAATAAAAATCTTTCACCTTTTTATCTTTTTGTTTCATGCATCCAGAACCCTCGGATAGGCACTCAAGTCTATGTTGTGAATTGATTGGAAAGAAGCAAGAAAAGATTTAAGGTTAAAGGGGTTTTAAGGTTAGTCAATTGTTGTGTATATAAAGGGATATATATATCCTGGCTTGTAGTTATGATACAAGACATATCTAAGGGTTAGTTGTTTGTTGTCAATGTAAAAAGAGCAATAAATAATTAAATAAGGCACCATTTGGATTTGTTTTCTATAAGTACTTATTTGCTTTTTTAAAAATTTGCAATATATAATTTCTTATAAAAATTTAAAAAAAGCAAATAAGTACTTATAAAAAACAAATCCAAACGGTGCCTAAGTCAATCCTCGTTTATGAAGAATGAAACTTAGAACCCCGCCAAAGCTAATCAAGTTCAACTAAGGGTTTGTTTGCATTAGTCTTTTATAAAAATCACTTTTGAAAAAATAATTTCCAAATATTTTTTTAAAATTATATTCAAAACCATATTTTTATATTTAAACCATTAAACCACCCCTCAAGTCGTTTAAGAGTAATTATTACTCGTATATTTTAGATTAAATGAAATTTTAAGCTCTAAAAGTAATTTTAAGATAACTTATAATACAAATTAACAGACCCTAATTGTTAGTTATAGGATCAAAAGGGGTCTCTCCTAAAGTAGTGAATATGACTAGAGAGATTTTCTCACAACTAGAAGTATTATCACATGCAAGCCAAATAAAAATCTACACCTTTTTAACTTTGTTTCATCAAGAACCCAACTATGGGCATAAACTCAGGTCTTGATCCTCATTGTTAAAAGACGATATTGTCTCCTCAATTAAAAAATCCATCTTAAATGAGCAACAAATTAAGAGTGCAGTGAAGCATCCAAATCACTCCATAGTTGGAGATTAGAATAAAGAAAAGGTGAGTCTAAAGACTAAAATTGGGCTTCTAAGATTTTTCTATATAAAGGGGACCTTGGCCTCTTACTTCCATACCAAGACAAAACTTAGTGTTGCGTACATTAATTAGTTGTGCCCAAATCTTGAAAATGGCACCACAACAAGACCTTGGCAGCATTGGGTTAGAAGGCTTCTCCATTCTGGATTCATGCTTTGCACCAAACAGGAGGCAGCCTAATCGCCGTCCATTTCCTCAGGCAGTAATCCATGTTCGTGAGGGGACCCAAGTTCCATGTGCGCCTGAAGAGCCTGCTGCTATCGATTGCAACGAGGCAGCCAAATTGTGGGGTGGGCTGCTTATTAAGGAAAATCCTAAGGGGAAAGCTGTTCGCAAGGCTTATTATTAGGCTGTCCTTGAATATGCATCGCTACTTGAATCAATAAAGAAGTAGCATGTATATCTTATAGTCTTAATATTGCCTTTCCTTTGGTTTAAATATGCCCTACGTGTGCGCTTTGTACCTAAGTTTCTGCTGTAATTTCCCCCTTATGTGTACTCTGTAACTTCTTGCCCCAGTGTTATATATAACAGTACTCTCTCTCTCTCTCTCTCCTCGTTATGTATAACAGGACGAGAAGGCGCTCTGTCTCAAGTTCTCAGAATAATGTTACAGATTATTAAACTTGGTTAATTCTTTGATAGGGAGCTAGAGGCCTTTGAGATGGTTGGAACTCCGTTAATTAGTTGAAGGACCATATATTCTTTCATTTCTTATTTATTTCTCTTTCATCTAATATGCATGGTCAAGGCTCTTTATCACGGACCCAAGGTTTATGAGATTTAAAAGTAAATCGAGGTAATTACCAAATTATCCCTCGATAATCTTCTCATAAACTCTAATTTCTCTTTCAATTATTTTGGACATGCATGTAAGAAAAAAAAAAAAAAAAAAAAAAAAAATATATATATATATATATATATATATATATATATATATATATATAAGAGATGTAAAGAAGACACACACACACACATATATATATATAAGAGATGTAAAGAAGTTACCAAAATAAGGTCCATCTTTGTCGGCCCACAATAATATCCTCCAACTTGAAAAGAGCTGCAGTTGGCAGGCAACAGAAATCGTTGGTAATGTACGGGTGCAAAGCCGGTAGTAAATTTGGTTATTGCTAAAAGAAGAATTAAGCCCCGTTTGGTGTTTGGAGAGAGAGAAAATTAAGCACCCCACTAAACATAGGAAAAAATACAGAGCAACCGCACAAAGAATCGCTAAATTTGGGGTTAAGGTAACCAAAAAAACAACCACCAAGCTCCGTAGATTTAGAGCTCCCACAGATACGCATTAGTGGTAGGTATTTGTTTTAACTAAACAAAAGCTATAAAAAAATGGGGGCATGGAAAGGAAGTTCTAGCTTCATGCCCCACATCTGATAATTATAAAAGGCTTAAGGTGGGGTGGGGCATTAATTTCTTAATTTTCGTTGCTTAATTAACAAAAGACTTGTAGCTTAGGTTTACTTTTGAGGGTCACACAATGGCCATCACAAGAACTTGTGTTTCTGCCCTTCTGGTCTTGTGTTTGGCTCTGGTTTCTTGTGAGGCTAAAAAGGTGATCAAATTCGGCGGTGGTGGTCGCCCTGTTCGCGGTGGTCTTGGTTCTGCTGTTCATGACATTCCTGCCCCAGATGAGAAAGTCTTCAATGTTTTACAATTTGGTGCCAAGCCTGATGGAAAAAAGGATAATGTCCAGGTGAATTTTAGTTTAAGGTTTCATCTTTTGGTTTCTAGTTAATCAAAACATTCAAGTGGCATGGGGATGAATTATGACCTCTAACTTGTGTAAAAGGAGAGATGCTAGCTTTCAAACAACTTTTAATTAGAGTAGAGATTATCTATGAGTATTTCATTTTTATGTCCTGCTTTTCTGTCCTCTTGCAAAATTTCGTCTTGAAAAAATAATTATAATTTTTTTTGCAAGTTTTAATTGGGTCCCCCATTAGTGGAGAGTGGAATTGGTTCTCAGAGATTAGTCAAGATACGGGTAAGTGAGTTTTATATATATATATATATATATATATATATATTAAAAGTGTGAAATTACCAATCTCACTATTGTTCCCCAAAATATGTCATTATGGTAAGTTTATTTAGTTAGATCATGCAAACCACTGCTGTGCAGCCCACTCGGTTGAAAAGGGCCCGCGTGAGCTCGCTTCTAAGATTGGGTAAGTCAATTTGACCGTACACAGTTGTAATAGCAAAACCAAGTCTCAAGTCTCAAGTCTAAACTGTCAATTATTTATTTATTTATTGCTTAAAAATAAAAAAAGATGTTTATATATATAAGTTTTGTTGATCCAAAAATCCTCCTATCTTTTAACTTTACCAAAAAAAAAATTCAATAAAAAATTGTATTAACTTGTTCTTCAAATTTGCAGAAAGTGGTCTTTTTGCAGAAAACTGATATATAGATCAATTTTTTGGAAGAGCTTGGAAAACTGATGCATATATCAGTTTTTTTTTTTTTTTTTGTGTCTAAACTCACCCTTTATTATCTTTAACAAATTAAGCTCCTGCTTATTGAAATTGTGGGTTTAATTAATCATTCATCCTTGCAGCCATTCATGACGGCATGGGTTGCTGCATGCCACTGGAAGGGCAAGGCAAGGCTTGTTATTCCCCAAGGGAACTTTTTAGTTGGTCCAGTATCATTTGCAGGGCCATGCATCGGCCCAAGTCCCATTGTTGTTCAAATTATAGGAACCCTAAAAGCTGTGACCGATATTTCCGAGTACTCGGAACCTCAATGGATCTTATTCGAATCCATAAATGGCTTGGTAGTCACCGGAGGTGGCACTGTTGATGGACAAGGCGCCGAAGCTTGGAAATACAATGACTGCCACAACAATCCTGGTTGCCAACTTCTCCCAAGTGTAAGCTACCAAATCTTTAATATTTGATTGTTGGATGCCATTATTAATTTCTTTCTTTCTCTATTAGATTAGATTATGTTTGCCCTTGAATTCCAAAAATAATTTTTTATTTTTATATTATTCTTTTTTATTTTACAAATGGAAGTCATTTTTAAAGAAGCGGTACGTTCGTAAGATGAACTTTTTAAAAAGCCTTTTTAAGAAAAAAATAACTTTTTAAAAAGCCCATTTGAGGGGGAAAAAAAAAATGTTTGGCACGATGAATTTTAAAAGTCGTTTTGTATTAAAATAAATAAATAAATTGGAAGTTTTATTTCCTATGAACATAGGTTTTCAAAAACAATCTATTTAAAAGTAACTGACTTTTCATAAAAATCCATCCTAAAAAGTTCCCCAAACACATATTCTTCTTTCAAAATGGCTTTTAAGGCTAGAAAGTCCATTTGATACTTCCCAAAAGCTATGCCAAACGCCACCTTATATTAAAATATGTTTTTTAGGTTGTCTTCTATTTATATATACTTAATTTTGAAATTAAAAAACTAATAGCCAAACATGATTTTTACTATGATTTCTATTTTTTGAACTCTGAAAAACTAATAGCCAAACAAAAAACTACTTTGGGAATTCATGGGGAAATTAATATGGCATAAGATTTCATAATACATATATATGATCATTAGGAAATGGGATTTGATATGGGTTTTTAATTTGGTGTTTGATTCATTTGGTGCAGAATATCAAATTTAACCATATAACAAACGGAGTTGTTCGGCGGATCAATTCCATAAATAGCAAATCGTTTCACATTGTCCTGTTTGCTTGTGAGAACTTTAGGGCACGCAGACTTCATATAACAGCACCCGAAGAGAGCCCCAACACCGACGGCATCCATATGAGTGGTTCCAATAATGTGAGAATAAGTAAAACTATCATCGCCACCGGTGACGATTGCATCTCCATCGGCCAAGGAACTACCAACATTGGCATTAGCAGAGTTGTCTGTGGACCTGGACATGGCATTAGGTAATATATATATATATATATATATATAGAAGAACAACGCCTTAAAACCTTATTGAAGTTCATCTAGAAGTGATCCAAAGTATGAGAATTGTTTAATATGAACTGGATCTGATCCAGTGGTTCATGTCTCTCCCTTTATTTATGGGATGAGGTTCTAGGTTCGTTTGATTACAGCTAACCCATTAGTAATTATATATAGGATGACATAAGAATTAAAGAAAGAATGTAAAAACACACACGCCTGTTGGTTTAGTTGGCTGAACCATGTGTCATGACAGTAGTTTTTATCCGATCCTTCTTTTTGTGGGTGTTTTTTATGTACTCTTGTCATCAACTCTTTGTTGATACATTTGCATATTCTTTTGATCCCTTTCTTGACTATCCTGTTTTAATTTATTTTCTCAATATATAATATTAGTCATTCCTCCTACCTAAAAATGCTACCATGCAAACCCTAATTTCCTCATGCAAACCCTTATATGGTTTTGTATGTTACGATCGACAGTGTGGGTAGCCTTGGCAAGTACCCAGATGAAAAGGACGTGGGAGGAATCATCGTTAAGAACTGCACGTTAACAGGCACAACCAACGGCCTAAGAATTAAGACATGGCCAGGATCATCTCCAAGTCAAGCTACAGGCTTCCTTTACCAGGATATTATCATGAACAATGTTAAGAACCCCATTATCATAGACCAAGAGTACTGCGCCAAAAAAAGTTGTGGCGGCAAGGTTAATTCATATATTCATCTTCTTCAACATTTACTATTCAATACTTTAATTGTAAGTAAGAGGGTAACTGGATTAAAGTTCAGTTTTATATAATTAGTTCAATTTTTGTATGCAGCCTCCATCCCGCGTAAAGGTCAGCAATGTTCACTACATAAACATTAGAGGAACCTCAACATCACCAGTTGCAGTGAACTTTTTGTGCAGCAAGCAGTTTCCTTGCCAAAATGTTGAGCTTTTAAACATCAATTTGAAGTACACCGGCAATCAAGGGAAATTGGCGGGTCTCAGCTCTACATGTGTCAATGCAAAAGTAGGCTACCGTGGCTTACAAAGCCCACCACCTTGCCGATAATTGCTCACTGTTGTGAATTACTCTCTTTTCTCTATTAGCAATTTATATTGTTTTTGTATCCATTGAAAGAGGAAGAGAGAGCATTTTTAGGTTTAACTAAAACTTGTATTGTGAGTGGCTTTGCAGGATAAATCCTACCTCTTTTATAATGTGCTATATATATTGAAATGTGGAAGAGATTTTAATTTTCATCGATCATGTCAATATATATATATATGATCATGTCAGTATATGTTACTTTAGCTAAAATAAGCATGAAGCTAATATGATAATCGGGGGAAGCGTATTTTGAAAAAGTGACTGTTAGATTAGATACTATACTTATACATGTCACGTGTACCAAAAATTACAATTTCTCATAAATTTTATGGAAACTCAAGCTAGCTCATGAACCCAAAGCAATTAATTAGAATGCCCATCTGCACTATTTCGCTATAACACTGATTCTGTTCTTGTTTTTGGCCAACTGGAAAGGTGGTGTACGAATGCACATTAGAATGCCGAGCGAACAGGGCAGGTCACGGATTTGAACCTACAGCTTCAGGTCTAAAGTACAGAGATGATGCCATTTAGGCAAGAAGGTCATGGTAGAGCTTTGTAGCAACAAAGAAAGAAGAGTTGCATTTTTAGACTTCTTATACAATTAGAACTCAATTATGCTTCTTAAAAAGATGCCATTAATTCTGAAAAGTTACGGGCCAAAATACCCATATGTTTATATCTTGATGCCAGGTAAATTAAATAACTTGAGATTCATTAAAGTTTTCTGCAATTTTCCTGTGAAAGTTCCTTAGAAACTGCTTGGAATTTTGCCTTGGCATCAGAAGATTAACTTATTTAATTAAAAGATTCATTATAGTTTTCTTTGGATTAGAAGCTGCAAGATCCACAAAAACAGAATATTAGTATCTTTCTGTAATTTTCCCTAGAAAATAGCTTGGCACTTCTCTCTCCTGCTTAGAATTATGTCTGGGCATCAGAAAATATTAGGCCCAGCACAATGTAACTGTCCAAACAAGCAGTTAGTTCACATTGCAGGTGCCTCTCTGTCCCTCCCCCTCCCTTATGTGCCTGATAAGAATGGGTTCTGTTTCCCTCCTGTTAGTGCTCCTCCAATTTTTCTCCGGTGACCCTTCACAGCTTGGCACATCACCAAATGAAGAGATATCATCGTGGCATTTTATGAAGGGCACCCACTATTCATGATTTTTTTTTCTTTGCAAAAATGCTACGGCCTCATCAATCGCACCCTGTCCTTTACAAAATTCGCGAGATAAAAATAAATAAATAAAGGAAATAAGTAATTCACAAAGGTACCCTTTATTTTTTGTCAAATGACAGTGAAACTCGTCTATATATGATTTTTAATTTCCAGTGATTGGTCACTGGGGAAACCCGGGAAAATGCTAACAGTAGAGAATTGAAACTGCTCCTAAATGGAATTAGCTTGGAATTAGGAGTAAATAAATTGAAGTATAGCTTAAAAGCAGTTACAACTTGAAAGAAACTCCACCCAAAAACAAAACTAAACGTTCTGCATCACTGTTTCTATATTAAGTGCAAGTAGTTCAGCACATTTTCAGTGCTGCAGATTATAAATATCAAAGATAAGGTTTTGAAACTGAATGCCATTTGCGCAGCAGAGGGAAAATAATTATAAGGGAATTGTGGGATTCATCATGAGTCTTGCAGCTGTTTATATAGCCTTAGTTTTTATTTGTACAGCAGAAGCCACAGCCCCTCCATGCAACATATGTGGTTCACCATATGTGGCTCCAGCACCTGCACCTGATTCACCACCACCTGCAGATGATTCACCAGCATCGGCTCCAATACCATCACCAGATATTCCAGCACCCCCAGAAGGAGTTTTCGATGTCACCTTGTATGGAGCTGTGGCTGATGGGATGACAGAGAGTAGCTTGGTATGTTGCTTAGCTCTTCACCTAAAATCTAGAAATAATCATAGTTACCAGTGTGGAGAAGCAACAAGGAAAACAGAAAATGGGACAAAAAAGTGAAAATAAAATGCAATTTGTGGTATGTCGTCGCCAAATGGACATTTTCAGTTTGGTTTTGCATTCCTTTCTAAAGCTATTTGATTCTAAAATGTTTTTTTTAGCCTTCATTTGGATGTCTATAGAAGAGGAAATGTTAAAAATTGCATTGAAGCAAATATTTTTAAGCTTTTTCCTTTTCTTTCCCTTGCACCTTCCAAGATCCAAATAAAGCCTTAGGTTTGAAATTAACAGTTGCATATTTCTGAAACACAAAATCACAAAGAACATTTAATTGTCAGTTCTTACCATGTTTTAACTAATAGAAATGCATATTATCAAATTATTTCTTATGAACCCCATGGGGTAAGCAGTTGATCTCAGATTCTCAGTACCTATGCCTCAGGAAGTTGATGCTCGACCAACCATCAACCAGATTTTTCTAGACATTAGTCGATGCAGAGTGGGCAGTACGTAACTGTAACCTTACTTGTGTCCAAGGATTAATCGGGCCAAAGGTCTAGATACTTCATTAACAAGAAAAAAAAAAGTTCTTATCTCCTATTTATAGCTTATGTTAATATTGTAGTGTATGTTAATGCTACCATAAAAACTGAAAATACGTATTACAAGCGATGGGAACATAAAAATATTGAACCCATAAACTGGTGTTAATATATATTAACAGGGGGTTTTGGGTTTTTGTTATTTGTATTTTTCAGGCATTCTCAGCAGCATGGGATGATGCATGTGATTACGAAGGGAATTCCACATTATTTATACCCAATGGGACATTCTTTGTTGGTCCAATCTCATTTAGTGGCCCTTGCTACAACCACCAGTCCCCAAAGATAGAAATCAGAGGGACTTTGAAGGCTCCCTCGAGCATCAATGCCTTCCCAAATCCAACCTGGATCATGTTCAGAAGATTGCAAGGGATCAAACTCACTGGAGGAACCGGAAGCCAAATGGCAACATTCGATGCCCAAGGAAAAGAAGCCTGGATACATTCAAGTTGCCACGAGAATTTGAAATGTTCTAGTCCCCCTAGAGTAAGTTTTAGTCTCTGTTTGGATCTCGGAAAGAAGAAAGGAAAAGAAATGAAAAGGCTTAGAAATGCCCGCGAGGGAGGAATCTGTTTACAAACAATTTTATAATTTTCATTTTCTTTCCCTTGTCGCTTAATTTCCATTGTCCAAACAGAGTATTTATACCTCTCAACTTGATGTGTTCAAGCCCAAAATGTATATAATTCAACTAATGAGATCACAGTTTCTTCTGCTTCATGGGATCACTGCAGTCACTAAGATTTGACAACATTTCAAATGGGACAATCAGCAATATTGCCTTGTTGAACAGCAAGAACTTCCATATGAGCTTCTCAAACAGCGAAAACATCCATATCCATGGCATCAACATTTCGGCTCCCTGGAATAGCCCAAACACCGATGGCATCCATATTAGTTACTCAACTAACATCACAATTTCTTCATCAACAATTGGAGTGGGCGACGATTGTGTATCTATTGGACCTGGCAGCACAAAAATATCCATTTCCAACATTACATGTGGTCCAGGCCATGGCATCAGGTACCAATTCAATTTCTGCCTATTAAACAGTGAATTAAGTGAGAGGAGGCAATTGGAAACCAAATAGAAAGCATTGAAATTGAGTCATTGCTACAACAAAAAGGACCTTTTTCGACCAAAATGGTCATCACAAAAGCTCTTTTTTAGACTCAAAAGGTTATTTACAATGAATTTGGGGTTGTTAGTACTAAGTCATCCTTGCAAAATATTAAATAAGAAATTTGTAAAACATATACTCAAGAATATAATACTAGATTTACAATACTATCAGGCTCCACTAGGGATAATTTATTTTTGAAATTGGCAGCATAGGGAGCCTGGGTAAGTACAAAAACGAGAGGGATGTGATAGGGGTGAGAGTAAGAAACTGCACAATCAGGGACACTGATAATGGAGTTAGAATAAAGACATGGCCAGGATCTCCAGCAAGCAAAGCTTCCAATTTGACATTTGAGGATATTGTCATGATCGATGTCTCCAACCCCATAATAATTGATCAGGAATACTGTCCCTGGCATAGCTGCACTACTTCTAAGGTAAGCTAGCTTCTTCTAACCATGCACACTGCAGAGTGCAGACATATATACACACACATATAAGCAAATTTTGTGTAAATTAAGCTTGTTAATAGATGAGTTCTTGTTGCCTGGTTGGTGCTTAGCCGTCACTTGTGAAGGTGAGCAACATCTCTTTCAAGAACATCAGGGGCACTTCAAAAACCAAGCCTGCAGTGACTTTCCGGTGCAGTTCAATTGTTCCTTGTGAAAACATACAGCTTGTTGATGTCCGCCTCAACTACACAACCGAAGACGGCCCTCAAACGTCCTTGAGTGTAACGGGTGCCCTACATGGTGTGCAAATTCTTGGTTTCCACTAGATTATGTTTCACTTCCACGTAGCTTAATTTATTAGGTTGGCTATCTGATGGATGCCTAATTTCATGGGCCAGACCACAGCAGCTA
>JAESVK010001301.1:2424564-2500977 GCA_017140935.1 Hamamelis virginiana
CTTTTAGGTGGGAATGGAAACTTAACATGGCAAACATGACATACATTAGAAGATTCTCTCTCTCTCTCTCTCTCTCTCTCTACCATTAGATTAGATAATTTTCATATGTATGTCATTTTTTGCCAAAAATCACAGTGATTCAACAGTTAGTTTTTAAAATGCAGACATTTAAACAACTTTGACAGTAAACAACATGCAACGATAAATACCATCAAAGTATTTCACGGACCGTGTTTTGAAAATCGATTGTCTGATCACTGTAATTCTTGGTAGACATATCATTTATGAGAAAATTATCTAATCGAATAATCAATTTTTTAAAATACACATCCTACAGCTTCCAAAAAGAGTGAAAAAGAGCGAGCTAATAATAAGTTAGATAAGGAGGTCGTTATGCGATCAAAATTCTAGGTATGCTATCCACGTCTGAAAAACACCCACCCAGGCAACCATCACCCCGATGTACTTGGCACTAGCCCGACCACTGCGATTAATGCAATTAGATGTTGTGTTAGTAGACATTAGACATGCACAATTCACTGTCATTTACAAAGAAAGCCAAAAAAAAAAGATATTTATTAATTTAGGCACCGTTTGGATTTGTTTTTCATAAGTACTTATTTGTTTTTTTAAAAATTTCCAATATATAATTTCTTAAAAAAAAAATTAAAAAAGCAAATAAGTACTTATAAAAAATAAATCCAAACGGTGCCTTAGTTTATCCTTCTTTTTTTTTTTTTTCCCCAAGTGATTTATTGTAATGGATCCTACCACACCCTTTAAAGTGTTATAATTATATCGCTTGTGCTAAATAGAGAAATGCATGTAATTTTAGCTGTAAATCCGACAAAAACCTTTAACATAAGGTCCTACTTCCTCCTAGGTTCATCATGACAATTGACAACACTAAGCCTAGGTTAGAGAATCCCTGAACAGAATAGGGAAATATTAAATCCAAGTAGACTTTTTTTACCATTGAAGAAAATAAAAATCACACTTTATTTTTTTTTTTTAAATTTTCAAAATCATTCCACAGTGTTTTTCTTTCTTATTTTCTAAACAATATTGCAGTAAAAGTATTTTCCTCCTTTAACCAAGAGTTTAAAACAATATCTCTAACCACGTATTGAAATTTTCTATTGAGAACATTCTTAGTCAAGGTATTAGCAATTGATTACAAAGCCTCTGAAAAACACCCATCACAGAATTACCCAATTCTCATTCGACCCCATCTTTTTGAGCAATGAAATATTTGAATTTTCGAAATTATAAGTTTATAGACACAATTATAACTACCACCTACTTCTTTTTGTTAATTTTTGAAAAAAACTTAAAGACAATTTACGCGTATAAACCCAATTTTTCGTAATATTACATGAACGAATCCATCCAAAAATATTTACAATAATATTTTTTTTTTTACTAAAATGCCCTTAGGTAAAATAAACAACTACACTAATACCAATCTAATGGTGAAAAATTCAATTTTTTTTTCAAATTTTATAAATAATCTCCAATAGTGTACAAAATTCTCAAAATAAGCTAAATTCACAGTCCCCAATTTTATAAAGAATCTTCAATCCCCAACTTAAAAACATCTCCTTAATTACTCATCACATCACCTTTTTTAAAATATCACATCATGTCTTTTTTTTTTTTTCTTATTAATTTTATAAATATTTTATAATAAAAAATTAGGAAATGGACATCAAATGACATGTAATAAATGCTAATGTAACACTATGGGGATTGGGGATTATTTAAAAAAATTTAAATTTTAAAATTTTGACATTCATAGAAGTACTATAGTCCAAAAAAGCAATGATAAGTTTATTGGTGAAAATATTTTTAAATGAAGTTCGTTCACGTAATATTGCAAAAACTTAAATTGGATTTACTAGCTTAATTTGCCCAAAACTTATGTAGTGACTAATCTTATTAGAAAAGTCGAACACTGAATTTTTCACTTCTTAAAACATAAGCAAAAATGTTAAATAAAAGAAGTAGAGAAGCAAATGGGCCACTCTCTTAAAATTTTATATTTTATTATTATTATTATTTTATTTTTTTTGCTATAAGGTAACATCAAATCTCATTAGGCTAGGTGCCTCCTGTGGCTAATTTTTTTCATTTTGCTCTTTTCCTTTTTCAATTACAAAACTACCCTTATGATATATCCGAATTGCATATCGCCAGCCTGCTAAAATTCCAATTTTAGGATCAAGTTCTACACAAGTGTCCTAAAAAGAAAATTAATCCGACACAGAGATCTCCGTGGTCTTCGGCATCATTCAGGCATCACCAGCCGTAGCACCACCCCCATCATCACCATCTCTCTCTCTTCTCTCTCTCTCTCTCTCTCTCTCTCTCTCTGATCTGTACTGGGTTGGTTGGTTTGATTACGATCTTCTCTATCAGGTACGTTCCCAATCGAGCCAGATCTCAGTCAATTGTATTGGATCTACAAAGTTGTTAGTGATTTCAATTCAATATTCACCAAGAACAAACAGAAACCATGAACACCAATTACGGGAAACCCAGTAACCCACAAAAAGGATCGGCTTCCATCAACAATTTCGACTTCGATTTAGGACTCGGATCCTCACGTCCTCGATCTCTCAACGACCAGAAAAACCCTCAATCCTCTTCGTACTCATACACTTCTTCTTCTTATTCCTTCTCATCTACCCAATCAAAACCTGCCACCTCATCTACCTGGCAACCCAACAAGCCCTCCTGGACTCACCAGCCGGCGCCGACTCAAGCGCCTCTGCCCGGGTTGCCCGGTGCACCGACCTCTATGGTCGGTGATATCTCCGGGAAGAGTTGGGCATCGACGGTGCCTTCTGTTTCGAGTTCCGGTATTGGAATTGTCAATAAAAACCCTAACTTGTTTGGAGATCTTTTGGGCTCTGCTTTAGGGCAGAACAAGAGTAATAGTAATGTTCCATTAAAGAGTGCCGCGCCGGTGACCGGAAAAAGTGCGTATTCGATGGGGAATTTGGCGGATTCGTTGCCAAAACCAAGTAATTCGGTGAATAGTAGTGGTAATTGGGGTTCTTCTGGGAGTTATTCTAGTGGGCATAATGATGGTAATGTTGGTATTAATAAGAATGCAAATATTGGGGGTTTTCCTTTGCGAAGTATGGGTGGTGGTGGAGGTGGGATGAGTTCGAATAAGGACCCATTTGGTTCTTTGGTTGATTTTAGATCGAAGCCCGAGGCGGGCAGTCTTAATACAGCAAGTAAAAGTAATAAGACTAATACAGGGGATGATGCATTTGGGAATTTTCAGAATGCTTCGAAATCAAGCACACCCGCATTCCAGTCGAATGCATTTCCTGCTAGTAATAATAATTTCATGGGATCAAGCACGGATTCTGATTCAAAAATGGATGATTTTGGGATACCCGCAAAGGATTATGCTTTCCAGAATCAGCCTCCTGTTCAGGCTTCTGGTGTTGATCCACTTGACATGTTTTTCAAATCATCAGGCTCTGCTGGAGCTGCTCCAGTGGCCTCTGAAGGAGTTGGAAGCCAACAATTTACGGAACTTGATGATTGGGGATTGGATTCAGAGTTTGGAGGAGGAAATGATGGTGGTGGTACGGCAACTGATCTTGATGGGCTTCCTCCCCCACCTGCTGGGGTAACAGCATCTTCTGCAAAGAATAAGGGAATGGATAATCAAAAGCAGGGCCAGTATGCTGATGCCATCAAGTGGCTTTCTTGGGCTGTAATCCTTCTTGAGAAAGCTGGCGACAATGCTGCCTCTGTGGAGGTCTTATCATGCAGGGCTTCATGTTACAAAGAAGTTGGCGAGTACAAGAAGGCTGTGGCAGACTGTACAAAGGTACTGATATAACTTTATCTACGTCAATAATTTCTGAATTTTGTGTCTACTGATATAGTTCAAGGATGACAATTACCGATTTGATGTGAATTGTTTGATCACTTAGACTGTTTCTGAATGCTGATGGCTTAAAAGTTATAAGAATCACATAATCATTAGGGTTGTATGGGGAACTAATTAAGACATTGGCTGCTGTTTGGTTGGCAATGAAAAGAAGTGATTAATTTCATGGAACTATGAGGACATTTATTTCATTTTGCCACTTCAATTGAACCAACTGAGCATTGCATTCTGCTATTTTGGCCAGGCGTAGTTTAGTACAAACCTAGGTGGTGCACTCAATGAATTTCCTATGCTGACAACCTTCAAGTATTTAAACTGCTCGATCCAAGGCATATCCTTTTTTTTTTCCCAGGCAAAAACAGGTTTTATTTTAGCTATTATGTTATAAAAACCAATTGGTGTGATTTGTTAGGTGTGGCCAATTGAAGGGGTGGCAACCACACCAAATGGCACTGGTTAGTGTGTAGTGCCGCCTCGTGTAGAAATTAGAATATTATGCAATGTCATATAAACTACTGTCAATCATGTTTGTTTGACATTAGTTTCAATTAATAGCATCTTCTTCTTGGTCTCATTATTTGTCTGAAGACGATAATTCATAGCCTGCATTGTTCTGTGCAGGTCTTAGAAAATGATGGTGCAAATGTAGATGTGCTTGTGCAGCGTGCACTCCTGTATGAGAGTATTGAAAAGTACAAACTTGGGGCAGAAGACCTGAGGACAGTTCTGAAGATTGATCCTGGTAACAGGATTGCAAGAAGCACCATTCATCGCTTGACCAAAATGGCCGACTAGAAAAATTTTAAAATTTTACATGTTTTAGTTTTTTCATTTGGTCATTAGTTTGTTACCCTTTCTTCCCCTTACCCTCAAATTCGTGGGGAATAATAACTTTTTGCTTGAATACGTGGATTATTTCTTATAGTTGTGATTTTGTGGAGGTTTTTACATGTATGATTTGTTGTATTCTGCATCTTCTGTTGCGCGTGACTGGAATTTTTCTTCTTTGTTACTTCAAAATGGATTTGGAATTTCAAATTCAAATATGCAATGTGTTTCATGTCTTGCATATGTGTGGGAAAGAGTTGTGATGTAGCTGATGGCAATTATCTTGTGTCTTTCTGTTTATTCATTGACTTCATGATGTCAGATGTTTTCCAATTTTGTACGTACGATGAACTGAATCTTGTGTTGGAACCCCCTTGAGATGTAATTTAATATGAACAAATACGTTCCCTGCTGCGTTTGAAAAATAAATTTAAAGTTTAGGGCACACTCTCTGGGTCTATCTAAGAACCTTGTTATGGACCTAGATGTTGGCATTTTTGGCTTCAATTATTCTTGAATTTGTGAATTTTCCTTCATTTGGGGAGTTTGATGACTTATTAGTCCTTTTGCTTTCAATTAGTATTCCACTTTCTTTTTGTATCCCCAGAAAATAAGATTAGCCATACATCAATACTATTGGATGAAGGGTGTGTTTATGTTGCCATGTTGGCAAATGATGGTAATTCTATGTAGTGCCAGAGCCTCAATGAATCACTTAACCTTGATAATTGATTGCATGAATCTAGTCCTCTATGTGCAAATGGCTTGTAATTGACCATATAATTTATTACTGATAATAATTGACCTATGTTGAGTACTTAAATGAATATCTACTGAATATTCTGTCTGAAGGATTAAATTTCACTCGAATATTTGCAGTGCTTATTGATATGCCAATAACTTAAATTAGAAGTAGGGATTAGTCTGGCTAGAGTCTTATTATAATACGATTATGCAGTTTATGAAACTGGGATTTTTCCCCTCCTTTTTTTTTTTTTTAGTAGCTTTTTTAAATCATAATTAACCCAGTTGCCTTTATCTTTCAAGGAAGTACTCCTTATGATATGTGTGGGTTAGCCGTTGGATAAATATCTAGTTTGTTTGTAATTTACATATGAATAACTTGGTTTGTGCCTCGCAGTGTTGCATCATGTTAGGGACCTTGTTAAATTGAAATCTCATAGCATGTGTTATGCATGTCAGAATTGGGGCCTAGTCCCAATTCATAATTAATTCTTTTGATGTTTCTTAACCTTTGAGATTATACTGCAAATTTTGTGTTTTCTTTTGGTGCCCCCCCCCCCGGGCGATGTTGAGGTAGTAATTGACTCAAAAGAAGAGTTTTGTTCACTGAAGAATATGAACACCTGACAGCATATTTAAATATAGTGGATCCAGTTCTAAGCCGTCTCTTTTCCTATAATAGTGGCAACAGAAAGGGAGACCATGGGTTGCAGACAGATTTGAACATGGATATTATTTGTGTACTGTCAGAGACGTGTTTGAACCAATTTTCTTACTTTGAATGATTACTGTGTCTTATAGTTTGGATTAAGAAAGCTTGTCCTATTCTTTCTTATTATAATGCTTTGAGTCTATCCCTGTGATTTTGCATGATTTCTTCTGTTTGGGAGTTTCCCCAAGTTAATAAACTTGACACTGTTTGTTTACTTGGTGGTGGTCCATGGCATCAAATGGTTCTGAGATATTGATAGCATCACACTTTCATTCTTTAGTATAAAATTGATTTTTCACTTGCTGTGCAAAATGAAGTACAAGAAACTTCTCTCTCTCTCTCTCTCTCTCAACCCAGCACGCATGCATACAGAGAGATGAACTGTGTCCCAATTGCACGCCATGTGTACCAAAAGCAGGGTGTACGTGGATGAAGACCGGAGAAGAGCTTGACCCATGTACAAGTGTGTGTCCCAACTTGGCTAAGTATTTTGTTTCTGTTTAAAAGAATGGAAAAGGACAATGAACGGTTGAGATCATCATATCCCAATCCAGAGCGGCTCTGATCGGGCAGGCATTGGAATTATTCAAGTTTCTGCCAAAACTTCTTTCAGCTTTTTGCAAGAATGGGTTACATCATCGCAGAGTTTGGTACTTCAGATCTACTGAGTGGTATTGGGCCCAATTAAATTGTGTGACCCAACACAGATATGTGTCTCTGAAGGCCCATCTAGCCTCTAGGAAATAGGAACTGGAGTAATAAAAAATATTTGAGGCCCAGTGTGGTGGGTATGTGAGTGAGGAAATTTTGTTTGTTTCTAGGGAAGACGCAACGTGAGGAGTTAGGAGACAAACAGAAAGCGTTTCTTTGCAACTTTCCCCTCCTTTCCTGCTTCCCAAAAGCCTGCCTGATTTGGTCATCCATTTCATCCTCTTATTATCGCCCCTCAATCCATGGCTTTTAATGATTTCCTTCTTCCCTATTTCCTCCACAGTTAGAGCACCTTATCATGTACGCTAAATTTGTGACTTTAAATCGGTCGAATCCAGCCACAGCATGTCTTTTCAAATACTTCTATAAAATTAAAACCATACGGATGCCATTTAAGTTTTGCTCGATAAATTGATAAATTCAAAAATAAAATTTGAATTTAATTTTTTTTTACCCCCTTAGTAATGTAGTCAAACGAGCTTTTTATTGAGTTAACTTTGATTATTTAAAGTATTATTGAGTTTATTGAATTAAGTAGTACTCTGTTCGAGATTTGACACAGTAAATGAACGAGTTCAAAAATAAAATTTGAGTTTGGTTAATTTATCTTACAAGTGAGTTTAAACAAACATTGTCAAGCAAATCTCTAGTCAAATCTTACTGATCAAAATAGATAATAGACCAGAAAGAAAGCAGACCGGAGAAGAGCTGGGATTAGTCTAACCAAGTCTAAATAACTTGGTTTCTCTTATAATCCTAACTCTAATAATGATAAGTACTACGTATTTTAGAGCACTTATATGTCCAATTTGCTGAATAATTTAACCACCACCAAACAGCTAGATAATAATAATAATAATAATAATAAAAAGAAGGGAAAAAGAACAAGAAAAAGGGCCAAAGGATTTGGATACAATTTGGATATTTGTAGTATAAGTTTTGCCCTACATTTGTCTCTAACCGTGTTGCATGGGTTTAAGCACCGATCCAAAAGGGTCTTGCGACAGCCCTATAAATAAGCAGAATTGAGTGAGGTTTTTATCAAAATAACTTCTTTTAAAAAAAGAAATGACCGAGTTGAAAAAAATATTTTTAAAAATAATTAAATTAGGAACACATTGTCGCTTAAAATTATTTCTTCAACCATCGATTTTGTTTAACTTTGCAAGAAGGTCATTTTAAGAATTATTTTTTCAACTCAATCATTTTGAAGAATACTCCAATTAAGAAGATCAATTCGATTAAAAACTCGAGTTGAGTTGAGCTGAGTTGGGCAATGAATGCCGCTTCAACTCAACTTGGTAATATACTCTTAAATAGGATTTATCTTATCTTTTTTTATTTAATTCACAGGTGAATTAAATAAAAAAAGTTAAATCTAAAATTGAGTATGAATAATTTGGTTAGTCTTACCATTCTATCCCTATTTAGAAAAAATGACATACAAGCCAAAAGTATTACCCTTCTCACATGAAAATTAAATCTAAAAGCCCTACCCCATTAAATAAATACCACTAAATCTTAACATTTAAAGAAAAGATCCAAGAGTAATATATTAACATATTTAATACACTCATTGACTAGATTTGGTACGTGTGATTGGCACAAGCTAGGGTGAGTTTTGTAACAGTAGCTAGCACTACCCACTGACCTCCTCCCTCCACTCGGCAGTTAAATTTTGGAACTACGCTGACGTGCGTTACACACTCGCTTCTGCTCACAACTCAGAGACAGTACCGTCTTGCAGCTCCCCCAACCACACTCTGCCACGTCCTTAACTTCTCCACCCTACTTGTCAAAAAAAGCCACAACAGAGGCCCCACCCTCACTCACTCACTTCCAAAATCCTCTAAAATCATACGGTCACCATCGCATCTCCTCTTCGTTTCTTAACGTTTACTGATTCTCTCTCCACCGTCTGATTTCCTTACGTAAAGACAAAACTTATAAATGTTATTATTGCTCCTGAATTTGTCTCTTTCTACACTGATTTGGGGTTTAAGTTGTAACCGTTGCACTATAAATAAACGCCCTTCAGGGACTCCTTTTTCTTCACTTCTTATCTTTCTCTCACTAGCTGCTTTCTCTCTTTTTCTCGCTAGCTGCTCTCTCTCTCTCTACAAGAAACGAGATGTGTGGGGGTGCAATCATTTCCGATTATGTCGCTGCAAAACGTGGCCGGAAACTGACGACACAGGATCTCTGGTCTGAGCTTGATACCATCTCCGACCTCCTGGGTTTAGACTCCAATGCTAAAGACGCATCGACCAAGTTCAATAACCAGGTCTCTCAAAAGCCAAAGCAACCCATCGAAGGTAATTTAGATCTCTCTCTCTCTCTCTATATATATATATCTATATAATGGTGATATATTAGAAGAATAAAAATGTCAAAAAAAATTACAGTCACATTTATCAGAAACTGACTATTAGATTTTTGGCGAAAATTAAAGGTTGATTTTTCAAAATCTATTATGCAATTGATCATTCGTAGTTCATAACTTTGAGTAACAATCATCGATAGACTCAATATATTTATATATATATATATATATATGCAAACCCTGATTTTTGGAGTGCAGAGACGAGTGGGAAGACTCAGAAGACGAGCCCAGTAGCAGAAAAGGAAGGGAAGAGTCAGCGAATTCGGAAGAACGTATACAGAGGAATCAGACAGAGGCCATGGGGAAAATGGGCGGCGGAAATTCGAGACCCACAAAAGGGTGTCCGAGTCTGGCTCGGAACCTTCAACACAGCCGAGGAAGCCGCCAGAGCTTACGATGAAGCCGCCAAGAGAATCCGAGGCGATAAGGCAAAGCTCAACTTCGTTGACCCACCATTACCCGTTCCGGCTCCGGCTCCTGACCTGCCGCCGGCTAAGAAAAGGTGTGTCGTTCCTGAATCGACTCAGCCTAGTTTTCAAACAACTGGAACACCGCCAGTGATGGGATCCTCGTTTAGAAATGAAATCTATAATTATCCGAATCCGGTGGCGAGTAGGTCGGAGCTAAAGGAGACGATCTCGAGCTTGGAATCGTTCCTGGGTTTGGATCCTGAAAAACCGACGACTCAGTTAGAGGGAAGCAGCAGTATTGGGTCTTCTGACTCAGTGGATCTTTGGATGCTCGAGGAGCTTCCCAATATCACACACCACCCTCATCATCTTTATTAGATAAAAACTTTTATGAGTATGGCCGTGTTTGGTAGGTTTAATGGGTACTGTGTCAACGTGTTTATGACTTTTAATCTGCTAGCTTACCCTTATGTGTTAGTGTTTTATGTTTTCTATGCATCGTACATATATATATATATATATATTTTATATATATATATAAATAAGCTGCGTGCGGTTGCATGCATCATCGTTCTTATCTCGACGTCCTCTGCGTTGGTTTTGCCGCCGTTAACACCTAGAGAAACAGATCACCGCCGGCCAGCGGTCGGAGTACTGTTTTCCAATTTTGAAATCTTATTTAGATTTTATATATGCTCTTTGTGCTTGTCTGTGCATGTGTCTCAGGCCATGTTCTGATATTTATTAGTAATTATTAACCTTCTTAATTAATAGTATAAGTACTACTCCGTAGATATTATAATAAATTTTTATGGTTTAAATTATTATTAGACAGGTCATTATGTTTCATGAGAAGTGATATATATGAATTCCCTGGTTCCTGCCATATATGCTCTGTATATATATAGAAGTTTTAAGACGAGGAAAGCAGGCTAATAAGACAGGCTTTTAGATCTTGAAAAGATTTCCATCTCTTTATATATACACTAGTACTAATAATATAAATATATTGATTAAAAAAATTTAAATATCTAAGGTGGTAAATTACCTTAAAAGGGTCAAAAGAGAAGAAGTTAAGTGAGATATAAACATATTTAGTAATGATGATTAGAGAGAATAGATATAAAAATGGCAAACGCGCATGAGTTTTGTACCGTTCACCTACACTATGGATTCACGCCCTCAATTTGTATTTTGTACTCCCCAAAAAAACTTGTACTGCAAATAGACGGAATATTATAATTATGCTTATTATTTAAATAAATAAATAAATAAATTGTTATAGTGCTTACTATTTTATACATTAAACATAAATTTATAGGAAGGGCTTAACTTATATTAGTGTACGGGCCACTGACAATGGAATCTAACATAGTAGACTTAGTACTCTTCCAAAATATTAAAATCTGTAATAAATAAATAAATAAATGTGAACTTACTTTGTGCATGATTCGGTAATTTTTGAAACACTTTCTTGTGTGGTGTTTTGGTAAATCATAGCACTCTTTTTACTTAAATATCTCTTCTTAATAGATGTGAGACAGATTTGATGATTGAGTTATTTAAGGTCGTAGGCAAACTTGATTAAGGAGTAAAGAAGGGATCACTATTAATTCAGCTAGTCGACATGCTTTTAAATATCTAGCGCTCACTTGGTATGATTACTTAATTGGAAGATGAATTTCTTTTTTCACTCTACTTTTTCACTTTACTTTTTCACTTTATTAAGATGACATATCAATTTGGTTCCGTTAAGGCCTTCAAAATCGCAACACATCGTTACTTTCCACAATCAAATAATCCTTATAAGTTACTTTAAAACAATTCATTTTCAAGAGTATTTTTTTCTCAAAATATTGAATTTAATTACCTTAATTGAAGTGAATTGTTAGATCGTAGAAAGCGATGATGTGTGTTATTTTGAAGGTCTAAACAGCTTATTTGATTTTTGCCGCCACGAATATGCCTTATAATTTGATGCAAGATAATTAATTAACGCAAATAACACTTTTACGAAGAAGGTCGTCATGAAGGTAAAGAGCCAACTTGGAGGTCTATTCTACCTGTTGCCACATATGTACGTGGCATACACAGGTGTCTTGTTACACTGCCTTATCGGCAACTTGGTGTCATCAATCCAAAGAAATAAACCAAACAGCAACAGGGTGGAGCCCCAGGATTGACTTGCAGGGTTTTTGGATGCATTTCGAGTTTCGTTTTCGCTCATTTCTACTCACCACTAGCAACCTTATAATTTGCTTACCCTATTTTCTCTCCCCCTCACCTTTTTTGACCTAAAAATTGAAAAATAAGTGTTGTCACGGATGGACTTATTTAGCCAATTTGCCTTAACAAATATAATAAAATGTTTATACGTCAATGATTACGCAATTTAATGATATATTATGTGGATAATACGGAGTTTAGTGAATCCTGCTACTTATTCTCCCCCTCATATTCGTCTAAGATTAAGTTATATATTATTAGATGAAGAGCCCAAACAGATATATAAAGCTATAGTAAGTCCTTTATTTAGTGATGTTGGGATATATAATGAATTCTTTTACATTGTTTATGTTTCAAATATATGTATATATATATATATATATATATATATCATTTTTTATATTTTTAAATAATTTTTTAGGATCTATTTAAAAATTTTAAAAATTAGATCAAATTATATTTACTCTCTTTCTATTATTTATTTTTACATAAATCAGTTTATAATTAATTTGATCAGCTAAAATGTGCTCTTGCGGTAGTAAATTTTTGTAACTCTGCCCCTGCCACCAAACCCAATATTGCATCAAGAAAAATGGGCAAAATTCCAAACAGTAACCCTCCTTATTTGATTGTAGTAAGAAAAATACTGATAATTAATTACTTATATATAGTAAAAAATGAGTTTTAACTCAGTGATTCATGATTTTCCTTTCATAGAAACATTCCTCGTGATCTTACGGTAAAGCCTTGTTTTCTGTTTTAAGACTCGGGCAGTTACTACCATGATTTTGGTCTCCCAAGTCACGAGAAAAGCATATGAAATATTCAATTGTTCCCCGACTTCCCCCAAACCTGTTGAAATATTAGGAGGAGGTTGTTAATTGCAAGGGTCCGTACTTCAATTATGACACAGCTCGATGACAATCCAAACTATATGCCAAAATCTCTCACAAATCAATCAAAGTATCCAAGTTGGAAACGAAAACAAAAGAGAAATGCCCTTAAGTCAAGGCATGGATGGACACATAAAGCCCCACAATTTGAGTCACATGACGCATTGAATAAATGCTTCATCAAATCCAAGCAACAACCATACGACACGCTCCATGACTCATCAGTTGAGGGTACGTTTCATCAACATAAATATATTTACTACTATTTGAACTTTTTTTTTAAACAAATCTGTTTAGTTTTATATTTAAAGCTCAAAATGGATTTATCTAAATATCAGATAATATTAATAGTAGTAATTTTATTTTTATTTTTTTACGAGTATATACACATATAAACTTATTTGAATACTTGAATTTTTAGTCGGTGTGAGATGTGTATTTCAGCATTTATTCTTTTTAGGCATGTCATGCATATCAAAAATTACAGTGATTCGATGATGGGTTTCTAAAATATAGACCATAAAAAATTGTGTTAGCTTTCATCGATGGATATAGTTTTTCATCGTTTGTATTTTAGAAATGGTTTATCGTATCACTGTGATTTTTGGCATGCATGACATTTAAAAAAAAAGTATCTAATTCAATGGTCAGTTTTTCAAAATACATATCTCATATTAGTTTTAAAAAAATCAAGTTTTTATATAAACTAGCTTAAGCTTATATATGCGTGAATCTATAAGATCGAAATGAATTTATAGAGTAAACCTAATTTAATATAATTTTTAAAATTTCTAAATAAGTTGAGAAAGAGAAACTTTCTAAGATTCTTGGTTGAGTGGATAAGGTTGGTTTGGTTCTTGGAACAAATAGGAGAGAAAATAGTGTCTGAAATGGTTGGTTTTCAATATTTTAGATGTCAATGAGGCAAACAGTCCCTAGTTTGCTAGATAACCGGCCTATTCAATTAATATACAACTAGCTCAGTTGTGAATGCATGAGAAATTGTGACTTGTAAAAGATTCATGAAACCAACCGGTGACCGGCTATTATCAGGCTTTGAAATCAAAATTTGACCAAAATGAGAGAGAATTTAGTATGATTCATGACAAATAGCGAGGGTTATAAGTCAATTAATATACTATGGTTGGTGAAGCACCAAAGGCCAAGCAATTGAATAATGTGTCATCATTATGAGAAAGATACATGAACCAAACCTCAAAATTGCGTCACTCAATTCAATTGGAGCCTTCTGGCCGCTGGCACTTTTCCATTTTTTAATAAGAGTCCATCAATGATGAGGACGCCCCACCTCTATTTGTAGTGTCTATCTGCTTTTCTTGACAGTGCAATTAATGGATAGGATCATTTCCGTTCCTGTCAGCATGTGCTGATAGGATCATATATATATATATATATATAAATAATCAAGTCTGCATATATTTACATAAGTTATGTAAGCATGAAGTCCATAAATAATTGTGTAATGCATATTTTGAAAAACTGACTATTGTTTTAAATATCATACTTATGCATGTCTCGTATGCCAAAAATTACAGTGATCCAACGGTCAAAAAATATTGACAGTTTTTAGCGACCAAACTTTTTTATAGTATATTTTGAAATTCTGACATTGGGTCACCGTGATTTTTGGCATGCATAACATCCATAAGTACAGTATTTAATCCAACGGTTAATTTTTCAAAAAATGTATCACACAATTATCTATGGATTTCATGCTTACATAACTTATGTAAGCATATGCCGACTGGATCAAGACTCTATATATACATATATGGAGATGCTAGTATAAAAGTGCACTTGAAGCAAAGTTGCATCAGACCGGAGACCTCTTTGTATGGCTAGTTGTAGAATAGATTTTGAAAAATTGATCGTTGGATTAAATACTACTCATATGCACGTCAAACCTGCCAAAAATCACAATGATATAATGTTAGTTTTTGAAAATATTGACCGTGAAAAAATGGTGAGATCTTGAAGAGTCATATTATCCTATCATTATATTTATTACTCGAGTTTTTTTTTTTTCCAATATGTAACTTAGGAGGAGTTATATTATCCTATCATTATATTTATTGTATTGAGTCTGTCTTAATATAAATTGAATGGAAGATATTAAAATTGTCCGAATATTTTAATAAAACACTTTTGAATGAAAAGATATATATATCAAGATTTTGTCAGTGTTTGTAATTTAATTAATCAGAGTATTTGTATAGAAAAATACCATACATTTCTAAATTTTGTCATTAAAATGCATCCTTAGTGAATACAAGCCTTTTATTTATCATTAAGAAGATGATTTGATTAAATAAATAAATAAAGATTGAATCATTGACCATATCATTAGAAATAAATTTTGAAATCGCATAGCATTTTCCTTTGTTGCGGTTGGATGGGGGTTTTCACTAATTCTATATGCATAAAGCATTAATCCATTTCATCTCTTATTCACAAAAAAAAAAAAAAAAAAATCAATATCATCTCTTATAATAAATTATCCACCCAGGAGGATAGCTCAGATAGTTGGGCTTCGGCGTACCAAGTCCGAGGTTCCTGTTTCGAGTTTTCTGGGCCACCTACCCAAAGTATTTGCCTTGCGTAGTTGCGTCTTACCCGGTGTCCATAATTAGTAGGATATTGCGGTCACCCGAGAGATTAATAGAGGTACGCGTAAGCTGACCCGACACCGTCGTCATAAAAAAAAAAAAAAAAATCCCCTTATCCATTTCCTTTAAATGTCTTCCTTATTCTCTTTGTTATTCGAATGCAATGATAATTATATTAACCTCGCAAAGTGAAAAGTCGCTGAAAATTAGGCTCCTGTCAAATTGGTAGTCATCTTAAACAGAATTGCTTGCCTTTCATAGGCCCCAAGTGGGGGGACCAAACACCACTTTGAGAATTTACTTACAAGTAAAAGCAATATGCATTTTTTATTCACCATTATGCAATTGTATATGCGAACAAATCAACTCAATTCAACTCATACTCATTCAACGGTAACAATGGATAAACATTCATGCATTAGGGAATTTACATTCATGCATTGCGGAATTTTCATCATTCACCTTGCACTTGAGAGATTATCTGTACGTTTAAGGAATTTTTGTTTGCGAGAAAGTAAAAAGTAATGGGGCTCTCGCGCTCGCGGCATTTGGTGGCATGCTCTCTCAGAGTGGGGGAAAGATGAGGATTAAGGAATATTGATGTGACATCCTACTTTTAATTCCTTTTCCCAATCTCTGAGCTAGTTTCACGGAAAGGACTTCCCAAATATGAGAATTTGGAAATCCACGCTCCCACCAAAGTTACCTTTTTCTAGGAAAAACAAATGCATTACCATAGATTACCTTATTTTGAGAGGATGGGCTATCCCTAGTTGGTGTTTATATGCATAAAAGTAGTGAAGAGACGGTGGACCATCTTCTCCTTTCATTGTTCTATGGATATAGAGGCTTCTCTTTCGGCTTTGATGGTGAAAGCAAGGGCGGTTATGGAGCTATTTCAGAGTGCGAATTAAAGAGCAAAGATGAAATTATACGACTACCTGAAAATTTGCCTTTAGTGTCTGTTTGTTGCTTATGGAAAGAGACGTACGTTACTAATTACATCAAGGAATGGTTCTTTTATACAATCTTATTGGATGGGAGGAAACTCCATCACTTTTGGTGGATTTTTTATATACATGTGCCCTGTAAAATTCTTGTTCGGAGTAGACTTCTTCTCGTATATATACCATCCAAAAAAGGGTGTAAGGAAATGAAGCACATCATTATCAAAGATGGCAAGGGTGTAAGGAAATGAAGCACGTCATTATCAAAGATGGGAGTGCCCAACTCGACTACCTAGTCTGAAAACACAAAAGCATGACTAAGATTAGAGACTTAATTGGGAAACCTAATACCATGTATGGTTGTAAACTACAGAAACAGACAAAAAACAGAAAACGCCCTAAAAATTTGAAAATAATGACAACGAAAAAGAGAGAAAAAGATTGAAAAAAAAAAAAAAAGAAATTAAAAAGGGAAAAAAAAAAAAAAAAAAAGTCGTATCCATTTTCTATTTTTTGAACTCTGAAAACATAAAACTATTTTCAAAGTTCACGGTCAGCATGACCTAATTTTTTCCTGTCTGTGTTTATTATAGAATTCTAACTCCACATTGCAAGTTAACTGTTCATGATGGGAACAAAGTCTCAGAGGTTTGTGGAAATATATGGGTATATATAGCTTCTATAATCAACTTAATTTGATCCTTTTAACATCGAAAAAAAAAAAACTCGAAACAAAGTGATATCAAAAGACTGAATCATTGTTCCTCGTGAAAGAAGATTGTAATACTAGAAATATAGTGGAGTAGAAGGGCGGTGGGCGAGTCCCTTTCATGGTAGTCATGGAGTAGGGTTATGGAAAGCAATTAACAGGGGTTTAGAAACTTTTGTTAAGGGAGTGAGGTTCAAAGCAGGGAGTGGTATGAGGATTACATTTTGAGAGGATATTCCCAAATCTAAACTTGTGGTTCTAGTAGATGTTAGGAAATTGGATTGGTTTGGTCTTGGAATATAGCTTTTGTCGGAAACTTTTAAGATTGGATGGTTATGGAATTTTTGTAAGAGCCATATTTAGTAAATTTGGACAGAGGTGGAAGGCAACAATTGTTTAGAAAAGCAGTAAAATGGACTGTTTATTAATGGTACTGTTCATAGTGAAATTTTATTTAGGGGTTTTATCCTGTAGAGAAGGTAGGATATTCCGAGCGTACAACTCTTATTAAATGTTTGACAATATGCAACCTTATTAGAAGAAACTTAGTTGTCTCCAATCCTTGTGTAATTTGTAAAGAGATGGCTGAGTCCATAGATCATCTTCTGTTACTCTGTATTAGATTTGGATTGTTTGGTTCATTTTGGATTCTACATTGTAAGGTTCTTCAATTGATGGAAGGATGGTGGTATAAAAGCAGTAATACCTTGCTGCCCCTATCAATATGGCAGGCAACTCCACATGCAATTTTGTGGATCCTTTGAAAGGAATAGGAAAATTTGTTAAGGGAATGAAGAGTCTTAGTTGAATCTCAAGCCTAGAGTAATTAGGAATCCCGTTTTGTTTTAACAGCCCAAGATTTATTGAAACCTGGGGATTCTTTCCCCAGATTTTGTGGGGGAGAGGGATTCTTGGGGAGTGTGGATCCTCGCTTGGGCTTGGGTATGCTTGGGTGATGTGTCACGGTGGGAGTGTTAGCATGATTACATTCCAAAAGACACCATTGCAATAAGAGAGAATGAATTGGAAAAGGAGATAAATGAATTGACACAAAGGCAGTTGTCAAGCCCTTGCAAAACTATTCGGGCCATCATATAATTTTAGACGAGGCCCATGAAAAGCTGTAAAAATACACTGCTTAACTAACAAAATAGATCATATAATTTTAGACGAGGCCCATGAAAAGCAATAATATACTCCACTGAGGTTTTTTGCAGTCCTATGCTCTGCTCATTTTAGCAGTCACTAATGACAATTTGTTTCGGAGAAGGAAACATAACAATCATCCATATGCAAATGTTTTCTTTTGTGTGAGTGATCTGAGTGCTTTAGTAGAGGCGCTTTCAACAAATATGAGAAAATACCCACTCTGTGCAGCAGTTAGATTGATGTAAGGCAGTGCGACCGAAGGCTCTGTCAATCACTACATTCTAAAAGTAACCCTCATAGATACCTAAGGACTAGGGGGTTGGCTATAATAGGATCCAAAAAATGAGAAATGAAAAGATGGATGGATGGATGAGACCTGAGAGAGAGTCTGTGTGATGAAGATATGAAAATATGAAAATTTTATATTGTTTTCAATTCATTCACCAAAGAAATGGAGTTTTTCAATCCACAGAATGATAACTTTTCACCAGTATGTATAAAGGGAAGAACCTTTTCATTTCACATGGAACACAGAATTCAAACAAGGGCCAAAAGATGAATTTATATCAACAGCATCATTATGCATAAACCAAATTGTAGCATAGCAATAACGCGCATTCAATTGAACAATTTGCTCCAACATTGCACTATAGATTCCAATTTTCAACAACCACATGACAGCTGAAATTCCAATTCATCCATCAATATATCATGCATCACAGAACATTAGCCTTGTCACACAGCCACCGTTCCTGTGGAAATAACCAATATCCTAATTGTCGTTAAGTAAATTCTATCAACAACTTCATGGTATCATGTTCTAGTGATCTATTTTTGCAGAGAACACAAACCAAAAAGCCACAAGACACAGGAGATGCAGTAGATAAATAAGGATTGGAATTGCTAAATAGTAAAGCCCAGGTAAGTGAAGATGGCGACAACATATATCTCCATGTTTAGACCACCCCCCAAAGCCAACAAGATCAGTTTTTGGGTGACACAATCAGATCTTCGGAAGTTGCATGTGCTATAACTTATATACATTATGCCCATGATGGGATTCAATTTAGTAACCATCTGCACTAGTGCATTGTGAGGAATGATACATCATTCTCTCTTAAACTTATAAACAACACCAGCAGCAGCAATTGAATTTAGTAACCATATACGCTAGTGCATTGTGAGGAACGATATCATTCTCTTTTTTTTTTCTCCATATATCATTCTCTCTTAAACTTATAAACAACATTCAATTTAAGAAATAAACATGCTTTAAATCAACCAAGCAGTCCATATATACCAACCCAAGTACTGTATTTACACAAATTTAAATATAAAACAATTTATTGAGACGGTGAGAATACATACAATATCTCGCATTGAACTATGAGCGGCATCCTTTAGCATAGAGAATGAACAGTATCGAATTAGTATATCGATGCCAATCTCATAGGAACCTTCTCCCTCTCAGGATCCTCAATCCCATCCGCCACGATTCGAACAACCTTCTTGAACGCGAAATGCAAGCAATTCGAAAGAGCAATCCAGCACATCACCTCGTACACGAAATCGAAAGCTGGGTCAGAAGACGAAGACGACGATGATTCATCCCAATTATGCCCTTCAAATCTACCAAAATTCCATCCCCCGCCGCCGCCGCCGCCGCCAAATGGACCGTCACCACCGTCACCGAAAAAACCATCGTATTCTCCATCCCCGGAATCTCCCGTCAGAGACCGCCTTCTGATACGCCGCTTTTTACGAAGCAGCGTCCGCCGAGCGGTTTTGTAAGAATTGGGCCTTACCGGCGGCGGAGCGACGGCATCGACGGGAAAAATTAAGGCGGAAATATGAAGAATTCCGGCGGAGGACGATTGGTCCGAAGAGGAATCGGAGAGAGAGAGATGGTAATTGGGGGTGAAGTAAAGGCTGTTGCGAAGGAGAAATTTTGCAAACCCTAGGCCCTGAGTCGCGGCCACCGTCACGGTGTCGTTGAGGACGGAGATGTCCATAATAATTTCAGATGTATAGAAGAACCTTTGTTTTCTGGAGAAGGAAGAAAAAAACCCTAGATTTTCTAGCGGATGGAATTGGGCGGGGATTTCCGGGAAACCCCGGGAAAATAACGGAAGCGAATAAAACAAAAAGTAGAAAGCAGAAACCAATTTGGAATTCAACTGTTTGGTTTGACTGGGGGTGTTCAAAAATCCTCCGGATCCAATCTTACCCGCGGTTATAACTTACAATGGTAAGACAGGTTGAATTTGTGGATTTGATAAATTTTTGGTGGATTGATTCGGTTGACGGGTTTAGAGGTCATAACCTGCCTTAAATCCGACCCCACCCTCCGACTAATTATATATAAATAAATAATATATTTATATAAAATAAATTTCATTACTATCTTATATTTTCTTTTAATTGGATATGCTTGCAATTTGAGTAGTTTTTATTTATTTATAGTACTTATTTTGATAATTTGAAAATGTACTTATTTTGTTTGACATGCTTTCAATTTTGAATGTGAAGCCATATGTTAGTTTGTAAAAAAAATTTAATAACAAATAATCTTTATTATTATGTATCTAGTTAGAATCTTCTATTGTTGTAAAGTAATTTATTTTGGCACTTTAATTTATTAGTATTAGAATAATTATTTGGATTATAGTTTAATTACTAAATAACATAATATTGCATTGTTAGATAGGAGTTCGAGGTATGTTTGCTCGTTAAAAAGGTTTTAGGAACTTTAACCGTTTATAAATAATAAAAAAATAAAAAAGTAATGCTTCACCCGTTTAATCCGCTTCACCCGCTCATTCCGTCTAACCCGCCGGTCGAAACCCGCCATATATTCAATCAATCCTCCGGTTATTGAGTAAGTGGATTGGTTGGCGGATGAAATGATTAGTCACCTGCTAAGGGCGGATTGATTAGCGATTTTATACTCTACCCGCCCCAACCCGACTAGCGCAAACCCCGAGATTTGATAGAAAGTTGAAATGAAAAAAGAATATGTTAATATATTTTTTTTTTTTTGCCCAAAGATGAAATGCAGGTATGGACTTTAAGATTATAGGCATGGCATCTCTGAGCTTCCATTTCACATTTATGGGTGTTACAGTATTGGAATATAAATTTTTACGCTATTTGACATTATTGTACTCTAATAAAAAGTTTTCATATTTAATATCATTGCATTCTAGTATACTATTTAAAAGAGATACATTCCCAATTCACTCGTTGGGATGGACAAGGAATATAATTCCTAATGTGGTTATTTTTTCATAATATTATTAATATATATAAATAAAAGTTTTATTTAACATACCTAAGTAAATAAAAATATTTTTGTTTTTTTCTAAACAAATATTGAAAGTGTTTATATATATATATATATATATATATATATATATACACAAAAATGATCCATTGGGGTCCGGACCCCATTTGGATAAATACGGTCCACTTCTCATTGGGATAGTTGAGATTTGAAAAATCGACCGTTGGATTAGATACTTCTATTATGCAAAAATCACAGTGATCCAACGGTTGGTTCATGAGAAAACTGTCTGTGAAAAAAACTGACACTTAAAGAACGATAAAATGTCAAATTTTTTCACAGTCAGTTTTCTCAGAAACCAACCGTTGGATCACTATGATTTTTGGCAGACATGACATACGTAATAGGAGTATCTAATCCAACGGTCGATGTTTCAAAATACCTGTCACAACTATCCCTATGAGGAGTGAACCGTATTTATCCAAATGGGGTCCAGACTCCAATGGAACATTTCTGTATATATATATATATATATATATATATATATATATATATATATATATATATATGCGCGTGTGTAGAAAATTATAGCTGGCTCCCTTTATACTATCCGTCAAAAATTCTTTGTGCTCCTATAGTTCTAATGTGTCCATTGCCCTTTATAGTTTCAAAGTGTGACCAATTGTTAACTTGACAGAATTAAAGTCACATGTTTACACTAGACAACATAGTGGCTTTTTTAGGACAAAAATGCTCTTATCTAATGGAGCATTTAATAACACGACCCAAATGCAACCCTATCTTCCATCTTTCTTGGTTGTATCCCTCTCACTCGCACATGCCATTAACCCCCAACCCATTAACTCACATCCAGCCTACATCGATCTCTCTACAGCTTACTCTCTCTTGGCATGGAGAGGTGATTGCGGGGCTAAGGTTTTGCTTGGGTCGTGGCAGTTGGAGGTTCGGATTTGGATTTGGGACATTTGAAGGGTACAAATTAATCTCCGTAAAAGGAAGACAATACATAAAAGAAACTACCAGAGAAAATTATGGAATTAACTAAAATCGCACAAATTTTTTATTATTGATTCTCACTCTCTATGTATATTACGAAGAACAATGCTGTATCACCCAACACTTAAATCCAAAATTAAAAACTACCTGACATGTCCTACTCTTAGTATGTGAAAAAAAAAAAAATTGGCTTGAGAGAAGGGATCTCACCATTCAAATAAATCAAAGTTGATTTTTAAATTCGGGTTAAAATGTTCAGTAGTATAGCATTTTTATATTATGAAAAAAATTGAGTCCGTAAAATTTCGATAATAATCTTGTAGACAGCTGCGACGAAGGGTTAGGGCTGGCACGTGGATTTCTTCAAATGTTTCTTCTTCTTATTCTTCTCACCATTAGACCCTTGCTCGTGGGTTATTCGCTGACAGCAAAGGTTCGACAACGGAATCGCCACTGCTGCTGCTCCTCTTCTTCTTCTTCACTGGTGGCTAAGGTTAGGGCTGGTGTGAAAAATGGACATCGGTACTTAACAAATTGGTCAAGTGAGACGAGAAAGGTACGCTAGACTATTATAAACAACATTCCTAGGCAAGTGGCAACAAACTCACGGATGAGATGGGCTCATGATTCCGCCCAAAAGGCCGCGCCACAATATCCCTTCCAAATGCAGGAATGTCATGCCATTCCCCTTTTTCAGGAATCTTTTAGGCAGCCAAACGCTACCTGGAGATTCTCTATGACAAATTTGTTTCTTTCAAGCAAGTGTTTTAAGGCTTTTTGAAACGAGAAAAAGGTCAGTAGTAACTTCAGCCCAATTGTAGTTTCGCTTAGGTTATCATGAGCCGGACTTGCTTGGATCGGGCCGAGTGGACCTCAACCTCCAGGCCTAAAGTTTTGAGTTTGGAACTTGGACTAAGCTTCAGTAGTCAATGTTTGGGTCATCAAAACATGTTGGACCATGCCTATTTTGGCTAAGTTGGTGACTTGGTGTTCCATCTATTACAAGCTATTCGGACCACCCAGGCCCAAACATAACCTTATTTCAAATGCACCTAATGGATTATAATTTTTTTTCCTTTTTACTTATCAGTGGTAATATTTGAAATCCGAGTCCACTTGCCCCATCCTAGTCTACTAGGGAGTCGTTTGCATTAATTTTTTAAAAATTTATATTCAAAATTTTACTTGAAATAAATAACTTGAGATGTGATAGGATGATTGACAAAATTTTTATACTAAAAGTTATTGTGGCAAAAGTTAGAGGTTTTGAACTTTTACCATAATCACTTGTAGTATATACGAAAATTTTAATACATAAATATATGATTCGAATATAACTCCAAAAATAAAAAGATATGGACAGATAGTTCTTCAAAAATAATTTTAGAAAAAAAAATAACACAAACTGGTTTGAGTTCTAAATGTGACTTTGAGTTAAATTTTATATTAAAGTTCTACAATACAATTCAAGTTAAATTCAACAATTTCACCTTAAAAAAAAAAAGGAAAAAGAAAGGCCACGAACCAACAGACTAATAGTAGTACATTATTTAAAATAAAGTATAGAATTATAACGTAAAAAATGGACCAAGCTAATTACCAACTTGGGTTACATCCGTAAACTCTTTTTTTTTTTTTTAATCCAAGCAAAGTACATTAGTAGGATTAATGGTAAATAGGGAAAAAGAATAATAAATGGGCCGATTCTCATTCATCTGGAACAAAGTTCAAAACCTCATTCTATAAAAAAAAAAAAAAAAAAAGAGACATAACCTCCTAACCAAATTTCATATTAATCTGTAAATAAATTTTAGTAAGAGCAAATTTCAAAGAAGCTTTTTAAATTTAAATTGAAACCAATAAAAAACCAACCAAACCAAGCTTTGGAACAACAAATATATTGCTTGACATGACATTTTTGCCCCACCAACATTATTGCAATTGTGTGTGCGTGATTCTTTTGGTTACGGGCATCGGCACTAATCGGGTTGAACCCATTACGAACGCTCATGTTCCGCTCAACTCGTGATATGTGCACCCGCCTCGCTAACCCGGTCAGTCAAAAACCCTAACCCTAGGTAGCGATTTTTGTGATATAAAAACTCCTTTCTGCGCCATTTGTAAAACTCTCCATTTGCAACTGCGTGAGAGAGAGAGAGGAGACACAGTGAAGCAATGGTCTCACTCAAGCTCCAGAAGCGGCTCGCCGCTAGCGTTCTTAAGTGCGGCAGGGGGAAGGTCTGGCTCGATCCCAATGAGGGCAATGAAATCTCCATGGCCAACTCCAGTAAGCTCTTCTCTCTCTTACACACACTCTCTCTCTAAATATATGTATATATCTTCATGTTTAGGTTATATGATATGAATCTGTGAACCTGAGGAACAGTGAACTTCGATCCGGATTTTTTAATAAGATAAGAAGTTTGGTTGTAATATCAAGTGGATTTGTTGTTATTTGTGCATATTAGGTCTACCTTATTCGATGCGTGTATTTTTTTCCTATGTGCTCCGTTTGGCTGTCGAGAAAACATGGGAAAAGAAACGAAGTGTAATGACTTATAAGGATTCTACGCGTACATATAAATTTTCATTTACTCGAGATTCTTTGGCAATCGAATGGATAAATGACGAGATTGCAGTCGAAATTTCCACTGACAGCATGTTATAGCGATTAATTTTTGAGGCACGATGGAATTATTTATAAATTTGTTCTACAACTTTTTTCCATATCACATTTGATTGTCATGTCTGTGCTTTCCAATTTCGTTCTGTTTCTCTTCACAATTGAATGCAGTGCTCTCGAGACAAATTATTGTGGATGAAAAACTAAGGAAAAGAAAAGAAAATTTGATGTTTTTCATTTTCTGCTGTTCAGTTTTTAAGAAAACGAACGACTCAACTTATTTCAGCCAAATAATTCTAAGCTTAGTTCAACCAAAACGAGAACATATGATTTTATTTTTTCTTTTCTGTTCCCTAGTTCCTTCAGTTTCTCAGCAACCTATCAGAGCATTAAATTGGATTGAAATATGTATGAATGTAAGAGCAGAATATTTTGTAGTTAATATATGGAATAAGTTGTTTGAAAAAATATAGAACGAAATTGAGCTCAGCTAATGAGCTGAAATTGGTCAATCCCATCTGTAATTTAAACAATAAATGATTAGCTGTTCAGTCTCACAGTTCAATCTCATTGCAATTTCTCGTTTAAATGATTAGCTATTCTATGAGATGCTTAATATTATGCTTTTTATTTGTGTATTAACTCGAGATTCTGAGTGGCAATTATTCCTTAAAATGTGGTTTATTTTAGCAGCTCTTGTATGCTCAAAATTAACGTGTTTTTAATGATTTCTTTTATAATTGTGGAGTGCAGGGCAAAACATAAGGAAATTGGTGAAGGATGGTTTCATTATCCGGAAACCAACAAAGATTCATTCTCGCTCTCGTGCACGCAGGATGAAAGAGGCCAAGAGAAAGGGACGGCACTCTGGCTATGGTACAGTTTATATTATGAGAAATCTGTATGACCCTGGTTCAATAAACGAACAACTTAACAAATGACTGCAATAAATCAATTTACTCTCATAACTTATATTTGATATTAAATTTGTAAAGGAGGAAAAAAAACAATTATATCATATTCTTGGATGCAATTTCTTTGCAAGAGATTGATAGTAAAGTTGTTATGGGTGGTGTGAAGACAAAACTTCGGGAAATTGCTACCTTTGTAAAGTGTTACTTTGTTGAGGTTTGGAAGGCATGTGAGACACATGGAAATATGAAAAGATTAACAGGTCCCAGTTTCTTACTTTCAAGGTTGAAGACCTTGACTAACATGACAAGGTATTATCTGAATGTTTTCAGGTAAACGCAAGGGTACTAGGGAGGCAAGGTTGCCAACTAAAATCCTTTGGATGAGGAGGATGCGTGTTCTAAGGCGCTTGCTCCGCAAGTACCGGGAATCCAAGAAAATTGATAAGCACATGTATCACGACATGTACATGAAGGTGAAAGGTAATGTCTTCAAGAACAAGCGGGTGCTGATGGAGAGTATCCACAAGTCAAAGGCTGAAAAGGCAAGAGAGAAAACACTGTCTGATCAGTTTGAGGCTAAACGTGCCAAGAACAAGGCAAGCAGAGAAAGGAAGATGGCTCGAAGAGAGGAGCGTTTGGCCCAGGTAAGATGAGATTTATGAGGCCTTAATTTGAAGAGACACCGTCAATTTTTACTAAAATCATGGTTGATTCTAGGCATTTTTCTCCTTTTTTTTTCCTTTTCCTACTAGGATCTTTTTGAATTTGGAAAACAATCTTATGGAAAAGTATTTTAATTGATTCTTTCAACTGAACTTTGACTTTGACTATAATTGAAACATGTATGTATCTGGCTTTTGAGTTAACTATGAAGTGTCTTCACATATGCAGGGACCTGGAGAGAAGGCAGCATCAACACCTGCAGTTCAATCCGCGGCTGGGTAAGAAATGTTTGATTTTGTTTTACCCATCTATTTCTATTTTAAACATATTGGTCTAATTAAGATTTTTGTTTATTCTTGTAGGGGAACTAAGAAAACCAAGAAATGAATAACAAGACTTCTCTGTGACAAAGAGTGAAGGATTTATCATTAGCCCATATATGTCACTTCCATTGGTTTTCTGCTGTAGGAGTTTGTTTTCTTTTCGTTCTTTTATTACCAATTTTTCTTAGCAAGTCTTGAAATCTTGAAACTCTACAACATGTTTATTTTCTTATATGTTGAACACTGTGTTTGTGATTCCGGTGAATCATTGAATTTTGGGTGCATGGGTCTTGTGAAACATGAGAATTGAACACACTATAGATGAGAGGTTTTGTGGTCTCTATATTGCTGCTGGATTTTTTGCGCGCGCAAGGTGGTTGTCTTGATGTGAGATGTCATGATAAATCCAGGCTGCTTACGTTTTTGTTCTGGTATTACTATGTGTTTGAAGTCATAGTTTACTGTTTAAATTTTATAAAAAGTGCCGTGCACCGTACACCTTACATCTTTGGGGGAAGTGGAAATAAGATGTGAGCGAAGGGGCATTCTAGCTAGAATTGAGGATTACTTCTGGCATTGTGATCTGGTAGATGCTGGTCCTATTTCTGTCACAAAAATGCTATGAAAATTTGTTACAGTTGCAACAATGGCAGCTTTGAAATCTTCCAAATAGACTTAAGACACTATTCATTGTGGCCTAGAAGAAAATCAAAGGATCTGGTGGGAACTGTGGAAGTGGCCGGCTGTCACTATGCCACATCTTGAATTTATTTTTTATTTTTTTATTTTTTGGATAACACATCTTGAATTGAATTCTAAAATGTTGTTGAAGCTTATATTTCATCTACAAATTAAATTTTGGAATATCGTCTCTCAGATCAGGTTGCAAAGAATGCACCGAATTTGACAGGGCTTCATTTCATTGTTCGTGGATCAATCAATGGCACAAACTGGCATGTGACTGTTGTCAAAAGGATCGACAGCTGTTAGTGCGACCGATAAAAGACCATTGCCAAATCGTTACAAGTGTTGGCAACCATTAATAATCACTTTATTGCATTTTAGGAGCAGGTATTCTTCAATTGATTTTCACCCCCCACATTTGAATATTTCAATTTTAATCAGTGAGTATCATTAAGAACATAATCTCTCTATTTACACTCAATTTCCATAACTTGAAACTTTCTTAGAATTTTTTTTTTAAAGAAAATATGAAGCACTCGCGTCATCACACTCCTATATCAGTCTAGAGCGGCCGGCCTTACGCCTACAAGCTCCACCACACCAAGAAGTATACATTTTTTCCCTTTTAATTTATCATCTTCATCAAGTATTATTACCCAAAAAATGAAAATTAAACTTTTATCTCTGTAATTTTTCAATTTGGGTTTTCTGTTGAATGTCAAGTATTTTGAGAAATGGGTTTTAATTTTTCTCATTTTACAATAGGCTGCTTGTTCAACAATAAGGGTCCTGAGTTTGTCAATTTATGGTTTCTGGATTTGATTTTAGGTGGGATTTGAAATGTCAATTGATCCTGCTTGTGACTGTTGCTTCATTTGGAAGCTGGGATTTAAGCTTATTTCAATGATTTCCCTAAGACGGGGATGGTAGGCTTGTTTAGTTTGTTCATGTTAAAGGAGATCTATGCTTGATGGACTCCGGAGTTGGTTAAGTTAGAAAATGAGTCCAAGGCTGAGAAGGGAAGGGAGCTGGCTGTACGAACTCTGAGTTCTCTCTCTCTCTCTCTCTCAAAAATGTACTCCCTCTCTCCCAATTTATGAGAGGCAATTTAAGAAATATATTGATTACTTTGACTTTATTGTATTTTTAAATTTGTATTCCAATTTAACTATTCTAAGAGAAAGGATTACTCTCCTAGTTATTTGATAAAGAGGTATAATGGAAAATTCGTTATAATTTTTAATTTGAAAAATCAAAGTGATCATATATTTTGGGACACCCCAAAACGGAAAAATGATCATATAAATTGAGTCAGATGGAGTAATAAAAGATGAAGGTTGAACAACAAAAACAAGAAGACAAAAATAAGAGGAAGAGTGGCCTCTACAATTCCGACAAATTTTAGGCGGCAAACACCATCAAAATCCATAAAGAAGAAAGAAAAAGCAAAAAAGAAAAAAGAAAAAAATGAGAAAAAAGAAAAAGGAAGAGAAAGATGGCAAACTCCATCAAAATCCATAAAGAGAAACAAAGCACAACAAATAAAGAAGCAAAAGGAGAAAAGAAAAAGGAAGAGGGGGATGGAGGAAAATCCCCGCCTTCACTTTCTTATCGACTTACTGCCAGCGTCAAACCACCATGGGTGCTCCGTTTGTGGAGTGAGTCAGGTATAGAGACCAAAGAAAGTTTTGAAAATAGGATTTGAGGGTATTTTGGGAGTAATAAGGGGTGTAGTTATCGATTATTGGGAGTTAGAAATAAATTGGACGGGAAAATCAATTGAAGTGGTGGCAATATCTGCACCCTTGCATTTTAGAAGTGACCCTTCACAAGAATTAAGAATTCTTTATGAATAACTCCACTAAAAATTAAGACAAATTCATAGACAAAAAATAATAATAATAATAATATTTTTAATTTTTTTTTTTAATGACCATCTCCTCTTAAATAGTTCACATAAAATTTTTCTTCAATTTAAAGTTTATTAGAATATAATAGTACCGAATATGCCTACATTTCATTAGAGCACAATAGTATCAAATATGAAAAAAAAACTTCCATTGTAATATTGTAACATTCCCAAATATAAACATAAAAACTCGAAATAAAAGCTTAACGGGTAATGCTCTCGCACTCCCAAAAAAAAAATAAAGCTAACTCCCTCGAAATTTTTTTTTTTGTTGAAGATAGAATAAAGAATTAAGACCTGTTTGGGAACTTTGAAAACTGATTCTAATGAGTTCTAATATCTTCTTGTTATATGATTTTTATATAAATTAGCTTATAGTTGGTTTGAAAAAAATTGTGTTTATGCCTTATTTTCTGGACATGATTGAACTGATCTACAGTGCACTTACAAAATAGTACTAAATAAAAACTAGACAAATTTATCGTCAGCTGACCAAATTTTTAAGTTTGCCACACATCCCTCCGCACTTTAAAATATGGGTAAGTTTGCAAATATCCAGTCAAAAGTACTTTTCGCTTTATGTGCTTATGTGGACAAAGCCACATCAGACGGTCCAGAGTCGTAAGGAGTTGGTAGGAAAGCCGGTTCACGTAGCATTATCAAATCATTTTAGCTCTGCATATGCCAAATAAATTATATTAAACTTGAAAGCAACTTTTGTCTTTGCTCCAACGTTTGATTAAAACTTACAGTAAATAATTTGCACAAGACAAACACGTTATGTGTTTTGCATTGTGATTCGCGCTTTATCTCATCCATTACAATTTACAAATACTTCATCTGTCTGTCTCTTCTCATTCTCCGGAGACACTTGAGCTTGGTTGAATCTCGACCTGCAACATCCATGGCGATTCTGTTATGTTTATTGGCTCTGTTAGTGAGCATTTTATGTGTGGAGTCGAAGTATATGGTGTATAATACTTCTCAGAGCATCGTTCCTGGGAAACTTAATGTTCATTTGGTTCCTCACACTCACGATGATGTGGGTTGGTTAAAGACTGTTGATCAATACTACGTTGGCTCCAACAATACCATTCAGGTCTCTCTCTCTCTCTCTCTATATATATATATATATATTCCTACTTTGGCTATTTCTTTGATTAATGTATTTAGTTGCTGTGCAGGGAGCCTGCGTTCAAAATGTACTGGATTCCATTGTTCCAGCATTGTTGGCTGATAAGAACCGGAAATTCATTTACGTTGAACAGGCATTATTACTATATTTCTTTTGGCTCTTATTTCTCATTTTATTGAAAGCTTTTTTTTTTTTCCTTTCAGTTTTCTTTTTCAAATTGCTAATTCATAGAAGTGCTTTTGCTCAATGAATACAGGCATTTTTCCAGCGTTGGTGGAGAGACCAGAGCGAGGAAATACAGAGTACAGTCAAGCTGCTCGTCAGCTCCGGTCAATTGGAGCTCATGTACTAACATAAACTCTTTTTTTTTTTCTTTCAGTTTACCGATTCTGATTAATTTTGTTACTCAACTGGAAATGGGTATATATATATATATATATTCATTTAGATTGTGGGTGTATATAATTTTTTATTTGGGTATAGAAATGGGGGTATGTGTATGCACGACGAGGCGGCTGTACATTATATTGATATGATTGATCAGACGACTCTTGGGCACCGATTTATCAAAGAGGAGTTTGGTATTACTCCAAGAATTGGTTGGCAGATTGATCCTTTTGGGCATTCCGCAGTGCAGGCTTACCTGTTGGGAGCAGAGGTATGATTTATCTTTTATATTTGGTAACAAATATATCTAAATAATTTCATTGAAGGAAGTAATGATTTTTAATCTTCTATATTTAGTAACAAATATGTATAAATAATTTCATTGAAGGAAGTAATGATTTCAGAGAGAAGACCCCCCCAAACCAAATTTTCCTATACACATTTCCTCTGGTTTAATTGAACAAAGCCCATTTGTTTGTGCAGGTTGGATTTGACTCGTTTTTCTTTGGGCGAATCGATTACCAAGATAGAGCTAAACGGAAAGATGAGAAGAGTCTTGAGGTTATTTGGCGAGGCTCGAAGAGTCTTGGCTCATCTGCACAGGTGAGTGACTTGTAGTGCTTATTTCTTTTTGAATATTCTGATTGAACTGATTTTTTAGATGTCGATGTTGGGTAGGATTGTTATTTTTGTTCCATATAATGCTTCGAAGTATGATTTCTAGTGTTTAGAATTTGATGGTCGGATATGAATTTTCTCATGGAGTTATTTATCCTTTTGTAGATATTTGCTGGTGCTTTCCCTGAGAATTATGAGCCTCCCAGTGGTTTCTACTTTGAAATTGATGATGATTCCCCTATTGTCCAGGTAAATTTATAGACAAGATTGCTGACTGGCTGTTGACCATTTGCTTATTTACTTGTGCACTATGTGATTTAATGTTTATCCTCTGAATTGAAGGATGAGTTCAATTTGTTTGACTACAATGTTCACGACCGTGTTAACGATTTCGTTGCTGCTGCACTATCACAAGTAAGCTGTGTGTTTTTCTTTATTGGTTTATGATGTCATATCTTTAAGAGTTTTGCCTCGTCTTCAACTTATACTTGAAATGCTTTCTGTGAAAGTAATCTTTTATTTATTTATTTAATCCAAAACAAAACCAGTTGCAAAGTTGTTTAAGGTGCTGTTTCTACGCGTTTACTTGAACTAAAAGGAATATCTGAGAAGGCGTCTTGTTCTATTATATATTGAAGTCAGTTGCTACCTCATAAGTTTTTTAAACCTATCATGAATTGTTCTAAATGTGGCCTCAAACCTAAGTTACCCATCAAAAGTGTACATGATAGAAATATTGGTGCATGAATTTGAAAGAGGACTTTCTCATATGAGGTGTTGTACATCTTGTTTGTTTTGTTCCGTTCTGGTAATTGTAACTTTGGATTAGCATGCTTAACCAAAGGAAATAATCCAAGATTTATTTGTAAAGAGGGATCAAAGTTGTAGAGGCTTACCAGCAATTTTGGTTTTTTTTTTTGTCTATTTCAGGCTAACATAACTCGCACCAATCATATAATGTGGACTATGGGGACGGACTTCAAGTATCAGTATGCACGCACATGGTTCCGGAATATGGACAAGCTTATTCATTATGTCAATCAAGTTAGTGCTTTTCCAAAGTCATTGTAAATGATTTATTAATACGTAGCTAAATCTGATAATTATTTTGCCCTTGCATTATTTGTGCTTTCAATTTGGCTGTCCTAGACTCCTAGTACTACTTACATTCGACTAGTTATGTTTTAACCTGATAATTCCTTTACAGTGTTTTGAGGTGCATTGATATTGAAATGTGAGGGTAGAGGTTAGTGAATGTTGCATATTGATGGTTAAACAAGTTCTATGGCAAACATCCTGATTCTTATTTATCTTATTGGTTACTTTCATCCATGATAGTTTTATTAAGAATGTATATGTTTAGCGTATGAATCTGGTCATAGTATTTTAAATGTTAATGAAAGTTCTAATTGGGAATGCTTGCAGGATGGGCGTGTCAATGCCCTATACTCAACCCCATCAATTTACACTGATGCAAAATATGCAACAAATGAGTCCTGGCCTATCAAAACTGATGATTTCTTCCCGTGAGTTCAAAATTCTGAAAATTTTAAATATATATTACTCTTTTGATAAGTATCTAAGAATTGATGCATGTATATATCAGATATGCAGACCGCATAAATGCTTACTGGACTGGATATTTTACAAGTAGGCCAGCCCTCAAAGGCTATGTTAGAATGTTAAGTGGCTACTATTTGGTAAGACCTATATGAATGTTTTAGTTTATGTCAATAACTTATTGGTTAGGCTCTTACCAGATTAGACTCCAATGCATAACTGCTGATTAGACTCCCAATGTGTAAACAGGCAGCAAGGCAATTGGAATTTTTTAGGGGAAGGAGTAAATCGGGGCCCAACATGGACACTTTGGCTGATGCTTTAGCAATTGCTCAACATCATGATGCAGTTAGTGGTACGGAGAAGCAGCATGTGGCAAATGATTATGCAAAACGGCTGTCAATTGGCTATAAGGAGGTGGAGATTTGATCTGACCGTTCCATTTTTTTCCTAGCAGTTGCTTTCCTTATGATTAAGCTTAAAATGTTCCTCATTAACTTGATATTTCTTTCAGGCTGAGGAGGTAGTTGCAGCTTCACTTGCTTGCATGGCAGAGTCGACATCAAAAACTGGATGCGAGAGTCCAGTGACTCAGTTTCAACAGGCAACGACTTTATGCTACCCTAGTGAACTGTTTATATATAGGCTAGCCCACTAAGTTCTAACCATGTGCACTTCAGGCTGCCTGAGTGGAAATTGCATCATATGTTTGATACTGAGTCTTATTTGTATAGATTAGGCTCAGGTTTCTGAACATAGCTTGAAAGTGATAATACGGATGGTGTACTTCAACACAGCTACTGCATAATTTGCTATCTTAGAGTATACTTCAAAATGCACTCACTTCAACACTGTCTTATCTCTTTTTCCCCCCTCAATTACTATATATAGCATTTCTGTCCACGAATAATCATCTTGGAACTCCAAGTCATGGCATTGGTACATGTTTTTGGTATATAGATTTCAGGTGAATTGTGTTCATTAGCATACACTTCGTTTTTCTTTATACCCTCAGCATGAATTTGTTTGATATATGATGCATATTTTACTTTTTGTGTAGATACACAGGTGATGTCTTTGATCACTTTTAAAATCTGTTGGTCTATTTTTTAGGATTACGTTTGAAGCTTTTGTTATCTCTTTCACTCATTTGGTTTTTTCTTATTAATCAATAAAAAGAATCTTATTTTCAGGTTTAGTTTTATAGCTGTGACTAATTTGGTTATTTTATGCTACAAATGACATAATTCTACACTCTATTTATTCTTACAAAAAGAATGTATCGATACTATTGTGAAGAGTTTCTTCAATGGGTTACTCAGCACATGTTTCACTCTTTTCCTTGCTTGCTTCATTTATTTATGGAAATTATGGGTAAAAAAATTTTAGGGTGAAATGATAATTGGTTGAACTTAATAACACTTGACAACCCACAATTTATGACTATTAATGAACTTAAGAGAGGGGGGAAATGCTACACACAAAGTAGCATGCTTCTACAATTGTGCGATCGAAACATGAAAACACATGCATGTGCAGTGTGAATGCATCCCTCCATTAACATGGAATAGAAAGTTTTACTTATTCCAAAAACTAAAGTTCATTGAATTTTTTTTTTCTTAGCTGGTTGACTTCGGCCCAAATTTAGCTGAAACAATTTATTATTATAATTCTGAATTAAAGCACAGCTATTTTGTTATGCCATTTATTTTTTTCTTTTTCCTTTTCTGATTCCTTCTTCTTCTTTTTCTTATTTTTTAATTGTTTTGCTTCCAGTGTCCACTTCTGAATATAAGTTACTGTCCTCCATCAGAAGTCGATCTGTCTCATGGAAAAAATCTGGTAAGGAGAATACTACAGTAATTTTTCATCTCTTGAATCTTTTTTCACTAATCAGGGAATAAAAGTTGATTCCATATTTCCATTTGAAATAGATCATTTTATGATGCATCACTTTTGTAGGTTGTTGTTGTCTACAATTCTCTTGGATGGAAAAGAGAGGATGTAATTAGAATTCCTGTGAGTATTAATTTTCAATCTGTTCCGCACTGTGATCTTTGTCTACTCATTATTTTAAAAGTAGGCGTGTAACATTTTGTTAGATTCGGTTGCCTTTGAGGCCTCAAACATGTGCCTTTTAATGGGTTAGTTTATGTTTTGAGTTTAATTATGCAATGGCAAATAAACAAGAGAAAGTGCAGTAATTTGTTGTAAAAGAATATAAAGCATGGAAAAGAAAAGAAAAAAAAAGAGTTAAAAGGACAGTAACATTTTTTTGACATCCTGTTTAGGAAAATACCATGGCTCATTTATTTCCATGGAAATCAAAATCAGGGAAAGAAATGCTTCAAGCTGTTAGATGTGGCTGCATGTTATTGTGTTTGCACTAAAAGTTAACTTTGCAGTCTATATATTATTGAAGAATTTGCATAGCATGCCATGAAGAAGGCTGGTATGTCCAGCCTATTTTCTTGAAAGTTGGGTCACAGATTTAGAAAAGGAATCCATTTCCCATTGTTTCTAAGAAGAGAAGAATTGTTATTAACAGTTACTTAGCCTCTAGTGCTGCAAACATAGCAGCAATAATGTTTTTCTTTGGATTCATACAGTATGGAACCCTAATATGTCTGTTAGGTTTCTTAATATTATTTTCAAATTTCAATGGGGGTCTGGCCAATGCATTTGAACACTCCCTCTTATCACCTCCTCTCAAATTCTATATAACATGGTCAACTTCAGGTCTGATTTAGGTTGTTTAATTACTCCATTTCTATATCTCATTATTGCTAATGCCATCATTGTAGTGCTTGAAGGGTAAAATTTTATGTACTTCAATAAAAAAAGTAACCAGTTTGGACCACTTTTGGTGTCTAGAAGATAAAAGCTCACAAAATTGTAAAACTAGCCATATGATAATTCCTAAGGAAATCTTCTCGAAGGTCAATTGTCACCAACATACCTGACAAGTTTTGGTTTATCATATCTTATGACTCACCAGAACCAAGCTTTAGGGAGATTTTAATGTTGCAATTGAGTTGAAGGTCATTTAATTATTTCTTGGAACCTGTATTTGTACACCTTTTGGCCTACTCTGCATCTACTTCCGAGCCATAGATAAAAAGAGACTCTACTGAAACTGTAGGAGCATTGAGGGATGGTCCACAAAAATGGGATGTTGCTGATATATGCCATCATGTGGTTCCAGATGACAAATAGAGAACAATCTATGTGCCATCCATATTTCACTGTAAATACCATTTGCATGCATCCATCATTTTATGTATGTATACGTTTCCTATCTGTGCATGTGCCTTCGAAACACACGCGCGCGCTCACACATACACACTGGATTTAAATAAAAAAGTACAGTAATTTCTCAGTGGATGGCATTCTTCATCCACCTTTTGAAAGATTGTACATATTCATCAATATTATTTTTTGTTAAAACATGATTGATTTCAAGTATTTTATTTGTTAATTTTCACCATTTCGTGCATCATCTTACATAATTAAACTTGCTACAGGTAATCAATGATAAAATTACTGTCCTGGATTCCAGTGGAAAAGAAATTGAATCACAGCTTTTACCTCTAGTAAACACCTCTTTGGGCATAAGAAACTACTATGCTATGGCATATTTGGGTAAATCCCCAAGTGTGACTCCTAAGTACTGGCTTGCATTTTCAGCATCTGTTCCACCTCTTGGTTTCAGCACTTACGTCATCTCAAGTGCCAAATGGACAGGTTAACCATACAATTTCCATACATTACAAATATTCATGCAAAGTTGAGAAGTAAATGAGTCATTTCTTTGGTGTATTGACACATGATTGTATCTTATTGTTGTGTATCATTACAATTGCAGCTGCTACTTCAAGGACACAAACGGTACATAAGTCAGGAGTGAGTCAAAATAATACAATTGAAGTAGGGCCAGGAAATTTGAAGCTTATTTATTCTGGAAATGAAGGAAAACTCACTCACTACATTAATAGCAGAAGTTTGGTATGTTATTTTCTTGACACCTTCGAATTCAGAGAGTTCTTCTCAATCTGAATTTTCTAATAATTAGTTTTGCTGAAAATGTATATAAATGTGTCACCATTTTGTTCACTAGAAAAGTGTAATTGTTTGTGCATCTAAATTGGTATTATTTTGCAGTTCAAGGTCACAGAATGTGTAGAGCAATCTTTTAGCTTTTATTCTGGAGATGATGGAAGTAAGGCTCCGGATTTACAGGTAAACCTCTGCTTCAAGAAAATTTGTGTAATTGTTTTGTATCTGCTATGACTATTTTTTGTTTTTTTGTATTTTTGGTCTGTGATTATATATGAAAACTTTGAAGAAAAAAAAAACATCTTTATTTAACTTGTTGAAGGCCTCTGGAGCATACATCTTTCGTCCAAATGGTACATATCCCATCAAATCTGAAGGGCAGGTACAGAATGTCTTTAGAAGCACTTAAATTGTGAATAACTTATAATTGTTGGCAATGAGCAACTGAAGAGATGTTATTAAATTGCAGGCTTCCTTTACTGTTTTGCGGGGACCATTATTGGATGAAGTACATCACAGGATCAATTCATGGATATATCAGGTTCTATATGTAGTTTCATGCATGTTGAAACCTGTCATTTATTTTCCTGATGAAGCCTTCTTTCCGTCTGTTCCAGCATAGGAATTATATCCCTATTAAAACTTGTTAACTGAAAAACGAAACACATATGAATTATTTTTATGAAAAAACTTTTTGAGTCAAACTTAAGCCAATCTTACAAATAAAATCAGAATCTATGTCAACAAGTCATGTTACATACTTAAAATTTCATATCCATGTACCTTGAGGAAGCAGAATTCATCTGAGAAAATATTAAATCATACAAGATATGATTTTTGTTGTGGTAATTAGGTGGTCCAACCAGTCAATTAAAAGAATTATCATTAAAAAAAGAAGAAGATAGTTACAGAGTTTTTGCTAGGAACTCATGAAATGTGACAGGCAAAGAAACAGGAAATTTAGTTAAGATGTCTTATAGTCTATCCACTTTTATCCCACATCCCCCACCCCCACCCCTTCGTCTTTCTTTCTTCCCTGGTTTATCAATGGCAGTTTTTCTTTGCCTAGTGTTGAATTTTCTGATAAACTATTCTGGAATATAAATTATGCAAGCTTTGGAGTTAGATATTCTGTTCTTGACACTATCAATAATCTACCATTGCATGCGTGGGCAGATTACCAGAGTGTACAAGGGAAAAGAACATGCTGAATTTGAGTTCACTGTAAGTTTATTTCATTTATCCCTTTGCGAATATATACTCATTGGTTGTTAGAATAGTTAAGAGTATATTCAAGAGGTGCTGACAGTTTCACCATGGAGCTCTATTTATCAATAATGATTTCAATTTTAGGTTGGGCCTATACCTATTGATGATGGTCTCGGCAAAGAGATTGTAACGCAGATTACAACCACCATGAAAAACAACAAAATATTTTATACAGATTCTAATGGACGTGATTTCCTTGAAAGGGTATGTCATCTCTTGCCTCTGCATTTTTTTCTTTTGTTTGACATTTTATATATACGCAAATCATTATTTAGCTCATATTTGTGTTGATATTTGACATATTGGTGAGTTGATTCTTGAATATCTAGATATATGTAAATCTAATTTGTGGTTGGAATTATTGTATTTGAAGATTCGAGACTATAGAAAAGATTGGCAACTGGAAGTCAACCAACCTGTTGCAGGAAATTATTATCCGGTATGTTTGCTTTGCAACTGAAACTGTTATATTTAGCAACAGTGAATTATATAAAACAACTTCATTAAACTTTTAACTATAGTTTATCACTTTAAGTGTAATGGTAATTTCTTCCAGAAGAGATGACATATCAAGATTAAAGAGCTTTTTAAGATTAAGAAGTAGTATTGGTTTTTTAATGGAAACATGTAAAGCTTTCTTGTTCCTTTTGCTTCTTGCTGCACATTTTTTTAGTACTTAACAGTTCAAGAAGGTATATATATTTGTAATCATTGAAACATCATTCCAAAGTTCAAAAGTCTAGTTTGTTCGTTTTTCAGATTAATCTTGGAATTTATATGAAGGATAACATGACAGAGCTCTCAATCTTGGTAGATCGATCTGTTGGGGGATCCAGCATTGTGGATGGGCAATTTGAGCTGATGCTTCATAGGTTTGTTCTGTCCTTTCCATTGCTTGTTTTCTTCTATAACTATTTCTAATTATTATAATATTTATTAGTGTAGGGAGCCATTTTAATTAGTTCCTCCTATATCACAGTTTTGGGATAAGTAATATGGTTTCCTCTTACCGTATAGGAGGTTGGTACATGATGATTCTAGAGGTGTTGCAGAGGCATTAAATGAAACAGTTTGTGTTCTTGATAAATGCACTGGACTAACTGTAAGCTCTTGCTAAACATCTCTTAAGTCGATAACTGCCACATGGTCATTCTAATCATTGCATGGAACCATTACTTGGCATAATTGTTTTGTTAATAAAAATTTCTTATGTATAGTCGCACTATTATTTAACAAGAGTTTTAATTGCCACGAAAATCAGATAAAAAGCACTTAGCATTTTAGTAAATTGTATAAACAAGTAAATTGTATAATGTTTATGCATCTTCATGCATGTCTTTATAACTTAATTTTATAACTTAATTCTATTCCTATAAATTCATAGGTCTTATAAGGATATTCAGATTTCTCCTGCTTATGCAATTTAGAATTACAGCAGTTAATGTATGTCGAGGAAACTTGTTTTAAACAATAAACCCACTGGGATTGTATAAATTATCACTGCCTAAGTAACCATCGCGTAAACTTGTAGCTACCTTTTAACAATCGTGTAAACTTGTAGCTAGCACCCCCCCTTTTTTGGACATACCATTTCATAAATTTCCATGCTTTCACCCTTGAGATGCTCGAGCACTTATATTAATTTTCTGATCACTGTTTCCATGCCTTCAAATCCCCTAGGAAATTTCCTTCCTGGTGTTAGAAACCTCCAAGTAGCAATGCACAAAAAAACTTTTCTGCATGACTGTTTCCTCGGCTCATACGATTTATGTTGGTCAGCCTTGTCACCAATGGTCCCACACTCAAGGGTAATATCGAGATTAATGATTAATGTACCATGTATTGATAAATGTTGGTGGTTACTCAGATAAGATCTAGTTGATATTCTCTTGGTAGTGGTTGCTGAAGTTTTAACAAGCATCATTTAGCAAGGATAGGCAGTTTCAGAAACCTGCTTCATGCAACTTCTTCCAGCAAATCCTATGTGTTTTTTCATTCTTCTGAAGAATAGCGACACAATGAAGTTGTAATGATAAATGATATTCTAAGGTGATCATTTTATAAGTTTCCAACCTAAAAGTTTAGGCTTTTAGGTTGAGGGCCCAAATAAGTATATGAAACTATAGCAAACCTTTTATTTAGGCCACGCAGGATAGAGTGGATTCTATTCTTCTACACTCCCCTCACATGCAGGCTCATGTGGGCCTTGTCACGTGCAGAACCTGGCTATGATACCAAGTTAGATTGTAAGTTTAGGATTTATATTATTAGGGTTTGAGAAGAGAAGAAGAAGAAAAAGAAAAGAGAAGGAGAAAGGAAGAAATAATTAGGTTTAGGAATCTGTATGCTACAGCATTCCCTTACCAAGTTTTATTATTATTATATTGGAGATTACAAAAATACCCTTAATAAGACTAACTCTTAATAGTATCAATTGGTGACGAACTTCCTTTTTGTCCTAGTACTTCAGTCAAACCCAAAATGGAACTTTTGGTCAAGTTTGAGAACTTTTGAAACTAAATGTTGCATTATAGGGTAACTACAATTTTAAGCATTTGTTTCGTTTAAGTTTTTAATTTTTCAAGTGAAAGAAAATTTTTATGGAGGTTTGAGATATAAATTAAGAATTTTGGATTGCCAAAAGAGAAAGGACATTGCATTACTTAACAAGTGTCTAGTTGCAGGCCAACTCCAGTCTCCAGTTGAGCATGCAAATTTGGACTTTAGAATTTTCAAACTGGAAAATAACTCTACATGGGCTACTACTCTAAAAATTGAAAAAAATGTATCTTAATGAGATTCTTGTATATCACCACTTCGTAGATTTGAGCAGCAGATTTAGGTGTTAAAAATTCATAAAGCGAAACTTCCAACTATAAATCCCACATAACCAGAGCTCACTGTACTGGGAGTACTCATTGGAATGGCAATATATCATACTCTAAAAATATCTGATTATCTGCTTATACTTAGCAACAGACTTATTAGTTACCCTGCAGATTTTGACTGAGTGTTTATGGTGGCTTCTTCTGGAGATGAGTATTCAATTACCTTACCTGACACATTTATACAGTAATTCAGAAAAAATAAAAATAAAAAGTATACTTCTTTAATATTAGTTCATAAAGGTTTAGTGCAACTATATATTCATTATGTTTAATAATACTTTATTCTTCTTTGTTTACACACAATATTTGACTCATTGTTTTCCTCAGACTCATGGCTATTGCTTGGTTTCCATTCAGTTTTTGAAGCATTTAATGCTCGAACCATTATTAATGTGCTTATACCATGCAATTTCTTTTAGTTTTAGATGGCGGTTTTTCATCCTTATCTATTTAAGCTATATTTTTGTGCTACGGTATGCTCTTTGAGAAGTAGCTTCATGCTTCTTTAACTTGGAAAGTTTTCACATTGAAAACACTAACCTTTGGAGTCTCAGCATTTCATGTTTTTACCTATCAACATCTCATGATTATGTTTTGTACTGGAGGATAAAGTTAGCGTCGATCTAGGTTTTGAGTTGCTCATGTGTTCAGACCTGTAGTTTCTAATACCCTGATTTCTGCTTGCTTTGTACTTGTGTTAGGGTTTGCTTTTCAAAATCTAGTTCCATGCTAGTCTATTTTGGCATTTTGGATCAAGTTTAATTTTTTGTGTTCTCGGATTTCTGTAATACTTTTGCCTTAAGCATTTTGTAGAACCTATATCTGATTTGATTAAATAACATACTTTTCACAGATTCAGGGAAAGTATTATCTCAGAATTGATCCTTTAGGAGAGGGTGCTAAATGGCGTCGGTCATTTGGTCAGGAGATATATTCTCCTTTTCTCTTAGCTTTCACAGAGCAGGTGCAAGAATGACGTTGAAGTAATAAATATTGTTGCCTCCTTGGTGAATCTGTTACACTTTAGTGATTGTTTATCTTTTTGCAGGATGGAAATAATTGGACAAACTCTCATGTACCGACCTTTTCCGGGATGGATCCCTCCTACAGTTTACCTGATAATGTTGCACTGATAACCCTCCAGGTATTTGTGTGCCATCCTGGTCAAAGTGAATTTTATCTATTGTATTGCATATTTGTTGCCTTGATTTCTTTTAGATGGAAAAGAAATGTGAAGAATATCAATCTTTCTGGAGAAGTGTCACCACCTCATAGAGTTGAACTCTTCACTCTCAAATGGAAACTGTGATTGCAGATGATCCTTGGATATTTGCTCCATTATAATATTCCAATGGATTACCTAATAAAGCATGTAGGACTTTTTCTTTTTAACTTTTTTTTTTCTTATTTTTGGAACTCTGCAGGAGCTGGATGATGGAAAAGTTCTCCTTCGGTTGGCTCACTTATATGAGGTTTTTAATTTCTTTCTTCCTTTAATTTTAGAAATTGAAGTGTCCTCTTCAAGTTTTCCATCTACTGTTAAAATATTCAGTCAAATTGTTCATTGCAAATAGTCCTTTCCACTTTAGGTCTAGCTATTGGTTCGTATATTGAGATGGTGCTTATAATCCCAGTTTCTTTATGTTTCTTGCTGGTAATCATTGTTATTCATTCTAATTGCTTCCAAGAAAAGGGATTGGTTGACAGCAATAGGCTGAAACTATTTCCAATGGATGGCCTTAAAGTTTAAAGCCATTGAAGCAAGAAAAACTGTTTACACGGCTGCTAAAATATTAAACAATCTGATGCTCGCATGGCCCCAGATGAAAGACTTGCTGAAATTTGATTGTATGTCAAGTTGGACATCAAAGTGTTATTCACCATTGTATATGGTTTTCAGACTTTATGCACTTGGGTTATTTAAGTTCATTATTCTCCATTCTGTGTGTGTATGTGCACCTTTTTATTTTTTAATCTTTTTTGTTCTATTCAAAGACATGTATTCTAAATCTCTGGTTTCTATTTGGTGATCCAATTGCAAGGTTGGGGAGGACAAGGATCTATCAGTTATGGCAAGTGTAGAATTGACAAAACTGTTCCCAGATAAGAAGGTAGAAGCATTAGGTTCAGAGCAACTAATTGTCATCAGTCTCTTCATTTTAAATTGCTTAGCCATTCTTACAAATGTTTTGCTTTTCCATGACATTCAGATAAATAAGATAACAGAGATGAGCTTATCTGCTAATCAAGAAAGAGCCGAAATGGAGAAGAAGAGACTGGTTTGGAAAGTAGAAGGCTCTCCTGAAGAAGAACCCAAGGTGTCAAGAGGAGGACCTGTCGATCCTGCAAAGCTGGTGGTGGAACTTGCTCCAATGGAAATTCGCACCTTCATTGTCGAATTCAGTTACAAATGATCAACAACTGAAACCTAAGGAATGCTATGCGAGTTTTTCATGAATTCTATTGGTCTTAAAAGGCATTGCATTTCCTGATACCAAATGCCTACAAGCTTCTCTCGGAAGGGAGAAGCCTTTCATGCCCAACTGCTCAAATAACTGAAACATTTTCTCAGTTTTGTTGCAAAGAGAATGTATCTGACATATAGCATGATTATTGGCTAGAGGTGTTCTGTTTGTTTTTTCTTAAACATCTTTCTCTGTTTCATTTGGGAATATATATCATGAAAGAGCCCATCCCCACCAGGTAACTTGTGTGAACAAACTGTGCCTTTGGATCGTTGTCTCTTTGAGATTTATGAAGGATTTGTTGCAACCCCATTTCTTTTTTCTCAACATAATTATGCTTTGTACTGCACCGATAGTTGAAAAATGGTTGTGTGTCACAATAAGATAAATTAAGCAATTTGGATTTAGCTCAAGATCGGCTCAATAAAAACTCTGTTCATGCTTGCCTATAAGATAAGCAAATCAAGCTCAAACCTTATTATTTGAGCTTGTTAATTTGTTGGGCTAAGTTACAGTCAAATTTAAACAACTTACTACACAACTCGACTAGATTCTTTAAGTTTTTGAAGCGCCTCATATACTTGTCTTCCCCACTCGGCATAAAAAAATTATATGGTCACGTATTAATGAATATCTCTCCTTTTAAACTAGATCAAGCTTTACCCTCCCAAGTTTCATCCATAGTAGGATTGTTGGACATGGAATTACCTTATTAATATTTGTGCCATTCCAGTCCTGCACCAATATTTTCCTGTCTAGCCCATGGGTTGAACTTTTTATTACTAATGGTCAGTATTCTGTTCCATTAGACAAGAACTCATCAACAACAAGTAGCTAGGCATCTGATAAAGAGAAGTGCCTTGTGAGAACTTATTCAACCTATCATATATTTTCCTCAAATTGGTCTCAATTTGTTTTTTTTAATAAGCAAATTCATTATCATCAAATTTTAAATGCAAGTTTGAGTAATCATAAAAACCATAGCCTCATCAAGAGCAGATCAAGAACAGTAGGCATGCATCACCAAACACAAGAATTAGTATCATCACTGCACCTATCAAGAAATTAATTAACATGATAATTGACAAATAATCTAGCAAAAGAGAGAACTTATATGTTATTCAAGGCAATTCTAATCTAGAATCAAAATCTCTTCCATTTTTCTTCGAAAGTTAATACACAATCCCACTCAGTGCGTCTTTAAAGATTAATTCATTTTAAATAATTTTGGACATTTTATTGAAATTATTATTTTTTTGTTTGAAAAGTCTTTTTAAGAAAAAAAATTATCTAAAAGTACCAAAGTTTAGAATTATATACTGTGAAGTCCAATTTTATACCATGAAGTCCTGATATTTTCAAATTTCCTTTTTTATTTATTATGTTTAAAAAAATTGTCAGATGTACGTAGTGGTATAAGACGCTTTTGTGAGGGATCCGATTTATGAGTATTTGGACCCTTTTTTTCTTTTAATTTTAATATTTAGGTGTATTTGTGAGAAGCATGATGCCCCTAAAATAAATAATAATAAAAAAGATTAGACAAAAACGGGCTTTTTGAAAAAAGCACCGTCATAGCCGTTATACTTTGGTCCCTTAAGAGGCACGAAAACAGACTATTTTCCCGCTCTGTATTTACCCGCTCTGCTCGCTCTTGGAGAAAGTAGTTGAGACTCTCAAGAAAAACGACGATGGTCTCCAAGAAAACAAGTCTTAATCAAACTGGGGCACTCACCGGCGGCAATGGCAATCGCGATCGGCGAAGATCCGGTGACAGAGCTACTGTTACTTCTCCCCGTTAAGTCTCTTCTCAGATTCAAATCTGTATCCAAGAATGGCGCCAATCAGCCTAGGGTTTCGCTTTCCCTCATTTCCGATCCCCAATTCGCTCGGATCTACACCTGTCGCCGTAGCCCTAACTTTCAACCCCGCGGCTTTTTCTTTAACCACGACGATGCTGGATTACAGTCCTTCAACATTGACGCCAATCAGCCTAGGATCATTACTACTCTGTTCTTCTAGACGCTTCGATTGGGAGGAGAATGGTTTTATTTAATCACTATAAAGGTTGTGTAATTTCTTCCAGACGAGACCACATATCAAGACTAAAGAGGTGTTTAAGATTAAGAAGTTTTATTGGTTTTTTATGCAATCATGTAAAGCTTTCTTGTTGCTTTTGATTCTCGCTGCACATTTTTTTTGACACTTTACAGTTCAAGAAGGTCTATATATTTGTAAACATTTAAACATCATTCCAAAGTTTGAAAGTCTGGTTTATTCTTCTTTCAGATTAATCTTGGAATTTACATGAAAGATAACGTGACAGAGCTCTCAATATTGGTAGATCGATCTGTTGGGGGATCTAGCATTGTGGATGGGCAATTGGAGCTGATGCTACTTAGGTCTGTTCTGTCCTTTCCATTTCTTGTATTCTTTTATAACTATTTCTAATTTCTAACTCCTCCCATATCACAGTTTTGGGATAAGTAATATGGGTTTCCACATATTAGAAGGTTGCTACATGATGATTCTAGAGGTGTTAAACAACTCTATGCTCATGCTAAACAACTATTAAGCCATTAACTTCCGCATGGTCATCCTAATTATTGCATGAAACTATTATTTGGCATAATTGTGTTAAAAAAATTTCCTTAGTGTGCTTGCACTATTAGTCTGTTATTTTAACCAGAGTTTTAATTGCCATGGAAATCAGATAATTCTACACTCTATGTATTCTTACAAAAAAATGTATTGATGCTATTGTGAAGAGATCTCTTCAATGGGTTACTTGGCACATGTTTCACCCTCTTCCTTGTATGCTTGCTTCATCTATGTATGAAACTATGGGTAAAAACTTTAGGGTGAAATGATAATTGGTTGAACTTTAAGGAGATTAATAACAGCCGACAACTCACAATTTATGACTATTAATGAACTTAGAGAGGGGGAAAAGCTACGCATAAAGTATCCTGCTACTACAATTGTGTGATCAAAACATGAAAACTTATGCATCTGCAGTGTGCATGCCACCCTTCATCAACATTGAATAGAAAGTTTTATTTATCCCGAGTACTAAAGTTCATTGAACTTTTTTTTCTAACTTGGTTGACTTCATCCGAAATTTGGCTGAAGCAATATATTATTTTAATTCTGAAGCAAAGCGGAGCTATTTTGTTATGCCATTTTCTGATTCCTTCTTTTTCTTTGTTTTTAGTTGTATTTCTTCCAGTGTCTACTTCTGAATATAAGTTACTGTCCTCCATCAGAAGTTGATCTGTCTCATGGAAAAAATCTGGTAAGGAGACTACTGCTACACTAATTTTTCATCTCTTGAATCATTTTGCATTAACTAGGGAAATAAAAGTCGATTCCATGTTTCCATTTTAAATACTATTTCTATCTAGTTCCACCTGTATTATAAAGTTTTATATTCTTGAAAGAAGCAACTCTGTTTTTCTTTGGATTCAAACAATTTCGAACCCTAATATGTCTGTTAGGTTTTTAATATTACTATATAATATTAGGTTTTCAAATTTCAGTGGGGTCTGCATCCTGCCTTTGAACCTGCCCTGTTATCACCTCCTCTCAAATTCTATATAATCTCATCAACTTCTAGTCTGTTTTAGCTGGTTTAATTTCTCTGTTTCTATCTCTCTCATTATTGCTAATGCTATCATTGTAGTGCTTGAAGGGTAAAATTCATGTACTTCAGTCAAAAAACGCAAAAAGTTTGGAGATTTAGATTTAGATTTTGGACCACTTGTGGTGTCTAAAAGATAAAATCTCATACAATTATAAAACTAGCCATGATAATTTACAAGGAAATCTTCTCAAAGGTCAATTGTTACCGACATACCTGACAACTTTCGTTTACCATTTCTTATGCCTTACCCAAACCTAGCTTTAGGGAGATTTTAATTTGCAATTGAGTTGAAGGTCATTTAGTTATTTTTTGGAACCTGTACTTGTACATCTTTGGGCCTACTCCACATCTACTTTTGTGCCCAAGATGAAAGAGAGACTCAAGTCAACTGAAACTGTAGGACGGTTGAGGGATGGTCCAAAAAACTTGGATGTTGCTGATATATGCCATCATGTGGTTCCAGGTGACAAATAGTGAACAATCTACATGCCATCCATATTTCTATAACTCACTACATATATATATTTGCATGCATCTGTCATTTTATGTATGTAGACACAAATTGGATTTAAGTAAAAAATACAGTAATTTCTCAATGGATGACATTCTTCATCCTCCTATTGAAAAATTGTGCGTATTTATCAATATTATTTCTTGTAAAACATGATTGTTTTGAATATCTTATTTGTTAATTTTCAATTTTTCGTGCATCATCTTACATAATTAAACTTGCTTCAGGTAATCAATGACAAAATTACTGTCCTGGACTCCAGTGGAAAAGAAATTGCATCACAGCTTTTATCTCTAGCAAACACCTCTGCTGTGGCCATAAGAAACTACTATTCTATGGCATATTTGAGTAAATCCCCAGTGCGACTCCTAAGTACTGGCTTGCAATTTCAACATCTGTGCCACCTCTTGTTTTCAGCACTTGCGTCGTCTGAAGTGCCAAATGGACAGGTTAACCATACAATTTCCATACTTTAGAAATACTCATACAAAGTGGAGAAGTAAATGAATCATTTCTTTGGTGTATTGAAACAGGATTGTATCTTCTTGTTGTGTATCATTACAATTGCAGCGGCTGCTTCAAGGACACAAACAGTGCACAAGGTTGTTGGTTATACTGATGAACTTTAATGCTATCAAAGGACTACGCCATTCTTTTGGTATGTTATTCTCATTCTCAAGTGGTTGAGTATTTTTTTTTAGTAAGATCAGGAGAATGCTGATATATATGCATATCATTTGATGAATATGTAATTTTAATCTGAATTTCTTCAAAGTACATTAGAAATCAGAAGTTAAACTGTAGTATAAGTGTTGGTGTAATTGTTAGATGTTAGAGCACTTTTTTCACAGTAATGGTTACTGGCATTTTATTTGTTCTAAAGGCATTTTCAACAGTGGGAACATAGTTTGGTAGGACTATGAACTACTATGTTGCTTTGATGTATGGTCTAGTAGGACTATAAACTACCACGTTGCCTCGGAATATGGTAAGGTAGGATAATTAACTACCATGTTGCCTAGATATATGGTCTCTTAAGACCGTAAACTACCCAGTTGCCTCGGAATATACTTTGGTAAGACTATAAACTAGCGCAGAATATACTTTGGTAAGACTAAAAACTACCATGTTGCCTAGATATATGGTCTAGTGGGACTCTTAGCTATCATGTTGCCTCGGAATATAGTTTTGTAGGACTCCAAACAACCAGGTTTCCTCTATATACAGTCTCGTAGGGTTACAAACTACCATGTTTTCTCGGTAAATGGTAAGGTTGGATTATAAACTACGACGTAGCCCCAATATATGGTCTGGTAGGACTGTAAACTACCATGCTGCCTTGATGTATAGTCTGGTAGGACTATAAACTACCACATTGCCTTAGAATATAGTTTGGTAGGACTAAAAACTAGCATGTTGCCTCGATATATGGTATGTTATGATTCTAAACTACAACGTTGTCTCGGAATATGTTCTTGTAGGACTCTAAACTACCACGTTGCCTTGATGTATAGTCTATTACGACTATAAACTACCATGTTGCCTCGATATATAGTCTGGTAGGACTTTAAATTACCACGTTGCCTTGGAATATAGTCTATTAGGACTATAAACTACCACATTGCCTCGATATATGATTTGGTAGAATTGTAAACTACCATGTTGCCTCGATTTATAGTCTGGTAGGACTATAAACTACCATGTTGCCTCGGTGTATGTTTTAGGAAGACTCTAAACTACCACATAAACTTGGAATGTAGTTTGGTAGAACTCTAAAATACCATGTTGCCTCGGAATCTGGTTTGGTAGGTCACTATCATGTTGCCTCAGTATTTGGTAAGGTAGGATTACAAACTACCATGTTGCCTCAGTATTTGGTAATGTTGGATTATAAACTACAACGTGGCCCCGATATATGGTCTGGTAGGACTATAAACTATTATGTTGCCTCGATGTATAGTCTGGTAGGACTGTAAACTATCATGTTGCCTCGAAACATATTGACTTGAAACTACCACGTTGCCTCGAAACATATTGACTTGAAACTACCACGTTGCCTCGGCTTATAGTCTGCTAGGACTTTAAACTACCATGTTGCCTCGATGTATAGTCTGGTAGGACTATAAACTACCATGTTGCCTCGGAATATATTGACTTGAAACTATCGCGTTGCCTCGACTTATAGTCTGGTAGGACTTTAAACTACCATGTTGCCACGGAATTGGGACTCGTTCGACTCTAAACTACCACGTTGGTTTGGTTTATAGCCTGGTAGGACTCTAAACTACCACATTGCCTTGATTTATAGTTTGGTGGGACTCTAAACTATCATATTGCCTCAGTTTAAAGTTTGGTAGGACTGTAAACTATCATGTCTCCTTAGAAATGGGTCTCGTAGGACTCCAAACAACCATGTTGCCTCAGAATTGGGTTTCGTAGGACTCTAAACAATCAAGTTGTCTTGATTTATAGTATGGTAGGACTTTAAACTTCTATGTTGCCTCGGAACTGGGTCTGGTTGGAGTTTAAACTACCACGTTGCGTCAGTTTATCGCCTGATAGGACTCTATCCTACCAAGTTGCCTCGATTTGTAGTCTGGTAGGACTCTAAACTACCACGTTACGTAGCTTTAAAGTCCGGTAGGGCTGTAAACTACCTTGTTGCCTAGGAATTGGGTCTTGTAGGACTCTAAACAACCATCTTGCCTCGAAATTGGGTCTTGTAAGATACTAAACAATCATGTTGCCTCGATTTGTAGTCTAGTAGGCTCTAAACTACCACGTTGCCCCGGTTTATAGTATGGTAGGACTCTAAACAACCATGTTTGCTCGGAATTGGGTCAAGTAGGACTCTAAATTACTATATTGCCTCGGTTTATAGTATGGTAGGACCTTAAAATACCACGTTGCCTCAGTTTGTAGTCTTGTAAGACTTTAAACTACCATGTTCCCTCATTTTATAGTCTGGTAGGACTCTACACTACCATGTTGCGTCAAAATTGGGACTCGTAAGACTAAACTTCCACGTTGTCTCTGTTTGTAGCCTGGTAAGACTCTAAACTACAACATTGCCATGGAATTGGGTCTTGTAGAACTTTAAACTACCATATTCCCTCAGAGTTGGGATAGATGTAACTCTAAACAGCCATGTTCCCTAGATTTATATTTCGGAAGGACTCTAAACTACCTTGTTTCCTCGGTATATAGTCAGGTAGTACTCTAAACTACAACGTTGCCTTAGTCCGTTAGGACTCTAAACTACCATGTTGGCTCAAAATTGTATCTTGTAGGACTCTAAGTAACCATCTTGACTTGGAATTGGGTCTGGTTGGACTTTAAACTACCACGTTGCGTCAGTTTATTTTCTTGTAGGACTCTAAACTACCATGTTGCCTCAGTTTACAGTCTAGTAAGACCCTAAACTATCATGTTGCCTCGATTTATAGTTTGGTAGGACTTGAAAATACCACGTTGCCTCGGTTTATAGTCTGGTAGGACTCCAAACTACCATGTTGCCATGGAATTGGGACTTGTAGGACTCTAAACTACCACGTTGGTTCGGGTTATAGTCTGGTAGGACTCTAAACTACCACGTTGCCTCGGTTTAAAGTCTGGTAGTATTGTAAACTACCATGTTTCCTCAGAATTGGATCTCATAGGACTCTAAACAACCATGTTGCTCGGAGTTGGGTTTCGTAGGACTCTAAACAATAATGCTTCCTCGATTTATAGTCTGGTATGATTCTAAACTTTTATGTTGCCTTGGAACCGGGTTTGGTTAGACTCTAAACTACCATGTTGCCTCGGTTTATATTTTGGTAAGACTAACCTACAACGTCGCCTCGATTGTAGTTTGGTAGGACTTTAAACTACCACGTTGACTCAGATTATGGTCTGGCTGGAGGCCAAACGACCACGTTGGTAGTTTAAAGTTTGATACGACTCTAAACTATCACGTTGGTTCGGTTTATAGATTGGTAGGGCTCTAAACTACCAAGTTGTTTTGCTTAAAAGTCTGGTAGGACCGTAAACTACCATGTTTCCTAGGAATTGGGTCTTGTAGGACCCTAAACAACCATCTTGAGTAGAAATTGTGTCTCGTAGGAATCCAAACAACCATGTTTACTCGATTTATAGTCCGGTAGGCTCTAAACTACCACATTGCCCTCATTTACATTTTGGTAGTGCCCTAAATTGCAGCATTGCCTCTGTTTATAGTATGGTCAGAATATAAACTACCACGTTGCCTCTATTTATAGTCTGGTAGGACTCTAAACTACAATGTTGCCTAGGAATTGGGTCTGGTAGGACTGTAAACTACCATTTTGCCTCGGTTTATAATCTGGTAGGACTCTAAACTACCACATTGGCCCGGTTTAAAGTCTGGAAGGACTGTAAACTACCATGTTACCTCGGAATTGGGTCTCATAGGATCTAGACTACATGTTGCCTCGGAATTGGGACTTGTAAGACTCTAAACTAATAGGTTGCCTCGATTTATAGTCAAGTAAAACTCTAAACTACCATGTTGCCTCGGAGTTGGGACTGATAGAACTCTAAACTACCATGTTATCGTGGTTATATTCTTATAGGACTCTAAACTACCTTGTTGCCTCGGTATATAGTCAGGTAGAACTCTAAACTACCCTGTTGCCTGGGTTTATTGTCTTGTAGGACTCTAAACTACTTTATTGCCTTGAAATTGGGTCTAGTTGGATTCTAAACAAAAATTTTCCCACGGTTTATTGTCAGGTAGAACTCTAACTTACCATGTTGCCTCAGTTTATAATCTGGTAGGACTCTAAACTACCATGTTGCCTTAGAATTGGGTCACATAATACTCTAAACTAACGTTGCCACTGTTTATAGTCTATAAGGACTCTAAACTACCATGTTGCCTCGGAATAGGGACACATCAGAATCTAAACTACCATGTTCCCTCAGTTTATATTCTGGTATGACTCTAAACTACCTTCTTGCCTCAGAATTGGTTCTGGTAGGACTCTAAACTACACATTGCCTCGGTTTTTAGTCTGGTAGGACTCTAAACTACCACGTTGCCTCGTTTTGTAGCCTGATAGGACTCTAAACTTCCAAGTTGCCTCGCTTTAATGTCTGGTAGGACTATAAACTACCTTGTTGCCTTTGAATTGGGTATTGCAGAACTCAAAACAACCATCTTACCTCGGAATTGGGTCTCTTAGGCCACTAAACAGCCATGTTGCCTTGATTTATAGTTTGGGAGGCTCCAAACTAACACGTTGCCTCGGTTTATAGTCCGGTAGAATACTAAACTACCATGTTGCCTCGGTTTAAAGTCCAGAAGGATTGTAAACTACCATGTTTCCTCATAATTTCGTAGTACTCTAAACGGTTGTTGCCTCAGAATAGGGACTCGTAACACTCAAAACTACCATGTTGCCTTGGAGTTGGATCTCGTAAAACTCTAAACTACCATGTTACCGTAGTTTATATTCTCGTAGGACTCTAAACTACCTTGTTGTCTCTGTATATAGTTAGGTAAAACTCTAAACTACCACGTTGCTTCAGTTTATAGTTTGATAAGACTCTAAACTACTTTGTTGCCTTGAAATTGGGTCTAGTAAGATTCTAAACTAAAATGTTGCAAAGTTTATTGTTGGGTAGAACTCTAACCTACCATGTTGCCTCAATTTATAATCTAGTAGGACTCTAAACTACTATGTTTCCTCTGAACTAGATCAGGTATTACTCTAAACTAGCGTTGCCATGGTTTATAGTCAATAGGGACTCTAAACTACCATGTTGCCTAGGAATAGGGACTCATCGGACTCTAAACTGCCATGTTGCCTTAGTTTATATTCTGGTAGGACTCTAAACTACCTTTTTGCCTCGAAATTGGGTCTGGTAAGGACTCTAAACTACCATGTTGCCTCGGTTTATAGTATGTAGGATTCTAAACTACCACGTTGCCTCGTTTTATGTCTAGTAGGACTCTAAACTTCCATGTTGCCTCATTTATAGTCTAGTTAGACTCTAAACTACCATGTTGCCTCGCTTAATATTTGGCAGGACTATAAACTATCATGTTGCCTTTGAATTGGGTATTGTAGGACTCTAAACAACCATCTTGCATCGGAATTGGATCTCGTAGGACACTAAACAATCATGTGCCTCGATTTATAGTTTGGTAGGCTCTAAACTACCACGTTGCCTCGGTTTATAGTATGGTAGGACTCTAAACTACCATGTTGCTTCGATTTAAAGTCTGGAAGGGCAATAAACTAACATATTTCCTTGGAATTGGGTTTCGTTGGACTCTAAACTACCATGTCGCCTTGGAATTGGGACTCGTAAGACTCTAAACTACCACTGTGCCTCATTTCTAAGTATGGTAGGACTCTAAACTTCCATGTTGACTCAGAACTAGATTTGGTTGGACTCTAAACAACCATGTTGCCTTGATTTATAGTCTGGTAGGACTCTAAACTACCATGTTGCCCCGCTTAAAAGTCTGGTAGGATTATAAACTACCTCGTTGCCTTGGAATTGGGTCTCGAAGGACTCTAATCAACCATCTTGCCTTGGAATTGGGTCTTGTAGGACACTAAACAACCTTATTGCCTCGATTTATAGTCTGGTATGCTCTAAACAACCACGTTGCCTCGGTTTATAGTCCTGAACGACTCTAAACTACTGTGTTGGCACGAAATTGGGTCTGGTAGGACTCTAAATTACCATGTTGTCACAATTTAAAGTCTGGTAGCAACCTAAAATTCCACGTTGCCTCGATTTATAGCCTCGTAGGACATTAAACTACCACGTTCCCTTGTATTATAGTATGGTAGGACTCTTACCATGTTGCCTCTGAATTGGGACTCATAAGATTCTAAACTTCCACGTTGCCTCTGTTTGTAGCCTGGTAAGACTCTAAACTATGACGTTGCCATGGAATTGGGTCTTGCAGAACTCTAAACTACCATGTTTCCACGGAGATGGGACTGATGGAACTCTAAACTACCTTGTTACCTCGGTTTATATTCTCATAGGAGTCTAAACTACCTTGTTGCCTCGGTATATAGTTAGTTAGAACTCTAAACTACCACGTTGCCTCGGTTTATTGTTTGGAAAGACTCTAAACTACTTTGTTGCCTTGAAATTGCATCTAGTAGTATTCTAAACTAAAATGTTGCCTCGAGTTACTGTCAGTTAGTATTCTAACCTACCATGTTGCCTCGGTTTATAATATGGTAGGACTCTAAACTACCATGTTGCCTCGAACTAGGTCAGGTACTACTCTAAACTAGCGTTGTCATGGTTTATAATCTTTAAGAACTCTAAACTACCATGTTGCCTTGGAATTGGGTCTCATCGGACTCTAAACTACCATCTTGCCTCTCTTTATATTCTGGTAGGACTCTAAACTACCTTATTGCCTCGGAATACCACAATCTAAACTATCACGTTGCCTCGTTTCGTTGTCTTGTAGAACTCTAAACTTTCATGTTCCCTCGGAACTGGATCTGGTTGGACTCTAAACTACAATCTTGCCTCAGTTTATAGTCTGGTAGAACTCTAAACCACCATGTTGCCTCGCTTTAAAGTTTGGTAAGACTATAAACTACCATGTTGCCTTGAAATTGGATCTTGGAGGACTCTAAACAACTATCTTGCCTCAGAATTGGGTCTCGTAGGACACTAAACAACCATGTTGGTTCGATTTATAGTTTGGTAGGCTCTAAATTACCACGTTGTCTCGGTTTATAATATGGTAGGACTCTAAACTAACATGTTGGCACAGAATTGGGTCTGGTAGGACTCTAAACTACCATGTTGCCTGGGAATTGGGACTCGTAAGACTCTAAACTGCCATGTTTCCTTGGAATTGGGTATCTTAGAACTCTAAACTACCTTCTTGCCTCGGTTTATAGTAAGGTAGAACTCTAACCTACCACATTGCCTCGGTTTCTAGTGGTAGGACTCTAAACTACTTTGTTGCTCGAAATTAGGTCTAATAAGATCTAAACTATAATGTTGTCCCGGTTTATAATCTGGTAGGACAATAAACTACATTGTTGCCTTGGAATTAGGTCTTGTAGGACTCTAAACAACCATATTGCCTTTGAATTAGGTCTCGTAGGACACTAACCATGTTGCCTCGATATAAACTACCATGTTGGCACGGAATTAGGTCTGGTAGGACTCTAAATTACCATGTTAGTGTGCTAACAATCTTGTAGGACCCTAAAATACCATGTTGCCTCAATTTATAGTCTCGTAGGACTTTAAACTACCACGTTCCCTTGTATTATAGCATAGTATGACTCTCAACTACCATGTTGCCTAGGAATTGGGACTTGTAAGACTCTAAACTACCATGTTGCCTTGGAGTTGGGTCCCGTAGAACTCCTAACTACCATGCATGTTGTCTCAGAGTTGGCACTGATGGAACTCTAAACTACCCTGTTACCTCGGTTTATATTCTCGTAGGACTCTAAACTACCTTGTTGCCTCGTATTATAGTCTGGTAGGACTCTAAACTTCTTTATTGACTCGAAATTAGGTCTAGTAGGATTCTAAACCAAAATATTGCCTCGATTTATCGTCAGGTAGAACTCTAACCTACCATGTTGCCTTGGTTTATAATCCGGTACGACTCTAAACTACAATGTTGCCTAGAAACTTGGTTAGGTAATACTCTAAACTAGCGTGTTGCCATTGTTTATAGTCTATAAGGACTTTATACTACCATGTTGCCTCAGTTTATGTTCTAGTAGCACTCTAAACTACCTTTTTTGCCTCAGAATCGGGTCCAGTAGAACTCTAAACTACCCCATTGCCTCAGTTTATAGTCTGGTAGGATTCTAGACTACCTCATTGCCTCAATTTATTGTCTAGTCAGTCTCTAAACTACCATATTGCCTCTGTTTAAAGTCTGGTTGAACCCTAAACTACCATATTGCCTCAATTTATAGTCTGGTGGGACTCTAAACTAACATGTTGTCATGTAATTGGGACTCGTAGGACTCTAAACTACCATGTAGACTCGGTTTATAATCTGGTAGGACTCTAAAACTACCACGTTGCCTCGATTTATAGTCTGGTTAGACTTTAAACTACCATGTTGCCTCGTTTTATAGTCTGGTAGAACTCTAAACTTCCATGTTGCCTAAGAACTAGGTCTGGCTAGACTCTAAACTACCATGTTCCCTCTGTTTATAGTTTTGTAGGACTCTAACCTACAACGTTGCCTCAATTTGTAGTTTGGTAGGAATTTAAACTACCATGTTGCCTTGGTTTATAGTATGTTGGATTCTAAACAACCACATTGGCTCGGATTATGGTTTAGTAGAACTCTAAACTAGCATGTTGTCACGGTTATAGTCTGGTAGAACTCTAAACTACCGTGTTGCCTTGGAATATGTTACGGTCGGACTCTAAACTACCACGTTGCCTTGGTTTATAGTTTGTAGAACTCTAAACTACCATGGTTCCTTGAAATTGTGACTCGTAAGACTCTGAACTACCATGTTGCCTTGGAATTGGGTCTTGTAGAACTCTAAACTACCATGTTCCCTTGTTTTATATTCTGGTAGGGCTCTAAACTACCTTGTTGCCTCGGTTTATAGTCAGGTACAACTCTAACCAAGCACGTTGCCTCGGTTTCTAGTACTCTAAACTATTTTATTTCCTAGAAATTAAGTCTAGTAAGATTCTAAACTACAATGTTGCCTCGGTTTATAGTATAGTCTGGTAGGACTCTTATACTACCATGTCGCTTCAAAATTGGGTTAGGTAGGATTCTAATCTAGCGTGTTCCTGCGATTTATAGTCTGGTAGGACTCTAAACTACCTTGTTGCCTCGGAATTGGGACTCATGGAACTCTAAACTACCATGTTGCCTCGGTTTATATTCTGTTAGGACTTTAAACTGCCTTCTTGCCTTAGAATTGGGTCTTGTAGGACTCTCAACTACCATGTTTTCTTGGTTTATAGTCAAGTAAAACTCTAAACTACCACGTTGCCTAGGTTTATAGTTTGGTAGGACTCTAAACTACCACGTTGCCTTGGAATTGGGTCTAGCAGGACCCTAAACTACCTTATTGCCTCGGAATTGGGTTTGGTAAGACTCTAAATGGCAATGTTGCCTCGGTTTATAGTCTGGTAGGACTCTAAATGGCCATTTGCCTCAGTTTATAGTATGGTAGGACTCTAAACTACCACGTTGCCTTGGTTTATAGTCTGGTAAAACTCTAAACTACCATGTTGCCTTGAAACTGGGTCTACTTCTTCCGGGAAGAGTATTCACTTTTCTTAAATGATATCTTCATTTAGTGGATCAAAAAAAAAAAAAAAAAAAAAAGAAAAAGGAAAAAGAATACTGTTTTCAGTGACATCCATGGTGTCATTCAGAGCATTATGGTGTATACTGCTGGTTTTCATGAATATAAGTACATAGAAGTTGACTGCCACTTTATATTCACTATGTGTGGTATTTGTAGAAGAATAGAATCCACTCTATTCCACATCGCCTAAATGAAAGGCGTGCTATAGCTTCATATACCTATATTGGGCCCTCCACCTACAAGCTTAGGCTTTTAAGTTGGAAACTTAATAGTATTACTCTATTCTTTTTTGTGTACACACAAAATTGGGCTTGTTGAGTTTCGCATAGAACCTCATGGCGATTTCTTGGTTTCCCTTCTTTTTTGAAGATTTTAATACTGAACAATTATAATTTTGGTCTGCTTATTTGTTTATTTATTTATTAGTGGTGGTGGGGGGTTTACCATACAATTTCTTCTACATTGTGGTTTTTCATCCTTTTTCTATTTGAGCTTTCTTTTTGTGTAATGTTATGCTCTTAAAGAAATAGTTTCATGCTTTTTTAACTTGGCGAATTTTCAAATTGAAAGCATTGACCTCTCAATTCATTATTGAAGTTTTGTAGTAGGGGATGTAGTTTACATCTAGTTTTTGAGTTGCACATATGTTCATACCCTGTAGTTTCTTATACTCTATCATTTTCCGCTCATTTATATTTGTGCTATGGTTCTCTTTAGAATATAGTTCCATGCTTCTCTACTTTTTGCAAATTTGCCTGAAGCTTTTAAAATTTCCTGTTCTCAGCTTGCTGTGACATACTTTTGCCTTACCTTTCTTCCATGAAAATTTTAAAATGCAGCCACCACACCTGATTTCCTTAAATAGCATACTTTTTACTGACCCAGGGTAAATATTTTTTTCAGAATTCATCCTTTAGGAGAGGGTGCTAAGGGTCTGTTTGAATTATCTTTTCTTAAAATCACTTTGGGAGTTAAAAATTCCTCTCTATTTAAGAAATGGGGTGATAATCACTTTAGATGACTTGAGGAGTGATACGATGATTGTTAAAATTTTCATACAATAAGTAATTGTGGCAAAAGTTTTGGGGGGGGGGGGGGGGCAACTTTTTCCACAACTTTTAGTATGAAAATTTTGAAATATGTAGAACATAATTCTAAAGAGATATGTGAAGAAAAAGTTCTGCGAAAGTGACTTTAGAAAAAGCTAACACTAATGGATCCTAAATGGCATCGGTCAAGTGGTCTGGAGATATATTCTCCTTTTCTATTAGCGTTGGCAGAGCAAATGCAAGAATGACCTTGGAGTAATATTGTTACCTTCTTGGTGAATTTGTTACTCTTTAGTGTTTCTGTATCTTTTTGCAGGATGGAAATAATTGGATAAACTCTGGCTTACCAACCTTTCAGGGATGGATTCCTCCTAGAGTTTGCCTGATAATGTTGCAATGATAAACCTCCAGGTATTTGACTGCCATCCTTTTTGAAGGATGACAAACAACTATTTTCAGGATGGAAATAGTTGGTTAAAGGGACTTTTATTTATTGTATTGTATGTTGTATAGCCTTGTATAATTTTCATGCTGTGATGGTTGGTTATAGGGGATCTTCTTCCCCAATAAATCACAGTTTTCAATTAATCCAACGGGCAACTCTAAAAATGGAAAGAAGTTATATCTTAATCAGATTCTCGTATTGTATCACCACTTCACAGATTTGAGCTCGGCAGAGGACTTCTTGTTCCCAGGTATATTCTCTCTCTCTCTCTCTCTCTCTCTCTCTCTCTCTCTCTCTCTCTCTCTCTCTCTCCAATCCTTAATAAATCAGCAACCTACATTTGCTTTAACCCCGGCCTGTTAACAGTTGAAAGTTGAATATTTCTGGAAATCATGTGTCTCTGGAATAAAACCAATTAATTTTGCTGTTTCTTTGTGAAGAAAAATGAAATAATGATACCCATCAACCTAGGCTTTCTCTAGGAAAGACCATGCTATGGTTTTCTTACTTGGAATTCATAGAATGGTAGTTGTCTCCATTTTGTTTTAGCAAGATCATAGTTGTTGACATTTTGAACAAGCTTTTGTCCAAAAGGCAGTCCGCTCGATGATTCTCAATTTTTTATGACAACAATCAGAATATATAACATGTCCTGGGTTTTATGATATGCACTAGCTTAAATTTAGGGATGGCAATTTGTCCCATCTCCGCGGAACTGGCCCCCTCCGCCCCTATAGGGGCAGGTTATTTTTGAATTTTTTGGGGTACGGAGCTGAGATGGTGTTAAAAAAAATGAGATAATTGGTCAAAAGTCCTGATTTAAAGATATTTATTGCATAAAGTCCACCTAAATATATTTTTCCTCCAAAAGTCCTCTTTATTGTCTAAGGTCCTAATTTTTTTAATCTATTTTTTTTGGGTACCATATTACCCTTATAGCTCTTCGCAAGGTCATCTCATTGACCAAGACATGAGAGCTCATCTCACAAGCTTCGTCTGCCGAAAGTGCCGGAGCTAAAGAATCCGAGCACAAACTTTTTGCCATTAGAGACCAGAAGTTCGTCCTTGGTTTATCCTTGTCACGCCTATCAACCCCAAAGTATCCTTCTGAATCCTGGTTCACTATTTTGAAAATCACTTTTTGGCTATAATAATCACTTTTGAGATTAGACAAACTCAACCATAGCAACATATTTTCATTAACTGTACAGGATTAATCCTCTGTAATGCCGGCGAGCTCCTCCTCCTCATCTTCTTCTTCTTTCATTCCAGTCCTACTGTGCGAAAAACAGGGAACTCCAAGCCCAGCCAGGCTCATTGATTTGCTAAAAAATCTACCAATATTTCATAAAAAGTGCTGTCTCTTTCTCTTTGAATTAATTTCTGGTTTGATTGTGTGAAAAATGTAGGAAAAAGAAATAGATTTTCATTAGGAAAATTAATTTTTTGTTTGGTTGGTGAGAAAATGGAGGGAAAAGAAAGAGATTGTTTTTTCTTGTATTTTTTTTTTTAAAAAAAAATTTCAATATAGTGAACTGCGATTCTTGCATAGGAACTTAGGTTCCGGCTTAGTGAACTTGGAGTGCGGGGTAGTGATTCTAGTGAACTCCGGGTTGGGGTTGAAGCTTGTTTGGGAAGGAGGGGTATTTTGTCCTTTTGGCATGAAAAATCTTTTGAGAGGAGTTTTAGCATTAAAATCTTATAAATAAGAACCTTTGGCCAAATTCCTCTAAAAAAATTTACCCCACCGGGATACGGGACGGGGACGGATTTACAATGCCCTGCCCCGTCCCCCTATTTATCCCCGCCCCGTGGGAATTCCCTATCCATGCTTATATAAATTTTATATTTAAAATATATAATTTTATATCGTTCATAAATTATGTTTTATATATTCAATTATATATAATATAGAATTGAAATTATTAATGACCTCCTAACTTTTATGTCGCTCCCATCAATTTTACCATTTTTAATGGACATTTTTCATAAATTGACCGTCAGATCACTATGAATTTTTGCGAACATGAAATTCATAACAATTGTATTTAATCTAACGGTCAATTTTTCAAAATATTTTCTACAATCAGTTCTAAGCACACCACCTTATCCAGAGTTTGACATATGGTTTGTAAAACCAATATAAAATAGGTATTTTGATAAACTAACGATTAGATTAAATTATATGTGCGTACACATGGCACATCATATGTACAAAAAATCACATTGATCAAATGATTAATTAAAAAAAAAAAAAAAAAAAAAAAAAATATTTTTTATATAAAAAAAAAAAAAAAAAAAAAAAAAAACTCATATTTTTTAGATGAACTACAATAAACTATCGAAAATTGTTACAATTTTTTATAATTCATAATTCTTGTTTTAAAAAATTAGCCATTGGATCAATGAATGTGATTTGGGCATGCATAATGTATATAAGAGTAATATATCATCCAACGGTTAATTTTCAAAATATATAGTATAACGCTTGCTTTTTCAAGTGGATTCATTTGAGGGGGTCGTTGAAAGATTATTTATTTTAAAAGTATATTACAATTAACATGTAATTTAGTGGTTAGTCTCATGAAATATAAACTTTTTAATGGAAGTAATGGGTTCAAACTCTCTCAAAAGTACATTTAGTGCATTATATTTTGAATTTGTTATTAAAATGACAGAGCGACGGGGACGAGGCCGGATAGAATTACATACTCCACTGGGTACAGGGAGAGGATGAGTAGTAGTTTTCTAATCGGGGATGGGAATGGGGATGGGGGAGTGAAAAACCTGCCCCGCCATTGCCATTCCTAAGCTTAATTGTCTATCCATTAAGTTAGCTTGTAGAGGTGCAAACGAGACGAGTAAAGCCATATACTGGCTGTCCTAGTTCAAATTGGTTGAATTTGACTGAAGCTCAAAACTAGTCTGTTCGAGAATGATCTGTTCATGAATGTTGAAATGAGTTTCGATCGGCTTGTTTATGAACCCAATCAACTAGTTGATTTGCTGACAGATCAAATTTCACAAAAATTTTCTCTCGAACTATTAGTCAAGTTCAATTCACATGCATAACCTCTTCCAAACTTAAATTCAAAACTAAACAATAACATTTTAGAAGCTCATATTAAATAGCAATATATTATGACCTTATAACATGTTGAAACAAGCCCAAAGTGAAACAATAAGGCCTGAGGGCTTTATTCCTATCAAGATTGAACACTTTTTGTCTTCTCAAAAGTTCTTTCAAGCCATCTAGCGACCCCTTCACTCATGGGATTCCCATCCAAACCATCTATATGGGGTTTACCCTAAATCTTGATCGATTGAGTAAAGATCAAAAGACAAGCTCAAGTAGGCTTGATATAGACTCAATTAAGATTAAAAGACAAGCTCAAGTAGGCTGGAGATATATATATATATATAACCATTGTTACCCGGACCGAGATGCAGATAAAGAAAACAGTTGCAAAACAATATTCAAATACTAAGATATATAATGAAAACAGTTGATAAATGAAAGATTCAAAGAGTTTCAATTATATTATAAAAACTTACAAGAGTTGGAGATAGATACGAACTCCAGATAAGAGAGAGGGTTTACAATCTCTGGTTTGGGGTTCGGAGAGGTTTACAAGTTGAAGGGGTAAACAAACTCTGAGTTGAAGATGCAACTCTAGTTCCTTATATAGGAAAAGAAGAGGCATCTGAGTGTTGGGGGTAATCATGACTTCACATGACTACAGTGTTGGATGTCGGTCAAATGATCGACTTTTGAGAATTCTTTTGACTTCTGATTACTGCTACAGTGCCAAACAGTGACCACTTTTACTGTAGCAATAATTGTTTTTTGTCTGGAATGTCACGCGTGACTCCTTTCGGCGCCTGAAGAGTTGATCAACCGAGTGGAGACAAATCCACTTTCGGTGTAGAGTTAAAAGAGTTTTACCCTGTATGGAGACAAATCCACTACCAGGGAAATACAGTATTTCAGCCGAACAAATAATCTGAAGGCTTGAAGTCTTCATCATCGTCTTGGCCAAGTTCTGTTGTTGAGTCGTTTGACTCTTCTGAGTTATTCTCATCTTCTATTTCTGAAAGAGCTGCAAGAAGCTGATTCTTCAATTTTTTCTTTGAAATTGTAGAAGATGTGGCAAGTTTGTGCATGATTTTATTTTTGTCTAACAACACCTTTGCAGCATCGGCTGAGCCTGAACTACAAATAGTTGGGTGCTGTTTGAACCAGTTTTGAATTCTTTCTGGCTGGATATGATCTGAATAAGACCCGTCCCACCATTTGACTGAAAAAGTTCGAACTACCTTTGGAATTTGTTCACCTGAAAAGAGTTCATATTTCCAAGCCATAGTCCAGGCCAGACTAAAATGTCCATAGAATAGTAACATTTTAGGATAGTTAATCTGAGAGATTGGAGGACGAATTTTTTCCTGAAAGATCTGATATCCTTCAAGAACCTTAGAAGGGAGGATATCTGGCATAGGACCAACTATATCCCACCAATCTAAGAACCAATTGGGGACGTCAAGTTTGAAAGATTTATCAAAGAAAATCATCCATGTATGACGATAACTTTGATTTTGATAGTAAAGAGTGTTAAACCATGCTACAAGATAGTCATGATAATTAAAGAAGGCTGGTTGAAAATTCACGAAAAATTTTCTTGGTTTGATCGGATCCTGACCCCAATCTGAATAGGAGAGGATCCTGATAATTCTGAGAGTTGAATGAGTTATAGTACTTGGATCAGCTTTATCAAAATGATGTTTGAAAACTGCTGATTTAGTATCAACCAAAATAAATTTATAAAATTTTTGAGTTTTGGTAAAATCCTAAGGATGAAACTGGAATTTCTTTGAATAAATTTTGTTAACAATTTCAATTGCCCCCATTCCAGCAAATTCTTTTTCAACGGAAAAGAGTTCAATCGGAACAGGTTTTTGAAAATATTTTGATCTAAAAAGGGGAGCAATATCAACTTGTTCAGTTTTTTGAAGAGTTCTTTGATTGGAGGTAGAGGCTACCACCTGTTTTGAAGAAGTTGCTTCAGCAAATGTTTGATTTTTTACAATTGCTGATGATGTACCTTGATCTTTAGAAAGGGCAAGATACTGTTCTGGTGAATATTGTTTGCAGGCTAGAGCTTGATTTGCCCATCTTTCTGGAGTGTTGAGTTGAGAGTTATGAGGATTGCAGAGATCATCAAAGCTCTGCTCAGTAGCTTTGATATATTATTCTTCAGCAATATCTGCCCAGGATTCCTTTTTTCCTGGAATTACTTGAGAATAATATTCAGGAGTTGTGGTGAGAGCAATGGAACTCTCAGAGTTAGTTGCATGAGTTTTTGGCGGATTATTTGGTGGGGCAGCCGATCTGCCCCTTCCCCTTCCTCTATTGGACATTTGGATCACGATCTCCCTGGAGGAATTCTCTGGTTAAGAAATCTGGAACAGAGTTCGTTTCTCCCTTAATATATTCTATTTCAAAATCAAAAATAGATAATATTGCTTGCCATCGGGCAAAAATATGTTTTGATGCTAGATTTTTTACATCCTTTTGTAAAACGGATTTAGCTGCTTGGCAATCAACTCGAACTAAAAACTTTTGGTTTAAAACATCACTTTGAAATTTAGTTATGCATAAAACAATGGACAAGATTTCTTGTTTAATAGTTGAATAATTTTGTTGGGCAGAGTTCCAAGTTCCAGAATGATAACGAACTATTTTTTCTTTTTCATTTTCTTTTTGGAGTAGAATTCCTCCGAATCCTATTCCAGATGCATCAGTTTGGATTATCTTGAATGTTTTAGGGTCAGCTATGTTAAGACACTTAAGTCTAGGAGCTTGCTGTTTGATAGTTCTAACGAGTTGGGTAAGCTCATCCGTCCAAGCTGGCGGATCTTTTTTTAATCTCCTTCTAAGAGGAGCACAGAGTTGGCTAAGATTTGGAAAGAAATCTGAAATATAATTTAGACATCCCAAAAATCTTTGAAGTTGAGTTTTATCTTTGATTACATCAGGAAATTTATTGACAAAGTCAATTGACCTATCAATAGGGAGGATTGTTCCATGATGAATATTAAAACCTAAGAATCTGATCTTGGTTTTAAAGAGTTCTATTTTCTTAGCAGATAAAACTAATCCTTTACTTTTAATGACATGAAAGAAAATGTTGAGATGTTTCCAGTGTTTTTTTCCTATAGAGTTAGAGAATACAAGAATGTCATCAATATAAACAATTGTGAAGTTAATGTATGGAGTAAAAATGTCGTTCATAATATTTTGGAATTCAGAAGGTGCGTTTTTTAATCCAAAGGGCATTACATTCCATTCAAAATGCCCAAATGGAACTGTGAACGCAGTTTTATATTTATCTTCCTCATGAACCTGGATTTGCCAAAATCCAGCTTTCATGTCGAATTTTGTGAAAATTTTAGCGTTAGAAAGTCTTTGAATTAAGTCTTGTTTGTATGGCAATGGGTATCGAATCCATTGCAATACATCATTAAGGGGCTTATAGTTAATTACAAGCCTAGGTACACCTCTTTCTATTTCAGAAGCTTTTTCAACATAAAAAGCTGCACAACTCCAAGGGGATTTACTAGGCCTAATTAATTTCTTTTTTAAAAGATCTTTGATTTCTTCAATACAGTGTTTTAAGAGTTCCTCTTTCATTTGGATAGGCCTAGCCTTTGTTGGTATGTTAATTTCTTGAAAATCTTTTATATAAGGTAATCTAACAACATGTTTATTTCTTTCCCAAAAGGCATTAGGATGATCAGAACAAACTTCTGATTCTAATTTCTTGTTGGATATACCTATGGGTTAGACTTTCTTCAATTTTTCTATGGGAAATTTCCTTTTTTAAGAAAAATAATTGATTAGTTCTTCTTTCTATTACATTTAACTCTGGGAGTATTGACAAAGTTTTTAAAAGGTTTATATCTTTTAATTGAGGTGGGCTAATAAATTGGAAAACAATTTGCTTATCCTTAAAATTAGCCTGTATTCCTTTATTATCAACTTGAAATGGTTGGATTAAATTAAGAAATGGAGTTCCTAGGATTACGTTTTGTCCAATATCTTTAACAAGTAAAAAAGGTGTCTTTAAACAGACTCCTCCATTACAAACATGTGCATTTGTTAATTTATAGTTGATATGCAGTTTATTACCATTTGCAGCATTTAATTTTTCTTTTGTAGTCTCAAAGTATTTGATAGGAACAAGTCCTTCGTGAATACAATTGAGATCTGCACCAGAATCAATTAATGCTATGGTGTCAATTTCATATTCTTTATTAATAATAATAGTTAATCTAACATGCCATTTCTGATAGTTAATTCTAGTTAACAGATGAAGATAAGGATCTTTTTCAGTATCTGGATCTTCATTTTCAGAAGCCTCAGAATCTGAACCATCTGCTTCACCATTTTCTATTAAAGGTGATGGATTTTTTGAAGAAGAAGCTTGATTTTGTAAAGATAGTCTAGTGACTTTTATCCTTAAATCACTAATATCTTTTTCACTGTTATTTTTTAGTTCTTTCAAGTCTTTTCGAAGTTGGATACATTCTTGTTGAAGATCTTTTATAGTTACATTATTATCTAATTTATCAGGTTTAAATCGATCAAATATTATTTCGTGTCTTTTTATGATCCTTTTCAAGGTCCTCTTTTAATCTTATTAATAGCTCTTTTCTTTTCTCATGATCTTTAATTTCATCAATAAAGTCAATGAGAATGCTATGTTCTCTAGACAACATATTAATACATTTACAATTTTCTTTAATTCCTTCTTCAGATTCATTAGGATTATCATCTTCTTCTGTTGAAGAATAGATTTCATCTAATTGAAGTCCTTCTTCTCCATTATCCGATTCCTCTGAGTTGAGAAAGAGATTTGAAAGTATTTGCTTAAATTTATCTGAAACATCAAGTTCATTTATTTTTTGTTTCATTGGACAGTCTTTTGAAATGTGGCCCATTCTTCCACATTTAAAACATGGTCCAGTTAGTTTATTTGAAGAAGTTTTATTAGATGATGGTTGTAACCATTTTTCTGTAAAGCTTTGACCAGGCTTTTTATTCCTAGTATTTCTTCGGAATGGTTTCCTAGTCGAAGTTGAAGGAGAGGTTGTATTTGTTTTAACACTTCTTTTCTTGGCTTTCTTTTCTTTCTTTTTGGCCTTTGTAGATGGGGCTAAAGATTGAGAAGAGAAACCAAATTGTTCACAGAAAGAACCTAATTCTTTCTTTCCTTCTTTTCTATCTTTCTTTTCTTGTTGTCTGAGTTTATAATCTGTACATCTGGCAATTCCTTCAGCCTGAATAGTGCTGATTAAATCACCATATGTAAGATCATCATACGGAATAGTCCCTTTATTCTGTTCTCTTAATTTAGTTCTAACTTTATCTCCAAAATGTGTTGGAAGACCAGCTAGAAATTTTTCTTTCCAAAACATTTGACTACAGTCTTCTCTCATCATTACTTTGGTGAGGAAGATATCTTTATACCAACGAAAATCTTCAAGTTTAGGACATTTTAAGTTAGTTAAGAGGTCGGAATCTTTATCTTTAAGTTTAGAGGGATCTCCTATAAAATGTTTAGTAATGGCGAAAATTAAGGTTGCAACTACATCCTGTATATCTTCACCATCTTCATTTTTTATAGCAATTCCTAAACGATCGGTTTTGATAGCGTTTAAAATTGTATCACGTTTTGTTTGGTTGAGATAATGATCCCACCAACTTTTCAGTTGGCCAGTAAAACCAGCTACTAATGCTTGTGCAATAGTATGATCAGAGGTGTCTGGATTTTTAGTTTTGTAAGCTGTGCAAACCATTGTCATTTCTTGAAGAGTGTTAATTATATGATATTCAGTTTTATTATCTATGTTCCATTCATAGATAATACCTCCTTGATATGCTGTTTGATGGAAAGAACCTCTTTCTTCCATAGCCATATCTGGAAAAGTAATTCTAGGATAGAAACTTCTTAAAGGTTGAGAGGAGTTATAAATCTTATTAACTTCTAATTGATCTTCTTCTGGTAAGAATCCTTCCTTATCAGAATCAGTTTCTCCATAAGTTCTATCTAAGACTGCAATAGTTTTATCTTTGGAAGACTGAGGTCTGTCTTTAGACGATTGAGGAGTTTCTGGGACTGTCCCAATAATTGTTTCAATATTTTTTAATTTATCATCAATTATTTTAAGAATATCTTTAGATAATTCCTTGTTAGATTTTTTAGGAATTTCATGAGGTCGGAACAGAGGAGTATCATCTGCCTTTGTTGGTTGAGAGACTTCTTTCTGTACTAGATTCTCAACTCTAGTTAATTGTTCTCCTATGGTTGTAAGATACTGATTTGTAAAATTATTTTGTTCAAGAACTTTTGTTATCTCTTTATCAAAGTATACCTTATAAGGGGAGGCTATGACATTAGTCCCTCTTACAGGAATTTCAAATTGTTCACTTGGCGGATGAATCGATTCTTTGAACGTATTAGGAGCAATTTGCCAAGTTTTATTAGTTTTAGTAATAACATTTAATTCCTTATTACTTTCATGAATTTCGAGCCAATTAAAGAAACTTATTTGAATTTTATGGGCATTCATAAAATCATAATAAAGTTCTCTAATAAACTCAGTTTCTTCCTTAGTGTACCTCTTAAAATAGGATTTTCTAAGTTTTCGATTTTCCTTACTAGAGAAGTCATCATTTAGGAGTTTTTTATTGATTTCAAAATCTTTTTCTAAAACATAGAGTTGAGGATCGACTTGAGAAAATGTAGGTGACATACTTTCACTGTCATTATCCTGAGTTTTATTGTCTTGTTCAGAAGGAGTGGTAGTATAATAAGGTTGGGGAATATTTGAATTTCTTACTCCAGTTAGGTCTGGAATGGTTTGTTCAAATATTCTAGTTGGGATAGAAGATGTAGAGGATCTAACATCCTCTGGAGGCACCTTATCATTATTAGGAGGAAGTCTAAAGGAATTTCCAATGCTTATGCGAGCAAAGCTGATTCCTACACTTCCATCACTATATTCTACCATTCTTCTTATCCTAGAAGTTGTGACTTCAGGTTGTTTGGGTGGAGGAAGAATCTTTGGGAATCTCCACTCTTGCGGAAATGATAATTCATCCCAACGAATCTTCTTAGGAGTTATCAACTCACCATGTTCGGTTTTATTAGTTGTTAATAAAAGGGTTTCACCTCTAGTTGAGAGAATTTTGGCCTTATGATCTAAAAAGGTTGTAAAAACCTTGTATCTTATTCTGGAGAGTAAAATGATAGGATAAGCTCCTGTCATAATTTCAGAGTTATAAACTTGTAAGTTTAAGGTAAGAACCTTCATAATATGTTCATCCTTAAGACTTACACTGAAGTTTGGGAAGCAGTTAAAATAAACAGGTCCATCATGTAGACCGGCTTCTATTCCTCCTAACATAGATTTATCAAAGTTAAGCAGTCTACAATCTCTTAATGCCATAATTACAGACATATTGAGACCCTCCCTTAATAAGGGTTTAACTGCTACTTGGACTAATCCTATATGAAGAAAGTTAAAGCCTTCCTGTTTATATCTATTAATAGATTCATTATCAAAGAGTTGGATAGTTTCGAACTCATTTTTAAGCTCAAGAGTTTTTTCTTCAGTTTTGATATTTAGATCGGAAAAGTACTCAAAGGTACCCCGATGATAAATATCTCTTCCAGGTACTTTAGGAATTTTCCAGTTATCAAAGTTCACATTATCCATGTTAATATTTGTTTCTTGTTTATTAACAGTTTCTTTTTCTTTTCCCTTTCGGGAGGACGATGATGCCTTCGACAGAGTTCGTGGGAGGAAACTCATGTCGGTTGTATCCCTAGGTCTGCCTCGTTCGGCGATCTAACCTAGATACCTATGGTCTGCCTAAAATCTGCCTCACTATATATATATATATATATATATATATATATATATATATATATATAGAGCAGTTTGCTAGGCTGATGTGGCTGTCTCTCCTTAATTCTCTCCCTTTCTTCATTTTCGTTGGTTGATTTATCTATCTCCAAGCAGATAACCTCCTTTCTCTCTCTCAATTGGTTTTTAATTTATATTAAGATAAGATTTCAATTTTGAATTTAGATAAACCTCCTTCTCTCTCTCTCCAGCTTCTCTCCTTAATTATCTCATTTTCTTCATTCTCATTGGTTGATTTTATTTTATTTAATTTTAGGCTGATGTGGCTGTCTCTCCTTAATTCTCTCCCTTTCTTCATTTTCATTGGTTGATTTATCTCTCTCCAAGCAGATAACCTCCTTTCTCTCCCTCAATTGGTTTTTAATTTATATTAAGATAAGATTTCAATTTTGAATTTAGATAAACCTCCTTCTCTCTCTCTCTCCAGCTTCTCTCCTTAATTCTCTCATTTTCTTCATTCTCATTGGTTGATTTTATTTTATTTAATTTTATAAAAATCTCATATTATAAGATAAGAATTGAATAACCTCCTCTCTCTCTCTCTCAATTGGTTTTAATTTAAATTAAGATAAGATTTCAATTTTGAATTTACATAATTTATTTTATAAGAATAATAGGTGAAGGCCCCTCCTCTCTCTCTCTCTCCACGCCTTCTCTCTCTCTCTCCAACAGCCCCACGTCTCCTCTCACCACTACTGCTACTCCTTCCAAAGACCAGATTGTTTTTAAGCTTTCCAATATTGTTCACCAATCGAAAGAAGATGATAAACCGAAACAAACCCAAGAGGCTGGTAGTCCATACATCTCTCTCTCTCTCTCTCTATCTATCTATCTATCTATCTCTCTCTCTCTCTCTCTCTCTCAAATGATCAACATTGCCAAGATAGGACTTGAAAAACACAAGACATGTCTGAACCCATCTTGAAAACCACATGATTAGTTCTATTAAACACACAAGAAGAATACTTTTTCAATTATTCTTCATAACACCTTAACCACATTCAATAAAGGTTACAACCATGAAGAATACCTGATCTGGACTAATATGAAGTTTGGGACCCATCAAGCTGAATTGAAGGTATGAGCATACAGGTTCCTTTCTTTGGAGGTTACTCTGTTCTGGTTGTAAATCCTCAATAGGGGGTTTATCTGATAAAATTAAAAAAAAAAAAAAAAAAAAAAAAAAAAAAAAAAAAAAAAAAAAAAAAGAAAGAAAGAAAGAAAAAGAAGCTAATCAAACAACAATCATTCAAAGTTTTTTTTAAAAAGGAAAAAAAGAAAGAAAGAAAATGTGGGTAGTATTTATATCCATACAACTATTTCGTAATTTAGAAAATAACAAGCCTCTGTTCCGAAATAGATCCTTTGTATACAGTCACTAAAACTAAAGAACTTTAGCCAATTTTCTACTGTTAAGGTGATAACATGATCCTGTCTTCAAAAAGGTGATAACATGATCAGGTTTGATCCTACCTCTTTGCAGAATCTATCTGATTAACCCAATTTTGATCTTTGGAGGTCTTTAAAACACCGTGTTAAAACTCCTAATACCAATGACTGTTAGTATAGGTGTCATGAGATTTCAGAAAAATTGTTGAACCTAAATAAAATAAATTTCAGAAAAATTATTAACTTATTTCTATACCAATCAACTGTTTAAGAGGACCTGGTGAGGGCAGAAGCCATGAGATGGATTTCATTAGATTTTATTAGAATCATCACTAAAAAAACATAATAAAGTGTAGATTAAGCCTAAAAACTAGCACTTGACAGATTTTATTAAAATTAATTTATACCCACCATTTGCCATTAAGAAATAAATGGTAACTTATGAAGTAAAGGTATTATTTGAAATAAATGGTATACCCACCATTTTCTTTTCTTTTTTTGGAAATATAATGTAACTGTATCCTACATGAAAATTAGTTCCTATTTTTGGAATCCTTCTGGAAATAGAATTCCACAGCACATTAGCGAGCACCTTCATTAATAGCATAAACTGCTTTATTTTATTTATTTATATTTTTCAAATAAAAAAAAATTTCTTTTACTCTAAATATTTTAAATATTGACAAATGAGTATGAATATCCTTTATTGTATGTACTTGAAACCGAAAAATTTGTCGTAATAGTGAAACTACATAAAAGTAGAGTATGTTGTTGTATGGATTTTTATTATTGGACCAAATGGTTTCAAAATTGGAGAGGTTGTGCAAAAATAATCAATCTCAAGATATTAACATAACATTATTGAACCACCAATTTAAATGATGGAAAATAATTATTAAAAACTGATTCGTATAGGGCATTGTGTTGCACAGGCATTGCGTACACGTCATGAGGCCATTCATCTATATCATGACTTATGCATGTATTTGGCTGATCATTCCTTTTATTTATTTATTTTTAACTTTCACAGCATCATCTTCTTCACACAAATGATTTTCATCTTTCCAAATTTTGTCCTTTTTTTTTTCCTTCCAAATCTCAAATTATCATATTTCAAAAAAATTGACAATCTAATATGCAGTTCTATAGACGTCGTAAACACGAGCATAAAAAAAAAAAGTACATGTCAATGTGCATGAAAATCACAAGGTATGATTGTTAATATACAATGAAATAATTATATTTTACCTCATTATTATGTATGGTTTATTTAAAAATTTTAATTTTCTTTTTTATAGATATATGGCAAATACTGCGGGTAAGCAATTGAAGAAGAGTTGAATTAGTTGTGCTTTATTTCATAATATTTAATGAATCTTTTATTAATTTAATAAGTTTTTATCCCAAAATTAATTTGATTTTTATGTTTTGCACTTCGATAAAGAGTAAACATTAATTTTTTTTCTTCATTTTATTACTATCGCAATTAATTTTTTGTTCATAATTCTAATTGTGGTTACCGCACATGTGCGGGCGGGCATCGCGCGAATCAATACTAGTATATATATATAGAGCAGTTTGCTAGGCTGATGTGGCTGTCTCTCCTTAATTCTCTCCCTTTCTTCATTTTCATTGGTTGATTTCTCTCTCTCCAAGCAGATAACCTCATCTCTCTCTCTCAATTGGTTTTTAATTTATATTAAGATAAGATTTTAATTTTGAATTTAGATAAACCTCCTTCTCTCTCTCTCCAGCTTCTGTCCTTAATTCTCTCATTTTCTTCATTCTCATTGGTTGATTTTATTTTATTTAATTTTATAAAAATCTCATATTATAAGATAAGAATTGAATAACCTCCCCTCTCTCTCTCAATTGGTTTTAATATAAATTAAGATAAGATTTCAATTTTGAATTTACATAATTTATTTTATAAGAATAATAGGTGAAGGCCCCTCCTCTCTCTCTCCACGCCTCCTCTCTCTCTCTCTCTCTCTCTCCACGCCTTCTCTCTCTCTCTCCAGCAGCCCCATGTCTCCTCTCACCACTACTGATGCTCCTTCCAAGGACCAGGTATCTTCTTCTTTTTTTCCATCTTTTTCTTCTGCTTCTTATTTTTCTCTCTCTATATAATAAGATATATTCTTTTTCTCTCTCTCCACAGTTCCACGCTACTGCTGCTGCTTCCAATGACCAGGTATCTTCTTCTTTTTCTCCATCTTTTTCTTTTTCTTCTTATTTATCTCTTTATATAATAATATTTACGCTAAGCTTCACATATTACTTCACATATTACTTCATCACATTAATTGATTTTATTCTATGCTCAAGTGGTGGCATGGGTTGCCGAATTGTTGTACAGGCGATCCTCATTCTTTTGTCTTCAATTTCACACTAGCAGTTGACTTGCTTTGCTTTCCCACCTTTTCAATTTTATTACTTTACACTTGAGATGGATACAACAATAGTATTAAACCAAAGTTGCTTCTCATGAATTTGCTTTTAATGGCTTTGCCATGCATCACGTGGGGATTTTTATTTTTTATTTTTTTTCATGATGACTTTCTGTCAATTTGTGAAAAATTTTGCTAAGCCTTAAGAAAAGTGATATATTTGCTGTCCCTTTATCTTTAATTAGTACATTTGTCCAGTGCAATTCTGGAAAGCCAAACAATGGTGTTTATTAAGAGCACATATCATGGAATTGATGCATGGAAGTACGTGGTTGGTTAGGATAATTTTGTAAGAATCAATTCATGGAAGCATAAATTATAAGAATAAAAAGAAAAGAAATATATTTAAAAAAAAAAAAAAAAAAGGTACGCACTTGAAAACTAGCTAGCTGTTAGAAAGTGATCATTCCATGCTTCTCAGACTATAACATCAAAGATTATTCCAGACATGCCATATATAAACGAGCGAGTGCTTATTTAGAAGACTTATTTAAAAATTGTAATTTTTTTTTTTTACAGATATATGGCAAATATTGCGAGCAAGCAATTGAAGAAGAGTTAAATTAGTTGTGCTTTATTTCATATAATTCCTTCCTCATGTTAATATTTAATGAATTTTTATTAATTTCATAAGTTTTTCCACTAAAATGAATTTGATTTTTATGTACCGTACTTCGATAAAGAGTAAATATTATATTCTTTTCATTTTTTTACTGTGCAAATTAATTTACTGTCCATAATTTTATTTGTAGTTGCCACGCATCGCGCGGGTCAATACTAGTATATATATATATAGCTGAAGTGAAAGTCCGTCCTTTTCCCTTAACAAAGTTACTTTTATGATTAATATCCTTCCACGAAAGTAATTTAATGTTTGCTAGTATAGCTATTTGTATCATATATATGTCTATTTGTAGTTTCATAGTATCTCTAGTCGATCAGCTTGATTCGATGATAGTCAATCTCACTTTGGATACCTCTTTTATCGATCTTTATATATATATATATATATATATATAGAAATGGTCTAGTTAGCTATTGATGACTTAGGTCTAAGTCAGTTAAGACTTATACCCGTTGAATCATCTCATCATATATACTATTGATGACTTAGATCTAAGTCAGTTAAGACTTATACCCGTTGGATCATCTTATCATATACTCCGTATATACTGTTAAGACTTATACCCGTTGAATCATCTCATCATATATACTATTGATGACTTAGATCTAAGTCAGTTAAGACTTATACCCGTTGGATCATCTTATCATATACTCCGTATATACTGTTAAGACTTATACCCGTTGAATCATCTCATCATATATACTATTGATGACTTAGATCTAAGTCAGTTAAGACTTATACCCGTTGGATCATCTTATCATATACTCCGTATATACTGTTAAGACTTATACCCGTTGAATCATCTCATCATATATACTATTGATGACTTAGATCTAAGTCAGTTAAGACTTATACCCGTTGGATCATCTTATCATATACTCCGTATATACTGTTAAGACTTATACCCGTTGAATCATCTCATCATATATACTATTGAT
>JAESVK010001301.1:2501377-2511855 GCA_017140935.1 Hamamelis virginiana
TGTAATTATTTTTAGCTATTGAGGATATTTTTCATCCCAATAGGTTCATTAAAGGAAATACTTACCTAATAAGAGGATCCATTAAGAAAATATTACCAAAATATGGATCTACAGAAGAAATTTTCCGAAAAATAAATAAGTTAAAATTTAAACTTTACTTTTAAAATTCATTAATTTTTATTGGCTCAACTTTACTTAATTACCATATCCTTAAGTACCCCAATGCCGCTTAAACTCTTGAACCGGACCATCAAGTGGTGGGTCCGGTCCTGTTCACGTTGCATGGCATGTCGAAACGACAACCGGACGTGGCTCTCTCCTGCCGTTCTCTATACATGGTAGGTTTTTCTGCATTTAAAATCGAGAGAAGAATCTCGATTTGACCCAACTGAGGTTTGTAACGCAGAGCAAACTAAGAAACCCTGACGAAGTAAAATCTCATCTCTCTCTCTCTCTCTCTCTCTCTCTCTCTCTAAACGCTTTCCTTTTTCTGCTTTTCATTAAATCTGTAATTGATTGAAGTTCTGATGATTTTGTCTCTGTTGTTCATTGTTTTGATTCTGTTTTCAGTATTTTCCCTTTCTTGTTTTTTTTTCCCTTTCATGTTTTTTTTTTATTTTTTATTTTTCTTGGTGCCCTCTGATTGTTAAAATATGTAGACTAAAGTGATTAGCAAAAATCTAAGAGAAACTCAGAAAAGAATTGAATGGATACTGATTTTTTAATCTTTTGATCTCATATTGAATGCAATCATGTAGTAAAGATTAGTGAATATAAATGGACGGCTGCTATCTGATTGTTTATGATCAATTTCTATAGATTAGAAATTAATTGCTTTTTGATCTTCAATTAATTGTATATATAATCTCTTTTGGAAACAAAGCCAGACTATTTTTTTTGGGTTTAGTGATTGTCAAAATTGCCAACCCATTGCTTGCTTTTGTTTCTCTTGATTAGAAGGACATTGTGTCTTCTAAAAACAGAGGGCATTTGGAAAGGTCAGATTTTGAGATTGCTTCAAAATGCTATGACTTTTAAGTGAGGATGTGTTATGATCTTGCACATAATTCGTGTGAAAAGTAAAATAAAAATACTGAAAGTGATTCTCATTCGGCTATTTCTACTTACTTTTAGGGGACGAAGAACCCATATCAAGGAACCTCTTGTTCAAATCAAAGCCTTGGTATGTAAGATAAATTTTAGATTGTAATTGAACTCTTGATGAAACTTAAGTCTTATATTTAGGCTCCATTTGGATTAGCTTTTCTTTAAATCACTTGTGGAGCTCAAAATTCTAGTTGATCTAAGAGGAGTTGAGGGGATGATCACTTTTAGAGAACTTGAGGGGTGATAGGATGATTGGCCAAAGCTAGCCCTCCCTAGCTCTTACCGCAATCACTTCTAATATGAAAATTTTGATACATGAAGAGATGATTTGGACATTACGCTAAAGAGATGTGTGAAGACATAATTCTCCAAAAATGATTTTAGGCAAAGCTAATCCAAACAAGGTCTTAAACAAACTACCTATAATCTTATACAAGTCCATATTGCATCTCATCCTAGCATAACATTATACTCCTTTTATTCCTTAGGTTAATAGGATGTCAAGGGAAGTGTTTAATGAGAGAAGTAGGAGAGGTAAGAGCAAGGGTTTTGGAGAGCAATTTCTTTTTTGCTCCCTTTCCAAATATTGATTTAATCCCTAAGTCTGGATCCTCTGCTTGGGTTTTTCTGTTTTTGGGTTTGCTTGGGTATCTAAGATCGTCACACATCATCTAAAGTGAGAAATGGATGATATATTTGGATGATGTGTCATGATCTTAATACCAAGCAAACTCAAGCACGGAAAAACCCATGCAACAGAGGATCCAGACTCGTAATCCCTAGCAATCTAAGTTATCTTAGGCAGCCGGTATTATCACAGCCTTATACACGGCTGTCCAATGGAAGTGGTGGCTGTATTCATTATTTGCCTTTAATATTGGAATCTACTTGCCAATTGTCATTGGATTCAGCTCCATTATGAGCGAACTATGTAAATTGATTGTGTCGTGATTCTATGGTGGTATTAAACGATACAAAACTGATTTTCTGGTTTTATTGGACAGGAAACTTGTTAGTTAAGATACTTGGTTTCCAGCAACTGACCTTAGCAACATGCATGGTTCAAAGTAGGGGGCCGAGACCGAGATGACTGGACCAAGTCATCTAGGTATGGGTGGGGGCCAAGACAAGAACTTCTCCCAGGTCGAATATAATAGAGAAATCTCATCTTCTCATTTCAACTGAGATCTTGGTCATTTTGTCTTGTCTCGGCCAAGATCTCAGTCGTCTTGTTTTGTCTCATTCGAAATCTCGACCATCTCATGGAGATCTGAGTCATTACTTCTCGTCTCAACCGAGATCTCGATCATTTCAACATATTTGATTAATTTATAAATTAGTCCATTTTATTATTTTTAAAGAGCAATCCTTTTTATGATACTAAGAAAAACAATCCAGCTAACACTTCATTTGTACAAAAAACAATGGTATAACTTTTTCTAACAATTATATTCTTTTAAAAAGTTAAAATTTAACCCATTATTCTATGATGCTATATCACACTAGCGCCTATTTTGATTTTTCTTATAGTATTCTACATCCTAAGTTATTTATTTTGCATATTTGATGAGTTCAATGTGTTTGTTTTATTTTTTTAATGATTTTTCTATGATATTTTTGAATTTGTTTTAACATTCTTTCATGCCTAAAGTTGCATCTGGGCAGACAAGGGGGGAACTAGGATTTTATTTCAGGGGTGCCAAAAACTTTAAAGTAGGAATAAATAGGCCATTTGAAAATGACGCAAAATAGTCATTTTTATAATGTAGGAGTAAAATCATACTTCCACAAAATTTTAGGCAATATCATAAAACTTCATAAAAAATTTCTCTGTGACAGTATAATCAATGCAAAATACAGGATTTTTTACGAATTTATTTCCAAATATAAAGATAAGTTCAAAAATTAATTCACAAGAAATTAATCCACAAAAATTTAGTGAAAATTTCTTCATAATACTAGCACCATATGATAAAAATTCATCCAAAAATAAAAAGTTCAACATAGGCAAATGATGCACACAATTTTTTTCATGAGTGTGGCTCACTCAAAACCACTACAAACTAACATATTTATATAAAACAAATAAAGTATTCTTACCATGAGGAAGTCAAAAACCAAACCTAAATTCTTGATCTTTGGGTGAGCCTATCCAAAATCCAATCTTTCCTCCACTTAATTTCCCTTTCACTTTCTCCTTTTTCTCTCATTTCTTTTATGGCTGATTATAACTCTTTATTTGCAAAATTTTGGTTTTGATTTGTTCTTTTAATCCATCTCGTTAAATTTGAGGGGTGCCACTATTTGGAGTGTCCCTATAAGATAAAAAACATATAATAAAATATATATACTATATGGGTAGTTTTCTAAAACTTGGGAGGTGCCATGCCCCCCCTAGCATTGCACTTAGCTCTGCCCGCGTTGGCAGAGATGTGACAAGATGTCTGTGACCGAGACATCCGTGACCAAGACGCGATGAAGTCCGCAACCAAGACTTTGAACCATGCCAACGTGGCTCTATTCACTGCAAGTTAAATACCAAAATTAGAACAACGATTCATTTTCAGTTTTTATCTTAAGTTTCTTTACCTATCTTTGTTGTATTGTAAGTCATAATTATAATTATTACTTCTACTATTATTATTGTTGAAAAAAGATCTTTTATGGACGAAGAGCTCCTTAAATAGGTTTCCAAAAAGGAAAACTAACACTTGAGATCAGGTGGTTTTGAAACTGTAAAAAATTGGTCATCTTGCTACTCATATCAGGTCACATGTCACAAATTATTTACCTTCTTCAGCTTTTGTAGCCCCTTGACCCTCACTTGTTTTTCCCTCTTTTTTTTTTTGGTTGAAACCTTTTCTGTCCTTTATCTTCTATCCCCATTTGGTTATGTTTATCAAATGTCAAGCCTTCTTTGATCCATTAATTTAAGATTTTTTTAGCAAGAGCAAAAAAACACACCCACAAAATGTCCATACTACTATTATAATTACTCTTATCTAACTAACAACTATTCTATTAATCTAACATTTCATTCTCTAGTTCTAAACCAACCATGAGATGATCAAACTACTATATAATTTTCTCAGTTTTTTTTTCCAGTTTAAATGTCTCCTGTAATCTTTGCTTAATCAAATCACCTATTAGTATGATATTTCATCTCATTTATGTTAAACCTATGTAATGCAACCGTCCTATGTAGCCATCAATTATCAAAAGAAGCATTAATTTTTGCTCCCACATTAGTAGTTTGGTAGTTTGTATTCTTTGCAAATTGCAATTTATCTTTTTGTTGGGGAGTTCCTATAAAGATTGTGGCTCCTATGACTATCCAGCTTCTCAGTTTTTATGTGGAGAAATGATTTAATGGAATCACTTATTTTCATCTTTTTAGCTTTTTGACGGGCGTGGGATGTTTCTATACCTTATCTTTTTTGCTTTGTAATGGGCGTGGGGTGTTTCTATACTTGCCAACAGAGTAATGACCGAATATTGTTTGAAAATGGTAGCCAAATGTTTAGACAATTAAGCTTTTGAAGATGATTTGCTTCCAACCATTACATATGGTGTCATAGTATCAAGTTTGTTTTCTTTATGAAAAACTATGTTCTACACAATTTTATTAACTTCTGTCTACTTGTCATTGGCAATGCTTGTACACATCAAGGACTATGATTATGTGTGCACGTGTTTTACTAATGTTGTGGCATAACTGGCAGGTGGTGTCCTTTCTTGCAGAGACTTGTTTCTGGCCGTCCTGCTGTAATGGCAAGATACAATCTCAGAAGAAAAGTAGAACAAGGTGATCAGGATGGTGATTCACGGAGGAAAAGATCGAAGCTGTCAGAAAGGAAGCCCAAAGCTAAAGATATTAAACTAAGCAAAAGCAACACGCAAGAAGTGATTCATATTGATTCTGATCCAGAGATTGGGAATAACAGCGATGTTGGAGTAGAAAACAATGGTATTACACCAGATACATGTATGGAACATCCCAATGCTCCCATAGAAACAGATTTCTATGACTTTGAGGGAAAACGCAGTTTCAGTCAGTTTTCGAAAAGTCAGATATGGGCAATTTACGATGATTATGGGTTGCCTCGCCGATATGTTAAGATTGATCAGATTTATGTGAACACCAACTCAATTTATGTGACATTTTTAAAACACACCAGCTTGACTCAAGAGAAGACAGAGGAGCAGAATGACAAGGAAACAAGTTGGTCCCAGCCTGTTTGTGGGAGCTTCACTCCCTACTCGAAGGGATTAAATGTCGGCATTCACTCGTTTTCTCATATGGTTTCTCGGCAGTCACAAAGAAGAATTGGCAGACGTGTCCATAATATTTACCCTAAGAAGGGTGAAGTCTGGGCTCTCTATAAAGATGGTAACAGAATTAGTAGTCCAAGGATGCAGACTTATCAGCTAGTTGAGATTCTCACAGACTTCACCAGAAATGGGATAAGGGCTGTTTATTTAGTCAAGTTTGAAGGGGACTACCGTAGCTTATACAAGAGGCATGTAAAGGATGGTGTTGAAGTTGTTCTTCAGGTAGGACGAAATGAATTGGAGAGATTTTCTCATCAGGTACCTTACTTTCGTATTACGAATGTGGAAAATCATTTGCTTAATGGTTGCCTGGAACTAGATCCGGCTTCACTTCCTTTCTATATTGACAGTTTCACAGATACAATGGAGCCCCAAATTAATAATATGTTCCTTTGTTTGAAAGTCCTTGATTATAAAAGCCTCATGATGAAGGAAAAACTCAAAGAGAACAATGTATGGGCTATGTATGATGATCGCAATGGGTTGCCTCGAACATATGCTGTAATAGAGGATAAATCTGGCAGAGAAGTCGTAACTTGGTTGGAACCTTGTCCAGTTAGTGAAGAGGAGAAGAAATGGTACAAGGCAGGCTTGCCCATTGCATGTGGGAATTTCAAATCAAAGAAAACCTCCTTGACTTGTGATTATTCAATGTTCTCACATCCTATTCAGTGCAACTGGGATGGCTGCAATCAACGATACAGCATTCACCCAAGAAAGGGTGAGGTCTGGGGAATTTATAAAGATTGGGAAATTGGATGGAGTTCAGATCCTAAAAGGCGCAAGGAGAAGTCAAATTTTGAGTACGATTTTGTAGAGATCCTCACAGATTTTCACAAGAATGAGGGTGTAAAAGTTGTGAACTTGACAATTGTGGCGGGTTTCAGTTGTCTATTCCAGAGGCAAACAAATGACACTGGAGTTGAGATACCTTTTCTGATCAATGGAAATGAATTATACAGATTTTCACATCAGATTCAAAACTGCAAAATTCATGAAAACAGTAACATTGGCAATGGGTGTTTAGTATTGGATCCCCTAATGGTTTTCCTTAATGCAAGGGAGAATTCCACCCTCTTAGAAAACACAAAAGAAATGGACACGGAAGCTGAAAAGAAAGATTGTAGCAAGTTTGTACCGGGACAGATTTGGGCTCTGTATGAAGATCCAGATCGCATGCCTCGCTCTTATGCTATTATATGCAACACTTTCCCAGAAGAACTAAAGATGGAGGTGAAGATGTTGAAGCCAAACCCAGTTTGTTTGGAAGAGATGGAATGGGCTGATAAGAACTTGCCACTTTCATGTGGAATTTTCCGAGCTGATGAAATAACAACTGTAAGAGAGATATCAGAATTCTCACATCAGGTAACATTGTGTGACAACGGTAGAATTCAGTCATCATTTTACAGAATCATCCCCCAAAAAGGCGAGGTTTGGGCAGTTTACGAGAACCAGAAGCTTTCCAATTTGGAGGAACCCCAACAATATCAGATGGTGGAGATCATCTCATGCCTTGATGAAGAATCTCGACTAATTGTGGCTCCCTTGTTTGGAGTGGGTGGTTCAAAGACAGTTTTCCAAAGGCACACTGTTGGCAGAGTTGAATTAATCAGGACATTTTCAAGGAAAGAGATGCTACAGTTTTCACATCAGGTCCCTGGTTCAAGAATCCAGGGAAAGGGAGATAAGTCGCTTAAAGGGCATTGGAAGCTCGACTCTGCCGCAATACCAATTGAAAAAAGACCCTTTTAGGCACCTTGGTGATATCAATTGGTAATTTAGCTTCTGCCACAATACATATTGTAAGTCCCTTTTAGGTACCTTGGTGCCATGAAATGGTAACTTAGCTTGGGGTGTTTTTATATTTTCTTTAATTTTTTTTATCTTGCTTCTTTACCTTTATTATCATTAGTTCTTCTATAATCTATGATTGTATTGACCATGTTGCTTTAGAATTGAATTATGATTGCAACTACAAGCAAGTTTCATAGACATGGATGATTCCAAGACTATCTTCATAGAACTAAAGTTTGTGGCTTTGCAGGTACATAACAAATATTGTGTTGTTAAAGCATGGTAATGGATATATTACAAGGGCACTTGCCTACCATATTTCATTTAGAGCTCTCATAGCTATTCACTTTTGCAGCATTCTGGGTCGTGCGAGTGATCTTATATAAGACCTAGAAGAACTGCTGCTGAATATAGTCTTAAACTAGCAGTTGATGTCTAATGCCTATAGGTTTTTCAATTCTCATATATACTGTGAATCCTTTTTGCTTGACATAAATCCAAACCCACTAATTGAGAATTAAAAGACAATAAAAAGGACGAAGAAAATAAATAGAGATGGAAAGAAATCTTGGTTTACTAGTCAGATACAGAAGTGAATGTTAGAAACAAGTCTCTTACTTTCTTGTCAAGGTTTTTAGGCCATCAATTGGTTGAAATGTGCATAGCTAAAGAAATTTAAAATTCCAGAACTAAAAATATTGTCATTCTGTAATGAGCCAAGGAGCTTAAAGAAATAGTTGTGGACTCATCGGTGTGGCAGATCTCTCATTTGCTCTAAGACATGCATAAACTTTACTCAGTTGTTTTGGTTTGATTATTAGTGATCATCCCTGAAGCATATACTCATGAAGCTGCTTTGCTTGCCAAGCCTTTCTGGCTTTCTCTACTGTAGTGGATAGAACCTTGGTGAGACAGTGGTTTGTAACTGATTCTGGCCTTTGTTTCCTGGTTTCTTTGTTTCTCTGCCTGATTCCCGGACACGGACTGGCGTCTGCCGGCTCGCCGGTCAAACCGACAGTTAAATGGGCAAAAGAATGGCAATTTTCAATATGTTACATTAACCCCAATTAACCTAAGCCTATCCAATTTTATTATTTTATAAATACGAGAGTAATGGTCTAATGGATTCAAGGTACAGACTAACTTCCTAGATCACAGAGAGCCTAAGATAAACCCTCGGGTTATGAATTTTAGGGTCCATGGCATCTCGTTATGGAAAAAATGTTATTCATCATCACCTTTACTATGTCTTCTCAATCGCTTAACATGATGTGCAACTTGATAATATTGTGTCACATTGCCTGCCATATTTTGTGATTTATGCGAGATTGTAAAAGTGGTGGTGAGAATTGCAACACTCTTATTATAATCCCAAATTTTCAACTCAAACCGAATTTATATCGTAGTCCCCGATAATGAGATTCTATGCTTATTGTAAAAATTTTCAAATGTATCCCATACTTTCATTAAACAATGGAAATTCGAATTTTTTTTCATAAGTTTTTAAAAAAATTATTCTAAAATTATAGTAACAAGATGATAATAAAGTATTTGAGCATAATTTTTCACTATGCTTCATCATACTAATTCACAAAACATAAAATGATAAGAAAAACAAATCTAACTCTCTTTAGTATATTGCTTCGCTCGCTTGGGAATTTGTGGGACTCACCTCATATAATGTGAGGCCCCATTTCTATGTGAGAAGAGTGGCAATATCTGCTAGCAATATGAATAAAAATATTATTATTATTAATTGTATATTTCATTTTTATATAGTGAAATAGTAATTTTGGTCCAAACTTCAATGATAATAGGTATTCACAAAATTAAAAATAATTGATTTTCTTAAAAAGGTATAATTTTTTTTGCCGCTGCATTGTATCGCAATTGGGGGAAGATAATTAAGGACTAAGACGCAAGTACCATAATTAAATAAATATCAAAGATTAAAAGGATAAATATTTTTATTTTTATATTTTTTTTATGGTTATAGTAGAAGAAAATCAACTATAGGAATCCTAGAACCCATCCCTCCCACCAACTAGTAAGAAGTCTTCAAAACCGAGATTAAAATCCTCAAACCCAACTCTTCCACCATTTAGGTACCTATGATTAGTGAAAAGAAAAGAAAGAATTGATTCACTCAATGGACAATCTTTTATATTTGTGAGAATTAGCTCGACGGTAAAGGAATGAAATGTAAACTTAAATTCAAAACCAACCAAATTCTTTGCCCCACTCATCAGTCAAATTTAGCAGCCGAAACCTTGCTACTTGGCCAACCAGCAAAACCGACCCGATTGAATCCGGTACCCGAACCGTCTGTCACCGCTGCTTTTGAGTTTTAGCTAAGCGAACCTTAAAGTCAAGGTATGTTTTGAAGCTGCCGGGCGGAAACTTCTATCAACGGGGAAGCGGCCACCGGAACCCTAAAGTCTAGGTATGTCCGTTTCGTTCCAATAATGCAATACTATATTCAGACCTACCGTAAGTTTCTTAATCAACGGTTATGAATTTATGATATGATCTCTTTCTTATTCCTTATTCTTCATCCTGAAGGAATGATGGGGAAGGAAGCCCAAGCATCGGCCATGGAAATCGACGATTCAAAATTAAACACTTCCGATCAGATCACTTCCAAATTCTCAATCAACGGTTTTTTCCTCAACTATATATATATATATATATATATATATATATATTATCCCTCCGTTTGGTTGGTGAGAAAACTGAGGAAAAGAAAAGAAAATGAATTCTTTTGTTATCTTCTCAAATTTTCTCAGTGTCCAAACACGGCATTTAAGAAAAATTTTAATCTTAAATATCGAGAAATTTTTATACGGTTTGCTTTTCCGCCGCCAGTGTTGCAGCTCCTGAAATCTGCTCAGATGCAGCATGGATTGCGGCACGGGGATTATACTCGTTATCGGTATTATACATTTAAGTTTTTTGCTTGATTGATTTATTTCATTTTAGGCATTTGTGCTGCTTAATTTTCGTCAGAGTTTATCTACTCCTTTTGAATGTGAATTTTGACTTATATGTTGTAAAACTGGTATTAAATCCCTTTGTGTTCAAGGAGGTATTGCACTGCGCGGTTAAGGAGACTGTACAAATCGCTAAAGTTCACTCATGGCCGTGGGAAATACACCAAACGAGCCATAACCGAGTCGACTGTCACCGAAGTGAGGTGTGTGTCTTGCTGAGCATGCCCTGTGCCTTATGTTACCCACTTTTTT
>JAESVK010001301.1:2512255-2590737 GCA_017140935.1 Hamamelis virginiana
ATTAATTTATCAAACCTGAAATTGTACATTATTTGATATTGGAAAGAACAGAAACATCCATTCAGCTCAGCCTGATACAGCTATATGTCTCAGTTGAGGGTGTGTTTTGTTTTCTTTCTTTTTAATTTTTTCGAAGCCAAAATTACAGAAATAGAGGATTTCGAATTTCAATTACTGTACTATTGCCTCAGCAATATTGTGTATATTTTATGATTTTTTTTGTGAAGATTTAGATTAAAACTTATTTGTTCATCAAGTTACTTTTGGATAATGCTTTATTGAGCACATGTTGTTCGTTGCTATGTGAAGTAGGTTTTGATCGTAAACCTTCTTTCACTTAAGCGTTTGAAAGAGAGAGAAATATATTTATGCTCCATTTGGTTGCCAAGATAAAAACCTTTTTTTTTTGTTCACTTTACTTTATGTAGCTTAAATTCATTTGGATAAGTACTTTCTCTGATAATCTGGAAACAACTTTCTTGAAAATCACTTGGTATATATAGCTTGTGATATGTTGTTAACTCTTTCATAGGAATTGTCATGTTTCATAACCTGTCCAAGTTTAACAGTGTCATTTGGATCCAAAATAGGTTTCTACATCTGGTTCTTTATACAGCGGAAAGAGCTTGGAGCCATGCAATGGAAAAAAGACAGTTGCCAGATGGTCCAAATGCACGCCAACGCATCTACCTAATTGGTCGGCTGAGGAAAGCAGTAAAATGGGCTACTCTATTCTCACAGTTGTGTGCAGTAAAGGGAGATTCCAGAACATCTTTAGAAGCTGAGGTGTATATATGATTCTGTTCTTTCAAGCTCTCTAATAATTTATTTGGTCATAATCTTCCGATTTTGGGGAAACTCATTTAATTTTTCTTGAACATCACTTTAAGGGAGCTTGATGCGTAAGACAAGTATATGTTTGTAGTTTTTGTAGTTTCTGTACCATTATATAGTTTAATTATTCTTTTTTTATCATCTTTTGCTGTTAATTAAGATGTTAAAGATTGTTAATGCTTTCAACTAAATGCACCAGTCTTATCTTTTAGTTAATGAAGTGTGACATAACTTCTTCCATTTTCAATTGAGTAAGTTTTAATGTCCAATTTGTAGGCCTATGCCTCCTATATGAAAGGGAATTTGTTGTTTGAACAAGATCAGAATTGGGACACTGCATTAATGAATTTCAAGAGTGCCAGGTGCATCCCTATCTTTTTTATATTTTAAAATATTGTTTAGCACTTTAGCTGCCTTAAATGGGATAAGCATTTGCTGATTTGAGTTGAAAATTTTCTTTCAAATTCTTCGAGATTTACTATGTTTTGGTTCTTGGGTCCTTCAAAACCTTTTTACTTCTCTTCTCATCTCGGCCCAAATAGGTCCAAGACAGTTGGCAACTAAGTTTTGTTTTCCTCCTTTTGGTTGATTGAATATTGTGTCTGGCTAAATAGGGCTGTTTATGAGGAACTTGGAAAATATGGGGACCTGGAGAATCAAGTTTTGTGCCGTGAACGGGTTGAGGAGCTAGAACCTAGTATTCGGTACTGCCTACACAAAATTGGCGAGTCAAATTTGCAAACTTCTGATCTTTTACACATTGGTGAGATGGAAGGACCTGCACTGGACCTTTTCAAAGCTAAATTGGAGGTGGGTCTGATATTTGCGAACAGTAAGCTACTCTTAATATATTCACAGTTGCTTATATTGTTTTCCACTTTTTCTTTGTGGTGCTTGTATTGTTTTCGTTAATTTTCTCAAGTGTGTTTCTGCCCATCTGACTGACTTACCATTTGTAAAAAAGATGCTAACTGATAGTTGATCAAGCTCTTGTCATATCAGTTCAATGATTGAAAAGATCTCACACCTATATTTTGCACTGTTTTAGACTTGAATTTTTTTTTTAATATATATGTTTTTATAGATTTAATTATAAATTTTCGTTTCAGAGTCTCTGAATTACTGGTATGTTGGAGTCCTTTATCCTGGATTGAATGGTCTTAATGTTTAATAGCTCCGTCTATCAGTTGAACCCTTTTCATAACGACTGTTTTATTTATTTATTGTAGCTTGGAAAATCCATTGTGTTCCTAGTTGTCTCTCCATTTCTCTATGGCAGTTGGTTCATCTTTCCCTGCATCCTGACACAATTTCCTTTAGGATTCAGCCTAACAAAGAAATTTCTGAGCCTTTTTATGCTCTTTTTTTACCCATCCCAATTATGTCAGTCGTGGTAGTTTTTGGGGCTATTAGCAGTGGCTATGGACCCTACTTCAATCTCCTGTTGCTCCTCACCTTTCATCAATAAGTTAATCTTTTGTGCCACTTTGCCTCTTTCTTTCTTTTCGTTTTTTTTTTTTTTTTTCCTTTGAAGTTCATTATCGATGCCTTATCTTGCGCCTAAACTCACTTTTCTGCAGGGTGATCACCATGTGATTTATAGCTTCATGTGCGCATCATGTGAGTTTTTTGAAAGTATATTAATGTCAGAATCTGAACGAATATTAACTCTAGGAAGGATAGTTTGCATTTAGTGATATATCAAAGATTTTGTTTTGGTTTTAGAAATGATGTCTGTTTTAACATATGGTGAATTATGGAACCGCTTGACCTTTTATAGGTTGTAACACCCATGTGAACTGTTTGAGTTTACCAAAATTAACTGAACACCCTCCACATTAGTTGGACAGGGTGAATTACAATAAAAATGGCTGGGATAATGATTTTCCGGTTGTTGGGAATACTGGTTACATGAATTCATTGATGTTATCCTACATCTTCAGGCGGATCCTTTTTTATAAGAAACTGACTCTCAGCTTTTAATGTCTATTATGTGTTACAGACTCAGGTTCAAGTCTTTGGAGCTTGAACACCTTTACCTTTACATGCTTTCTATGAGATAGTAGTATTGCTCATATTCTAGATGACCTTCATTTGTTTGATTCTAATTTCATTAAATATTTGTTGACTGATAATCTTGTAGGTATTATAATTATAAAAAATTCTCTGTTAACACTGACAGGCTTCTGCCAAACATTCTGAGTTACACTCTTGGTTTGCAGGCTGTTATGGCAGAGGCAAGATCTCAGCAGGCTGCGTCTATGACAGAGTTTCATTGGCTTGGTCATAGATTTCCAATTTCCAATGCAAAAACACGGGTTTCCATTTTGAAAGGTCAGCAATCAATTTATTGTTAAAACAAAACAGCTCCAAAGTTTCAGATAAGTGGATATGCTGTTTCTATATATCATCATCTCTCGTGATCTCATCTTATCCTGTGTGAATTTTTCTATGAATGAACTTCAGATTATTTTATTGATTGTTTATGACTTTATGCTAATCTCTCTCTCTTCTCTCTCTCTCTCTCTCTCTCTCTCTCTCTCTCTCTCTCTCTAACTTCTTTAACCTGAAATTGATTGCAAGCCTAGTTGTTTAATGGCTTGTGGCAAGATATGGATACTACAATATCACAAGGACATTGATGTAGGCAAAGCTCAACTCAATAAAGCCTTAATTCCAACTACATGGAGTCGGCTACCTAATTTCTTTCATGCCATTTCACTCTATTAAGGCCATATCCTCCATTAAATCCTTAACATGTATAATTACTAATCCAGCTTTTCTTGAGTACTGCTGATTAAATCTTGATCTTAATACGCAATCTGTATACCATGCAGGTGTTGAGTTGACTAAATGCTACCTGTTATATTTCTTTCCTTTTTTATATAAATTTTATTGTTGCAGTTTGTCATGCATCCACCCCCTTTTCTCCCTCAAGTCAAACCACAATAGGCCTGAGGCAAGGACAAGTTTCGAGCTGTAATTGCACACTTCTTAAAGCCTGTGTTCTAGATTTCTTCTTCTTTCATTATCCTTGTGAAACATATACCTGTGTTCTTAACGTGTTCATCTTGCAATAGTTTATGAAATTTAAATTAAATTTTGTTATGCCATTCATCATGTGCTGGCCCTGGATCTTTTCTTTATTATACTTATGGTAACAATCCAGTCTCAAGCTTTCTATTATGTGACAAATTTAATCAGCTCAGGAATTGGAGAAAGATCTACATGGTCCAGCAGCCGACTCACTTTCAGCAGAGAAAAGACTAGTCATTTTTGACAAAATTTTTACTGCGTATCATGAGGCCAGGAGCTGCATTCGCAATGACTTGGTATGGAGTATTAGCAATTTAATTCCCCAGCATCTGTTTCTATATGAATGTCCTCTCCCTCTCTCTCTCTCTCTCTGATGTTGACTTTTGCATTCTGTGAAGTAGCTAGGTTTGAAAATTTTATCATTTGATGCATTCTTATATTTATATCTTTCAGGACTGCTGATTCTGACTTCTGTGTATTTTAGGTCACTGCTGGTAATGCTGAAAATGTGAAAGATGAGTTAAATGGCCTTGATAAAGCTGTTAGTGCTGTATTAGGACAACGCACCATGGAGCGGAACCAGTTATTAATTAGCATTGCAAAAAGTAAAGTGACCAAGCCTGAAGAGCTTGTTCGCTTGTATGATCTTTTATTACAGGTTAACGATGCTGCTAGTTTTGTGTTTTTTACATGCCTTTCTTCATATCCTCATCTAGAGATGCATTAATTTTATTATTGAATTTCGTAGATTCCATTTCATCAAATTAATTGGCAAACCTTGAATAATTATTCTTACTGTTGGCAGAATACAGCCGATCTTTCTGATTTAATTAGTTCTGGGAGAGATAGAAGACCAGAAGAAGTGGCATTTGCTGAAGAATGTGAGCTGAGAAGTTTGGCTTTCCGAGCAGAAAGGTTTGCTATTTTTAACTGTTTGATGTTTGTTCTCAGAACACATTCACTTTTTTATTTTAAGAATTTACTTCACCCACGTTTATCTCAATGGATTAAAGTAATCTCTCATTAAACCTTCAAACCAATGTTGTAATGCCTGTTTTGATCCAGCTGGTCAGACTTGTTTGGCCTGGAGTGCTGGACCCCCCATTCACTAAACAAAGTACCCAAATCAGAACTTCTTTTAATTTCCAGAAAATCTTCTTAGATTGGGTATGTGTTGAGAGAGGTTGTTTATCTGGTCTAGATCTTTTGATTATTTATTGGAAGCACATCAAGTGTGGTGATTTTGGAGTCTTTTATTTATTGAGTGGCACAATTCTGGTTTGGCTTTGTTTGAAAAATGGCAAAGCATCTCTTTCTTCTAAAAGAAGTATTTAACAATCTTCCTTTTTAACATTATAAACTTCATGATCTATGTGCTTATTTCTGCCTTTGTTTGCAGCTACGTGCCTTGACATAAAGAAAGCAAATCATAATTTGGTTTACCCCTCTTGAGACTGTATTCCACTTTGTTTTTCTCCTGCTTTGGTTTGTACAGCTTTTGGGCTTTCCCTTGAAGGATGTCTTGTTCTTCCTTTTTGTATCTAGCTGGTTCTTTTTGGTAAACATATATCGTAGGTTGCACTTTGAATGACTCATTTCTTTCATCCCACTCTAATTTATCCACATGGCATTGGTCTAGTTTTTCTATACAAATTTGAAATAGACATGTTTACCCAAGGAAGATACACATTATGCAGTATTTTCTTTTTCTTTTTTTTCTTTTTTGAGAAGGGGGGTGGGGGGTTGATTGAAGATCTTAACAATTTACGGTGTTCCTGCTAGCCAAAATGTTTCCAAAGAAAGTACTTAGCTGATACTGTTTTTAATTGCAATCTGGGTGTCAACAAATGTTTCCCAGCTCAAATTAATTTCAAGGCCTTCCAACTTGTTGGCAGGTGCTTCTACTTGGCTAAATCATACAGTTTGGCTGGAAAGAGGATAGAAGCATATGCATTATACTGTCGTTCTCGCTCTCTTGCTGATACTGCCCTACAAAAACTTCAAACTTTGAAAAACGATGATCAGGTGTGTATATTCATTGAGACCTTTATATTTTGGCAACTATTGGATTAAATTAAATAAAATTGCTTTGCATTTCTTACAGTTGAATGGATATGCAGCCTGCCTATATCGATGTGCCTTATTGACATACTCTTGATTGACATCAACAATCTTTTTTAAATTCACATAAATAAAATTTTTTTTTTTTTAAAAGAGAGAAGAGATTCTTTAAGTTACAAAACTTTCTTTCTTTAAGGACTTCTTGTCTCAGTCAAGCAAATGCATATCTTTTTTTAATGTTTTTAGGGCATGCTATCATGGGGGATCGTTTACTTACAGCAGATGATAAATTCTTCTTGTAGGATACATCAGTATGCTGATGCTTGGCGATTTGGGTTAAGATTTATAACCTGATAAGCTATTTGATATTTCAAAATATTTATTTATTTATTTTGGAACAGATTATGATCAAAGAGTTGAAGACGTTGTCTGACAACTGCAGATCCAACAGTTGTATTGAGCATGCAACAGGGATTATGGAGGAGGAGAAGGCTCCAGAGAATCTTTCAAAGAAAATCTCTAAAATATCATTGAATGGAGCTGGCAAAAAGGTAGGAATTTCTACGTTTATTTATCAGAAAAATATACAAAACACCCTGAGATAACTTTCTCATTATGTACCAAAAAAACACAGAAAAAAGAAAAGAAATCCTGACTTATATATAGTTAGAACATTTTTTTCCCAATTAAACAACTATGAACTTTGTTTATTGTATAGTGACAGTCATCCTAATGAGTGCTTATGTAAAAAAGAAAATAAACTATTCACATATCTCCATACAGTCTGCATGCATTGTATTGTAAGTCATCGCTATCGATCATTATATGCTGAAATACTCTGTAGAGAAATGATTCCTATTTGGGCTGTGCCGCTGTGGACATGGTTGTCCATCTGGAATTTTCAATGCAGTCTTATCTTGTTCAGACATACTCATAAAATGTCCATGGGGTGGCTCTATTGATCAAGTAATGGACCTTTGAACACCGTGGGCATACATGATTTTCAGTTACTGCCAAAAGTAGGTAATGGCAGTTTTGTCAATCCCAGTTTTTGGTGCACTGTGTTGAGAGATTTTAGGGGAATCTCATTTGCTGACCTCTGTAGGGACTGGGATTTTTGTTTATCCATATGCTTTGTGCATACCATTGTTTTCATAGAGAATGCCTTCTTAAATAATGAGTTGAAGACCCAGAATAACCCCTAATTTAAACAGAATTTTTTTTTAGCAATAAAGTGTAGTATTGACTTTTTAATGTGATGGGGAATTGTATTTCTATTTATTAGGGGATTGTGCTTTTTTTTAAGTATGTGAACTTATGCTACAACATGTTGATGCATGTATATTCTTCCATTTGGTGTGACGCGCTGATTTGAATATGTTTCAGCCGGAGACATTTCTTATTGGGAAACTTGATACCTACGAGTCTGCTGTCGGTGATTCAAACACAAAAGCCATTCCGCGCATTGAGGCCTTCCCACCAGCCTTCCAAGCAATCCCTCGCAATCCTATTGTTTTGGATATTGCTTATAATTTTATTGAGTTCCCATCTCTAGAGAGCAGGATGAAGAAAGACAAGAAGGGCTTCATAAGTAGGCTTTGGGGATGAGTACGCCCTTGATGGGATTCATATTCAAAACTCGAGGAATTCTTGTAACAGTATTTCATTTTTTGCGCGTATTGATGATTCCTTTGTGGACCCTGCTCATGAATTTTGGCATACTGCTTTTGTGATAAGGTGGAGTAAATGAACATTTATGCGGATGTTAAAATTTTGCATTGATTAAAGTTTGGAATTCAAAAAACAAAATCAAAATATTTCATTTAAAGCATTTTCTGGTTGCTGATATTGAGGAAAATAAAATAAAATTTTGGAATAATACTAATTGGTTGTCCATTTATTCTTGTCGTATCCCACATTTCTAGGTCCATCCATTCTGTCATGCAGCGGGTCATGTGGAGTTCACTAATTCCTCACAACATTAAGCTGTTCTTTTAGCCTCGTTAAGCTATTCTTCCCTCTGCTGCTTATTTATTTATTTATTTATTTTAACAGATCCTAGTGGCACAACTTGAGTACGAAGAAATATGATGACTCGATGGAAGCTTTCAATTCATTTTGTTGCTGTCCTATGGTGTGTCTATATGTTGTGTTGCATGGGAACAGGCTCATTTTTTTAGCACTCTTCATTTCATCCCCAGGTGGTTATAAGTGAGGCTAAGGGCTTAACTGTGCAATTCTTTCTAAAGTTGGGGACTATGGAGTTTTGACTTGTGAGACAGCGATTCAATTAGTATTAGCCTGATAATGATCTGGTGTGCATCAATTATGACAGTATCTGAAAGCTGGTTCCGGTGAGGCTCGTGCAGGAATTGGTTTTATAGCCTGGGGATGGGAGGGAAGCATTTGGTGGTGGATCAGTATCCATTTCTGCATCTTCTTGTTCTTTTTAGCTTTGTCAGCCTGCAGAAGTGCCAGAGTTTTTGTTCAAGTAATGTGATTCATTTAAGCTTTGTTTGGATCAAGGAAAGAGTAATAGAAAGGAAAGGAAAATGCCGAATATTACATTGGAATGGAATCCTCATTGAAGCATTTTTAAAATTTTCCATTCCCACTCCCTTTCTTTTTCCGAGATCCAAACATAGGCTTAGTCTTAGAGCTAGTCCTACTTTTGAGAGCTATAAACAAATCAACTACTGCCCTTTACCAAGAAAAATATACATATGAAGAATCACTCTCCCAAAATAAAAATTAAACAGTTTTTTTTTTTTTGTAACAAAATTAAACAGTTTTAGTTGTGGCAGAAAACTTCTACCTACCAATCGGCCACAAAGCTAATCATCAAGCAAAGCCATCAATCTGATGCACTTGCCTTTCTCTGAATGTTCAAACAAATTGGTTTAGGCCTTTCTTAAATGATTGGAAGCAATCTATACCACTTTCTGTACAAAAGCTCATAACAACAAAAGATGAAGGGATCGCCTATGTCATGCTGCTGCTTTAATATATACAGAAACTGTAGTTAACATAATGCACATGAGTTAGAGAAAAGCACACTAAACAATTAGGGATTACATACAATTAGATGGCACAATGCATAAGGTTTCTCCTGGTATTAGTTTCCATGCTTGAGAGGTAAAGCATTAGGTTCCAAATGCCAAGAGCTTTCTGGGATGCCATAGTTCCCAATTCCAGGCACTCTGAAAGCTGGAATTTGATGAGAAAAGCTAAGCATCTCTGTTTTTGAAACCACATGAGTCAGATCAAATCCATCATATTGTTGCCTATGAAAGAATGTTAGACAACCCCTCACCTCCCCCAGCTTGGCTGTTGTGACACCATTTCCCTCTGAGAAGTCGGATAGAATTTCAACAAACCCACATTGATAGTTATCATAATCAGCGTGCTTCCAATTTTGATTCCAATTTTTGTACATAGCCCAAATCTCACCTTTCATTGGGTAAATTTTGTAGAGTGGCATAGTTGTGCTTCGTTGGCACTTAACTAAATGGGAGAACTGTGACATTTCCAGGATGACACTGGTTTGGCTGAGTTTAAATGTTCCACATACAATGGGTAGGTTTTCTTTCTTCCAGTTAATCTCATAATCAAGAGTGGGTTGAGGTTCTAAGAACGTTACACATACTTGGCTCTCTGAGATCACATTGTCTATTCTGGTATATTTCCGAGGCATGGAATCCTTTCTATAGTACACAGCCCATACCTGACCTATGGCAAAATCATTTGGTAACCAACTAGGATTTGGAGTTTTGTTCTCTGAATTTGAATTCAGGGAAGGAAGTCGTCCGACGCGAGTAAAGCTAGAACTGCTTGCATTCCCCTCCTTTGGCTCTTTTCGGGTGCCAATATCTTGAATCGTATCATCTGGCAAGGCCAACTGGTCCAGCTCCAACATCCCATTAACAACCTTTTCAATCTCTCCACCTGTAAACCTATATGCTGGGACATTGTGAGAGAAAATGTATAAATTGTTCGGGGGGATGTGAATAATGACCGGATTCCCTCCAAATGTTTGTCTCTGAAAGATGCTTTGGAAACCATCCACCTTCACTAAACACGCACCATCTCCACCTGAATATTTTGAAAAATTGGAGCGCATTTCAACTAACTCAAATTTGCATCCTTTCACAGTCTCGAGATTAGAGGCCCATTCATCAAGGTTCCAATCCTTGTATAGTGCCCAAATTTCACCTCTCTTGGGGTAAATCTCAAATTGTTCGTCTGACACACCACGAACCCAAGAACATTTGTAGGACGAGACCATTGGCCAGTTCACCTTATCACTCATCTCTGGATCAAGATCAAAGGACCCGCAAGCAACAGGTAAGCCTGCCTCGCACCATCTTCTCTCACCTGTACTGACAGGGACAGGTTTTAACCATGTAACACAAACTTCTGGTTTTGAATTGACATCAACTCGAGCATATCTATAATTTTGAACAACATCTGCTTGATAGTGAGCAGCCCAGATCTGCCCTGCTTCAAAAAGCTCAACTTTTCTATCATTCTCAAAGTTGTAGAAGTCCTGATCAGGCCTTTTCAGTGCCACAGATCTTGAAGACTCAGACAGTTTCCCTTTCCAATTGATAGATTGCAATGCTGTTGGCAAAATTATACAGTCTGCAGACATATCTATGTCTGCTCCAACCTTCCCCATAGATTTCACATCATCAGAAAACTGGCCGGGGTCTTGAAAAATGAGTTTATTTTGCTGTTTTTCAATGCTGTGATGTGCCAGTAGATTGGGTCCCAAAGTTCTATTGCTTTCTGAAAGCGTCTTTGTTACTCTGCTACTTCCACTTGAAATTTGACTCGAAGAATCCCTCTTAAGCCCAGAAGAGCTTTGAGCAGTAGCTGTTGTTTCCTTATTTGAGATACTGTGGCAGAATAATGCTTCGTTTAAAGATCCATAACCTTCCCAATTTGCACCCCGCTTTAAATCAAATGCAGAACGTTTGTCTCGATCTGAAAGCACATAGAATGCATCCTGTATGAGTTTCAAAGCCAGTTCAGTGCCAGGGAACTTGTTCCTGATAGGTTGCAACAAGGTAAAAAGCTTTTGGTATCGACATCTAACATCATAGGAAGAGTATGATGGTGTGAGCTGAAGAACCCAGTAATAATCAACCCCACAACCAGGAAACTTGATATTGCCAGCAGATAGTATGTCACAGACAGACAGCATTGAACGAATGTTCTCAATTGCTGGATAAAGCTTCTGTGCTTTGAGTAACCTGTCCCTAGCACCAATGTAATCGCGGCTGATCATCATCTTTTCAGCAAGTCCCTTTTCTTGATGAGCTTCTGATATATTTTGATTCATCTCTTGATTCTTCTCCATTGCCCAGAATTCAGTAACTAATCTTGAAGAACCCACAAGTATTGATCTTGGTCCTAAGATTTAATTTCAGCTATTTGAATTTAATTGGCCCTGAATTCCAAAATGAGAACCAAGCTCAGATTGACTGCAATCATCACTACAGCCAGGTTACAGTGCAAATCACAGACAAGAAAATGCAAACTATATAGCTACAAACATGTGCATGTGAGCGCAGAATCCAATGTAGAATGTGGAGTTAAGAAAATACTAAAACTTGTTAATGCTTACAGCCAGAAGTAGTCTTTCCCCCTTAGTAAAGAAATCGTTGGATCACCGGGAGGGCTTGTGGGATCAGTGATAATTATGAAAATACCTATATAATATTAATACTTGTAAATTATAATTATTCTAGAATGATCTTTTCATTATGGAACTACCTCTACATTGTTTCACAATGTGTTTTAGGTTGTTATTGTGAATAGTTGATGCATAATGTTCGAAAAGAAAGCCCTGACCCCCACCCGTTTGGTTCTCAAGAAAACAGAGGAAACGAAGAAAAGATAAATTTTTTTGGATATTATGGTTTGTGGCATTTAGATTACAAAACAGACAGAGTAAATGAACAAATAAATAAAATTAATGCGAACTAAGCAAAAACGTTGCGTTAGTCTCAGTTATGTAAATGATTTTTTTACCCTGTGGTCCCTAATAATTAGAAATCTAAAGACTCGAATTATTTAATCTCTCTCTTTCCCAACCTTCACTCATCATTCATCGACCAAATGGAGCATAAGACAAATTAGGACGAAAATCTGAAACTGAAATGAAATGCAAAATAACCCAAAAGAAATTTTCTCAATTACAAAAGAAATAAAACTGAAGGGCACGTTTGGTTGCCTAGTTGAAATTGAATAGCACCATTTATTTTACACAGCATTTGAAAGTAAAAGAAAACCCATCTTTAAGAACCGGATATTATAGAAATCCTACACAAAAATTGCAGCATTTGAATGCCTGCCTCTAGATGGAAGATGCAGCAATGATGGAATGAAGGATAATAGGAGAATAAATAAACAACATAAACCCAGATGTTTCTCTCTTCGACATGCAAATCCTACAAAAAGTCTACAAACCCAGAATGTTTCAAGGTAACTAAAGGCAAGGATTGAATGTATGAACTAGAATCAAAGAAGCTATTAAGTTAAGAACCCGGAGAGAAATGACTAACCTTTTTGAAGCTCTTCGTCATTCTGATTTCTGAGAGAGATGCACGTATATGAAAATCTCTCTCTCTCTCTCTCTCTCTCTCTCTCTATATATATATATATATACGGCCTGAACAAAACAAGGAAAAGCTCTTCAGCTGAATATAATTACTTAATTAGTACCCAGCAGTGCCAGCAGCTGAAAGGCGTGTTTGTTGATGGGAACTGGCTGTCCGGATGGCACTTTTTTATTTGTGATTCAACTTTTAGAATTCCCATACCTGTTAGTTTGTTTTGGGTAGAGTATGTTTAGCATGTTACTATAATATAATCTTATATTATATTTTTTATATTAAATGAAAAATGAAAAAACAAATTAATAATCACGAGCATTGATCAAAATTTGATATTCTCTTTCATTTAATGACTGTCAAATGTTTTTATCAAAAACAGTTTTTTTTTAATTAGTGTGGATTTATTTTATATACACTTCTATTAAATTTACATCAATGAGATTGACTCGAAGTTATAAATATGAACACGAATATGGACAGCCTAATCTAAGAGTTCTTCAAGCGTAGGGTTGATAGAAGAGATGATGTGATGCATATAATAAATTATGTATCTACAATAATTGAAAAAAAAAAAAAAAAACATATAAAAGAATTCATAGCAAGTGGATTATAGATGTTCTCATCATAATCGAACAATGGTGGCACCTTATGTTGGTGTATCGAATTTGTATCATGTCAAGATACAAATATTTTAAGATATTTTTGTACTTAATCTAATTTAAGTCGATATGCCTGACATGTTAAACTCGTGCATACGTAACTTGAAATTAAAATATTATTAAAATATTTAAATAATGCTTTTTAAATATTGTAGTTTAACGGGTGATTTAGGTTAAATAAAATATGGTCAATGATTTATTGGCATTGTGGCATGTATTACCATATTTAAGATGGTTGGGATAAGAGTTGATATCTATTGTGTAGTAACAACAAAAATTACAGTAGCACAATTACAAATATAGCTGACTGGTAGCTTCTTTAACTAAGTGGTTATTTTGAAATGGGCACCTATAGCATTTAATTTGTAAGGACAAAAACATTTAATTACATAACAATTATATGCAAGTTAAATAGATATTAGATTGCAGTTGTGTCGATGCCGTACCATTTAATAAAATGGTCAAATTAGGTCTAAATAGGCTCCCTTGATTTGGGCATGGCCTGTTTAAGACTAAAGAGTCAGATAGATCAACATGCATGATTGAAACTTCTACTTTCACAGTCAATTTTATCACTCTTTGTTTTGTCAATTTCCCATAGCAAATGGCACCATATTGCCACATCCCAGTACAAAAAAAACATAAACTATATATATATATATATATATAACACAATTACAACTATAATTGAATCGAACTTGCTCACTTTATGATGAGTTTTGAGTCATACTTGGCCATTATGCCAAATTTTTACTCCTAGACAGAAAGGTATCCGGGCCAGTTTACGTGCACCAGACTAAATCCTGCACTCCGAACAAGGCTTGCACCTTGCAGTCCGTGGCCTAGAATATTAGTAGTTAGTGAGAGTCAAACCTAGGACCAAGGGACTTTGTATGCCCTTAATCCTACTCCTCAACCACTAAGCTATCCACCCTTGAATTATTATGAGCTATTAATGTGATTTGTCTATTCAAAAAATTGTGATTATAAACAAAATTGGTAATTAGGTACGCGCTGGGGATTGGTGATCTTTAACAAATTTGGAGATTCTTTTTAAAATTGATGATTATGTGCATTTAAAAGATATTTTTATCAAAAATATATATTTTAGTAATCATTCAAATATTAGCTCATTATGCAATTGATTAAAACCTAAGCAACATTGAGAGAAAATGTCCAAATTTTTTTCCCAAAAAAATGGTTATTAGATGTTCAAGCGTGCTTATTTGTACCGCGTGTCCGTACTTCTTATTTCTCAGGTGTCCGAGTTATTGGTTAGGGCCTTAGAGGGACCCAAACCTAACCAACTGTACTAATTGAATTGGACGATACTAGTTCGGTATGGCATTGCACGATTTAGAGAGAGAAAAAGCGCGGGTTTTTGGGGTTTTAGACATTCGAGACTGGAGAGAGAAACTAAAGGCGGGGTTTCTCCCAGACAGCCATGAAAAATCGCAAGAGGTGCCTGTGTTCAACAACAGACGCCTCCCCTGCAAACCCGGTCCTATATATAATCCTAAACACGAAAAAAAGCCACCTACCTCTCTCTCTCCTCTCTCATCGTTTTAACATTTCTGATTACCAAGTCGCATCAAGTTCGATCCCTCATACAACGTTCCTACGAGCTTTAATCAGGTTCCACGGGTCGAAGAAAGAACAATGCGATTACGCCTAATGTCGAAAATCCATGGATTCTGGTTTTGATTTTGGGAGTGCCGAGTGAAACATCGGTAATTCATGTATGGGGTAATGTTTTCTATCTTCCGTTGCGGTGAGGAAAGATGCATTTCGCGAAACTGGACGATTCGCCAATGTTTCGGCAACAGGTTTTTTTTATTTATTTATTTCCATCATTAACCCTTTGATAATATTTTGACTGGAAATGTTACTGTTTGAAGGAATCAATGTTCAATGTGCTACTTCTATCATTCCTCAATTGTTTGTAAGATTTGTCTTGGATAGGATTATTTGGTATTTGGGGAAAAAATTATCTAAAATTGTTTATGAATGTGTCAATGAGATAGGTTATTGTGAAAATTTAGATTTTTACATGACAATTGCTCATTTACAGCAACAAAAATTGGTGAAATAATATGTTTTCATCAAATGGTAAACCCATTTGGTTGTAGTCCCTGAGGAGAGATGAGACGGGCCTTTGGGCTACATAATTGAGGTAATGGGGGTAGCCCCCAAGGGTCGAACCCAAGACCTCCACATTGTAAGAGGGGAGAGATGCCACCATTCCATAAGGGCTAGTACCCTGTCGTTTTGTGTAATTGTGTTGCTTGTAGTTCTACAATTAGAATAGCTATTGGTATACGAATGAACATGAGTTATTAACTTAGATCTTGTTTCTTAGGTTAACGGATGCTTTGATTAACATGGTCTTCGAATTTCATGTTGTGTTGAGTTAATGGGTATAGTTGTGCTCTTTCAACATATGGGCATGTACTCGTATAGCCTTTCCAAGCTGTTGGAGTCAATATAAACTGCCAGAGATTTTAGTTCCAAATAAACATGCATATTTAAAGCATCACTTTATTTGATTTCGTCATATTTGTTTCTCACAGTATTGCAAGTTTGTCATAAAATTATGCCGCTGAACCTTGAAAACGCTTGACTTTGAATTTTGAGACAAATAGTTACTTGTTACTTGGATGCAGTATAGTCATATGCATGTGTGTTTAGTATATTCTAGTGATTACATAGTAACGGGTTTGTCGAGTCTCACAAAGCATTAATTCGAATCCTTTTCCTTTTCCTTTTCTATCAGGCGGTTTACCTTGACTCAAGCTTTTATTAGACATTCTAGGGCTCCCAAAGATGAAAATTGGGCTATGTTTCAGTCCAGTGACTTCTGACCATGCATTACTGTAGCCTCCTAGCATAATGCATTGGCTTCGTAAGAAAATTGGGGTATATCACAAGTACTGCAGAGAATCTTTAGATAATAGCCTTTTGTATGGGCGGGTCATTCTTGAAATCCCTTTCAATGCCAGAAGAAGGCTTGTGTACAACCAATTCATGCAGTTGCAACTTGTAGTGAGAAAATTTTGGTTGAGTCATGATAATCTTAGCATCTCTGTTTTAAATTTGAGGGTTATTAATACAGGTAGAGTAGTTTATGCAATCTTTATGCTGGTGTCATTTTGAATTCGTGTAAAATAATGAAGGTGGGAGTTGCAAACTACTATTTGAAGTTTGAAATGATAAAATCTATATCAAATTATGGTTGTGTCAGGATGCTTGATATGTAGCATTCAGAATTCGGCTATTCACTTTCTTTGCGGATTCCTATGCTAAATTACCTGTTACTTTTGCTGTTATAAGCATTTTTTTTTTTGTTTAGTAGAATACATTTTATGTAGATTGTGAGTCCTATCATTTTTGCCCTAAATAATACCGTATCCTCAAGTTTATTTTGAAACTGACAGTAAATTGAAATTTTCTTCCCTTTGAACATTCCCATTTGGATCATCAATCACCTTAAATATTTGGAATACCTTCTGTTACTTCCCACAAAAAAAAAAAAAATTTGGTTGGTTCTTGATTATCATTTTAATATTTTACATAAGGACTAATTTTGAATAATGTTAACATTTTTTGTTTTCAAGCCATTTTTTTAATGAAATTTTAACTATTTGAAATCTTAATTAGTTCCAAGTTTCCAACCCCCTTTTTTGCCTTGGTGGTATCAATGAAATTTTAAATTGTGAACTGGGAATAAATGGTGTTGAAATCATAATTTAAAATCTTCAATCACTTTGTTGTTGCAGATGTAAGGAAAGCTTGACATCCTCTGGAAGCTTAGAACCAGGCTCACTAATTTTTAGAATCTCAATGAAAATAATTTCATTTCCAACTGATAGATCTTGAAATTTGTATGATTTTTCTTTCTATTTAGTTGTTTTTGGACTTTTAGAGATTCATCCTGGTCTCCTTTACAAGATATTCTTTAAATAAATGATCTTAGACCTTTAGAATAATTTTAAAGGCTACTTTTTTTTTTTTTTGGGGTAAAAATTACATTAGAAGAACATAACACATGACAAGGCTTTACCCAATGGCATGCAGTATATTTTAAATGAAAGCATGGATTGATTGCAACCTTCTTTAAATTAAAATGCTACATGCATTTGAACACAGACAGGCATAATTTCTGACATGATACGAGGTATTTGACATGGGCCACATTACAAAGGGAAATTATAGTGGCGTGTTTGTCATGCAGGTACATACATATTTGTGTCTTTTTAGATGAAACAATGACTTTACTGATTGAAAATATTTATGTGCATTATCTGTTGGTTTAATTCTAGTCACTTGCGTGCTTTTCTAGGTTTCTTGCTGACACTAAGTGGGAACATGCATATTTTTTTCATTGCCTATATTATTATTGTTTTATTTTATTTTTGAACTTTCCCACAAAATGCATTACATATTGTGTGTGTGTGTGTGTAAAATTTGTGATGAAATCCTAAAGTTTAGCTTATTCATGTATTGTTTGGTGAAACAGATTCAATGCTTGGAAGAAAGTGCTGACTCCTTGAGGGAGAGAAGTTCAAAGTTTTATAAAGGATGTCGAAAGTACACGTAGGTCTACATTTACTTTCTCTTTGCATATTTGCTTACACCAGTACCTTTGTTTTTTTTTACTTCTCTTTGAAGAGAATGGTTCCCGTCAATTAGTAATCTCTTCCATTTGTATCTTTAATCTTGGTATTGGCGATATTGAATATTTTTTAGGACATGTTCGGATGTTTGGTTGAAATTGAATGGCTACATTAATTCTTGTATAGCATTTAAAGCTACAAATTTATCATCTAAAATGGGGGCATTTAAGAAAATAGGAGCTATCGTCACAAATGACTGGGATTTCTTGAAATGACACCATCTCAAATTTCACCATCATTTGTGAGGATAGCTGCCATTTTCTACAATGGCCCCATTTATGATGATGAATTTGTACACAAAATCCAATGGGGTAATTCAATTGTCGAGGGACGTCTAAAAATGCCCGCAGTATATAATTCCTTTTTGATATTGGTTTTGTAGGGTAAAGTTTAATGGGCGGTTTTAATCCTTCATTTATTATTTTATTATAGTTTAAATTTTGTAGTTTTTTGAATTTTTCTGAAATTATCATGGACATGCCTTTTGTGTTGATAACTTGTTATCTTTTCTCTTATCTCTTACAAACATCGTTTAAAAGCTTCTTGAAATTCGTTGTTGATCTTTAGCAGAATGTATCTTTAGGAAGAGGAGAATGGAATTATACAAAAGACAATGGTAAAAGAGAGAAAGAGTTTGTCAAGGAAAGGGGAGGGTATATGCTAGTTAAGTATTATGCTGCCAATTAGAAGAAAGTTGGCCAAAGAAAGGTCAGTGAATCTTGAAGACTGTTCCTTGTCTATAATGAATAAACTAAAATTCTAAAAAGCATCACTGGGAGGTGGTTGTGATAATTTTGGGAGGACCTAATTGGCTTTTGGAGAAATGGAGGACCTAATTAGCATCACTGGGGCTCTGGGAGATATTGTAGCTAGATATTAGGAGTAACTATTTGTGTGGGTATCAGGTACAGTTAAAGGTGTGCTCGGATGTGGCCTTGGAGAGATATGTCTAAAAGACAAATTACTAAAATATTCCCAAGGTTTCAATTTATTTCCAAAATAAATCTCATTTGAAAGGAATTACTAAATTAAACCTCCATACAAAAAAATTGGACATTTCTACCATTCTAACGGCCAAAAAACTTGAATTTAACTTTTTATTTTTTTACACAATCACCAAAATAACATATAATCACCAAAATAATACATAGTCACTAAGCACCGGTTTTTTATGTAATCACCAAAAATACATAGAATTACTTATCACCAGTTTATTATGTAATCACCAAAAAAGCAAACAATCACCGGTCACCAAAATTGTATATAATCACCAATTTTGTTAACAAACACCAATTGGCAGATACATCCGTACAAATAACTTTATTTACATCAAATCATCCCTTAAGTTGTCCCATAGCATTAAATGAAGGGTAAAAGTTACATAATATTGCGGATTGCATGCATTTTGGGGAATTGGTGATTGTTAACAAAATTGGGAATTGTGCTTCAAAATGGTGATTATTCACTTCAAAGGGCATTTTTATCAAAAAAGTTAGTGTAGTAATTCTTGAAAAGTGGGGTTTATTTTGGAAGTTTTGGGAAACCTTGGCAATATTTTGGTAAAATGCCCATGTCTAGATTATTTTTATTTATTTATTGTTATTATAATTTTTATTGAGGTTGTTGCATTTGTGACCAGTGTGAGAATTTGCTTCTAGCACGATAAATGGTTTGGGAATTGAACTCTCCAAATGATTTTTTCATATTTTTATGCATTTGGGGTCAACAAAGAGCTTAAACTACTAAATGTAGGCTGATTTTGGGCACTACAAAATTTTCGGTCGTCTCCTTTTTAAGCATCACCTCCAAACTTTCGAAGTCAACTTATGTGAGAATTTAATGGCTATAATGTACAACTGCTTTGCTAGACCATCTCAGGCGGATAGGAAAAGATTATTGCCTGTTGAATTTTTCTGAAAATCAATAGTTATATTAAAAGTTTGAGTGATTGTGCAGTCAGCGGTCTTGGCCATGGCTCTCGCAGTGGATCATCTTTCAGCTAGGAGATCAGAGATTTTTAATTGATGTGTGATGAGTGAGAGCTATTTAGAATCCGTAGACCATCTACACATCCTTTGCTAATCTCTTGACCACTCCTTTTCCAGTTTCTTCTTGACTTGGCATGCAGCGGCTATTGCCTCTGTCCACTTGATCTTCTTTATTGTCATTTTAATGCTTGGAAAGACGGGTCGTGAGATGTGGGAAGTTTTGAATTTTGGAAGTTAGGTTGTCTGCAAGGAAAGATATACAAGAATTGTTGTGGGGTGAGAGGTAACATGAAAAGCCAAAGGTGGAATTTCACATTTTATGTTGTGCTTCTTAGCTAAACAGTTTTTTGGAATCTCATGTTTGGCCGTTTGTATTCTTGTATTCTTTTTTATCCCCCTTTTCTTTGGTCTAGCAGCCATGCTCTTCATGATGGTGTACCCCCTTATGTACACATACTCCATATAGTCTAATATAATTTAAATCTGCATATGGAAAAATGGAAAATTAAACTATTAAGGGCTATGCTATTACTTTACTATTAAGTTCTGAAACTCAACATTAACTAAAATATCCATATTTTCATTTTCCAACAATGGGTGTGAGAATATAAAAAGGTTTTGTTTGATTACAAGCTTATATCTTAGATTCTTAATTAGCTAAGTGAAGCTTATATTATCCTTTCTAAGTGTAGACGGAAGTAGTGATTGGGTGTTTTTCCATTTGTACTGTTGTACATTTATTGGCCATTGCTTAAACAGTCCAAAATAAGCTGCAATGAGAAGTTAAGTCACATTTTTTACCATTGGACTGAGCAAAATTAATGTGGGTTTTTCGTATAGGCCGTGTTTTATTGAAAGATTTCATATGCTTAATTTTCCATAATTTTTAGAGAAGGGCTTGGAGACGGATACGACGGGGACATTGCTTTTGCAAGCGCATTTGAAACTTTTGGTGGAGGCGATAATGATCCTTTTTCTATTTCTTTTGGAGGTATGAATTTAAAATTAAAAATTATTTTGAGGTATGCTAACTTTAAGGCCATTCAGGGAAATGTTATCTACTTAATGATCCAATTATGATACCTGGATTTTAAAGTGGATTTTTTTTCTCTATTTTCTGTTTTCTTTATTTTAATATTGTTAGCTTGATATACATTGTTGGCCCATCCCTAACAATTTAAGCTTTTTGGTGTTAAGTGGTGTTCTAAAGTGGTATCAAAGCTCCGGTTTCTGAGAGGTCATGGGTTTAAGTCTTGTTACCAACATTTTTTTGTTCCTTTCAGTTTATTTGTTTGTTTGTCTATCTCCCCACTTGTGGACGGGAGTTCCATAGCTTTGGGTCTGCTATCCCTATCACGATTTTCTTACCCCTACTTCGGTAGAGTTATAATTCTTCTCTTGTGGTCTCAATCACATACCTCCTCTACCCAGTTTTATTTTTTCATCTTTTTTCCATTCTTGATCTTTCTTGGTACCTTTTTAACTATTTCATACCAAGGTGAGTTTTTGGTCTTAGTACTCTAGTTACACTTGGATTTACAAGGTATTTGTTTTCAAGGTCCAATTCCTGCTTGTCTTCAGAATATGTCTTCTCAAAATGATATCCATTGCTGGCCTATTCCCTAACAGCTTAAGCTTTACGGGTTAAGTGGTATTCTAACAATTATTATTGTTATTGTATGGTTCCTTAGGTCATAATGTCAACTTGGATTGGTCTGGGCTTGTTGACTTATTTTAAATTGTGATTTTATTGACTCACTTTTAATGTTGAACACTTCCCTCTATCTTGAAACCATGGCAATTGAATTGTCAAGGCAATTCTTTCCCATTTTAGTCCATATTGGAAAACCACCAGAAGGAAATAACTGGGTCATGCCAAATTTGGTTAGCTTGGCTCTACTGGCTATATGGTATATGAGATTGTATTTGTTCATATGTGTGTATTTGTGCACATGCGCATGCTAATTGTATTTTTAAGTTAGAGGTATACACAGGTGAAGCACTGCCAAGACAAGTGATGGGTTGATGGGGCTTGTTTCAGTACATGAAATCATGCCTATGCTGCTCTGGCTGATTTTAACAAGCCTTGCTTTTGCCAGTCCGGTTGAAATTGTGCCCTGGCTTGGTCATCCATTTGATTAGGATCTTATTTAAAAGCCTTTCCAAAAGGGTCTTCATTTCTACTGTGAATATTGCTTGGAGAAATATTTAATTTTTTTATCTGTTTTCAAGGAGCAATAGCTCATTTAAAGTAAAAAATAATTTTTTTAACGTAGAACCTGAACAAGGATAATTTTAAAGAATATATACTACTGGTGTTGATAAATTTGACCAATTTACATAATAAATTGAGTTAATCCTAACTGAGCCAAGCTCAGTATTTCTTGAACTTTGCTCCTTAAGTGATTAAGCTTAGGTCTTGGGCTTGAGCTCGGCATATTGGTGAATAAGCTTGAACAGCGGAACAAACTCTAGACAAGCCCAGCCTAGTTTCTTGGTTCTGTTTGGATCCTATTTTCATATCCCATTTCCTTTGCAAAACTATAAAGAACAGTGCTTTTCCTTTGACTAGAGATTTTGTCAGGTGTTGAATTAACTTTTAAAACCCGAGATTTTGTCAGGTGGGGAATTAATTTTTAAAAACCGAAGCAATATAACAGTTATCTCAATGCTGTTAATACTGAAACTATTTGTGTGTGTGTGTGTGTTTTTTTTTTTTTTTTTTTCTTAGGCCATGTTGTGACCAAATTCACAATCGCTTTGAGAGAAATTGGGACATACAAAGAAGTTCTTCGGTCACAGGTAGTGATTTTTGTGCTTTTGTTACCAAACACTTCTAAACCTATTTCTATAAAATAACCTTTTGTTGCTTGTTATAAGTATTGCCTATTAATTGCACCAATCAAAATTTTTACTCGAGTGATATTGCTGAATTGATTAATTGAATTAATATTTGTATATCTTATCCCAAAAAAAAAAAAAAAAATTGTTGTCAGTTGTAGGGTAATTGTACACTTTTCTATTTTTATTTTTTATTTTTAACTTCCAACATAGTCGCTGCAGTGAAATATAACCAAAAGCCTATTATTTTTTAGCACAAAGTGTTGTGACACATTATTGGGGTTTTCAACTAGCTATAGTAGGATGGTTGCTGCATGCTCTCTGACTTATACAATTTTTTCTCATTAATTTTTTAGGTTTTCTTTTTATTTTTTCTTTTTTTCAGAGAAAAGTTTTCCAACTGATTCCCTATGCTGACACTCTTCAATTGGTTCTCTCAGGTAGAGCACATACTAAATGATAGGTTGCTAAGCTTCATCAATATTGACCTCCATGATGTAAAGGTACTGTGTATTACTAATGCATTAAATGCTCTATTTGCATAAGAATTGTGTTGGTGCGAGCTGAAAATAGTGTAGCTGCCCTGACATTTTGTACAGCATGGAGTGTTTTGGGGACAATAGCTGAAACTATGGCTTACCTGCTACTAGTTTTTTGGATCGAAACTACAGCATATTCACTATTTATAAAGCCAGAAAGTGCTATTGTGTTGCCTAATGCTAAATTTTTTATCCTCAACTAGTCAATGTGCACAACTGTTTACAATATTTTTATTTTATAAAATCGTGTTAATATGAAATTACATTTCAATTGATATAGTGTATGTAAGTAGGAAGATTTTCATTATAGTTTTAGATTTACTTATCATAAGTTATATGTATGATAAAAAAATTAATTCAAAATATTTTTTAGTTATTTTTAAGTTTAATTTCTAATTATTATATGATACACATGTACTGATTATAGTATCTAGGGTATTTCAACACCCCTTGTAGTTTGTAATAAATACTTACAGTAGCTCGTGTTTTTAAAAGTTTTGTGATCAACTAGAATTTAATTATCTGATAGTCAAACACCCCTCTTACATTACTGCCTCTTTCTTTGTTTCTTTTTTTTGGTTATCAACTTTCTTTTCCAGATAGTTATAGCATATCTAGAATGAAAATTATTTGTCATTTTTTGAAGGACAACTTTAACCTGCTTTTGCTCCAAAAATGTCTCTTAGAATTGTTTTTAAACCATTTTTTTTTTTTTTCAGTTCAATAATGTCTTAAAAATTAGTGCAAAAGGGAATTTTGGTCATAAATATTGATGCCATTATCTATCAAAGGATATATTCTATCACAAAAAGTGATAGCATTTCAATGGAAAAAATGTTTGTACTAAATAGGCTAATTGTTAGGTATTTAGCAGAGTTTTAGAAACATGGAGGGTACTTGAAACATATATTTATGTAGGTGCATATATACATGTATATGTATGCTAATATATAATAAAAATAAAATTTAGTAAGAAATAGCAAGGCATTAAGATTATTTATCACCAATCTGAGGGGATGTTCCAGTAGTTTATGTTTTTTTTTTTTTTTTTTTCTCTTTTTTAACTTGCAATTAATTAGGAACTGACATAAAGTTGTGGGTAGAGTAGTGAAAACCTTGTAATGGTTAATGTCACCAATACCCATAAATATATATAGAGGGACAAAAAAAGGTCTTGGTAGTTGGTCAGGTTAATTGGGTAACTCACTCTGGTTTCTCCTATTGAACTGGTTTGGGATTAAGATAATTGGGGTTGGGTGCCTTGGGGCCAAGGTTCAAACTTGATTCAGGTTTGGTTAAGCTTTGTTAACTTTATGTTGTTTATTTATATAACTTTAATATGTATATGCTTATTTATGTGCATAATCTACCGAGATAACTTTGGTTTAGTGGGGTAACTTGTTCCTTGCTGTTGCTATTAGGATGAGGTTAGTGTGTGTGTGTATATATATATATATATATATATGATCCATTAAGGTCCAGAACATAAGCTTAATTTAAGGTCCACTTTTTACTGGGATAGGTATTTTGAAAAACCGACCGTTGGATTAGATAATCTTCTTATTTATGTCATGTCTCCCAAAATTCACAATGATCCAACGGTTGGTTTTCAAAATAGAGATTGTTAAACAATTGTTACAGCATCCAACGGTAAATACTGTTAGAGTGTTTCACTAACTGTATTTAGTAAACCGATTGTCGGATCACTATGATTTTTTTACAAGCATAACATACATAAGAAGATTATCTAATCCAACGGTCGGTTTTTCAAAATACGATTGCTGTGTGAGAAATGGTGAGTGCTTAATGGATCTAGTCTGTATATATATATATATATGCCTTCGGGTTGGGAGTTGGTTTGGGAAGAAATATGTGAACTTGATTCGAGTTTGAAGTAGGGTCCAGTACAAGCTACCTATGATTGGGTTGGGTTGGCTCAACTGTCCCAAACCCGCTCTATTGTTAATTTGTTACCCTTGCAAACATCTGGATTCAAAAAATTGTGTCCACATCATTGTTCACGGTAGTCCTTCTAGAGACCTAATTCCAGTTCCAAACTGGCTAAATTTAGACCCAAAATATCCACTATGGATTGTAAATAATCTTACTCCTATTTGAATAATAAGATTTAAGTCACTTTCTTAGGCCCAAACAAATGTCTTCCTAACGAATAAAGGATTCAAAACTGAGCAGAAAACACATAACTTGCTAGTCGATGTAAGACTATTAAAGGACGCTTATAACAATTTAGAAGCAAGTCATGCAAGAAAATCTTGCAAGAGGTATTTTTCCCCTTCTTGTTTTCCTGGATGAAAAACTTTTGCATTACCTTAACAGCTGCCGTGTCTAGCTCCTTAGTTTTGATTGATCTTGCGTTGAATAAAACTTCTGTCGATAAGGGGAAAAATGTCCTCTGTGTGTGTGTGTGTGTGTGTGTGTGTGTTATGATATAAAAATAAATAACTATAGTAAGTGCTACTCCATCTCATTTTCTCTTTCATAAGACACTGCTACTCCATCTCATTTTCCTTTGAAATCCTATAATAAAAATGCAGTAGCCATCTCTCTTTCTCACGAGAATGTTTGTGTTCCTTTCTCTGAATGGCAAGCAAAAATCTTGCATTATGGTCTCTAAAGTAGGGTCATCAGATTAGTGATACATAAACTCATCATTTTTAAACTGGGCATGAAATTATGTGATTATGTCCTTATTGGCTTAGTCCTCTCCTCTCTGATTTTCTCTCCATAAATAAACTCCCAAGTTGCAAATCGCAATCCTCAAGGCCCCTTCACCCCCCCCCCCCCCCCACACACACACACACAGAGTAGCAAAGCCCTTAGAACTTTGCTTCTCTTACTGATGATCACATGGTTGATGGTAAATGCAACTGTAACTTGGAACTGCCCATAAAACAAGGATCCGTGCTGGCAGCAAGACTCAAAAGTAGTAGAGGTTTAATTGACTGCTAGAATCCACTTGTAGTGCTAAAATAATGCAGAAGTGATGTAGTTCTCTTCTTTCTCAATTACGAGACTGATCTGGGTCCTAGAAGGCAGAAGCTGCGGATCTAATGCTGTCATCACTCATCATTGCTGTCCTGTTATGCTTACTTCCTTCAGTTTAACTGCTGAGAAGAAAATGTAGCTTCATTTGGTCCCGTTCCAACTTTTGCAACACCCTTCTCTGGCTTCATTGGGGGACCTCCAGCGAGCGCCATTGTGGGAGCTCTGCTGATTCAATTTTTTACACAATCTCATCAGATGGTGATGTTTAGACTTTAGTGTAGGTTGCAGTTGTTAAATTTCTGCTACGTATAGGAGATGAGGGCCATGCAATGATGCCCGGACAATGACCTTGGTGGCTGTATTTGTAGGATAATAGAATCCACTCTATCCTACATCGCCTAAATAAAAGGCTTGTTATAGCTTCATATACTTGTTCGGGTCCTCCACTTAACAACTTAGGCTTTTAGGTTGGAAACTTAACATTGTATCAAAGCATTAGTTCTCCACGTGACAAGGCTGTTTCAATCCAACACGTGAGGGGGAGTGTAGAAGAATAGAATCCACTTTATCCCACATCACCTAAATAAAAAGGCTTGCTATAGCTTCATATAACTATGAGGGTCCTCCACCTAATAGCTTAGGCTTTTAGGTTGGAAACTTAACATGGTATGAGAGCATTGCTTCTCCACATGACACGGCCCATAGAGCCTGCATGTGAGGGGGAGTTTAGGAGAATAGAATCCACTCCATCCCACATCGCCTAAATAATCGGCTTACTATAGCTTCATATAGTTGTTCTCCTCCGCTTAACAGCTTATGCTTTTAGGGTGGAAATTAACAGTGTCTTGTGTTGTCACATGTTGGTGGTGAGAATTGCATATTTACAAAATTCTTTTGCTTTTTCTTTATTCTTGTTCTCTTGGTGATTTGAAAATTTTCAATGTGATTTAATCTTTTAGAGTTATTTATGATCAATTGTCATGTTTTCCTCACTAATCTGTAGATTCAGTGACTATCTTGAAACACTAAGTAAGACAAACTCGGACATTGATGTCGGTGTCTAACATTGCATTCTTGAGCTTGAATTGCAATGTAACTGTGGCAATGCTGATATGTTAAGGTGTTTGACACAAAAAATTTCTAAAATTAGAGGATCCTTGTTATGTAGTTAAAATTTGTTCCTGAGTACGTGTTGGGAGTAGATTTTTTCAATTATTTTTTCGTCATTGTGTGGTTTACATCGTGGATGGTTTGTTTACATGCTTACATTCTCATCAATTTGTGAAGTTTTCTCCTCTCTTACATATTTTAAGCAACTTCATTTTTCTGCTATAAGGAATCTTGTGTTGGTGCAGGAAGCTAGAAAGTGTTTTGACAAGGCTACACTTTTATATGACCAGGTGGATTTTGCATATCTACTGTTCAAAGTTTAATTCTTATGGTTATCCAGTATATTATTTGTCTATATTTGAGGATAATGTTTTCTGCAATGATTTTATGATTCTCATTCTTGAAATTTCATGGATTTATGTTAAATTTCAGATATCTTTTACTGGTAATGATTTGTGATTGTTTTATCATTTTAAGCTGTTGTTATATTGGCCTTTTAACTTGTGTTTTTTATATCCAAAGTGGTGTCAAAAAGCAAGATTATTAAAACTGATCATATTACAGATCCCCTTATACACAGAATAAATAAGGAAGACAGCAGATGTGAAAGGGTGCATGTAAGAAGGCTGTACTGTACCAGAATCATCATCATTATATATTGAATCGCTTCAAATGTTGTGGATATTTACCAAATTCTCACCTCTCAATTATTGTGAGAATGAAACCCAAAATGCGAGTCTTAACTTAGCTTCCCAATGGTCCCTATCTGGTGTGCAAGACTTTTCTTTGAAAATCGTTCCATTCCTCTCCTTCCGGAAGGCTTCAGCAGACTTGTGTGGGAACCATTTTCCATGCTCTAAAACCCAAGTGACCATGCATGACTAAACCAACTGTGTACAATATTTCCTGTTCTATGTTGTATCATCTTCCAAAAAACTCCAAACAGATCAAATACAAGAGACCAAATTCTAGCAATGAAAAAAATAATGGATTCAGAGATAATCTACCATCTCCTCTCATTGGTATGATAATCCATAGGAAGAAAGACACTTTAGATGGATTATGTGGTTTTAAGATCTGTTTAAAATGATCGTAAGCTTTTCATATTCACTTTGATTTCCAGTCCTTTGTGAAAGCTTTTGTGCTCCACACGTTCATAAACAAGGGACTGACATCTGTAATTGTGTTTCTTTGTGAAAAAATTGTAACTGAATTGGTGTTTAGAAAAAACTGCTCTAAGCCACAAAGAGTAGACCTTAGAAAGAGTTTAGTGACCGGAGAAGCACTGGGTAATGACCATTTTTAATAAAATATTTGAACTCCTCAGCGTAAATAGAACAGTCAACATTCAAGGTGAAAGCAACAAAAATAGCATTAGACCGCAAAAGGGATTAGAGGAGTATTGGTAATGCATGCACAAGTATGTTGTTTCCAATATGCAAATATGATATGATGATAAAATACAATAATAACCTGAGAAAGTAGTTTACTACAGTGTTATTAATCCCATATGCAAAAAATTCTTAAATCTTATATTATAAAAATTGCAAAATGTCTTTCAAAATTCTCAATAAGAACCACCGATACTAGGTATCTCAATGTATATATTGAAAAGTTGATATACATATAAGGCGCTGCTTACCCATTAGGAAAAAAAAAAGGAGGAAAAGGAAAGAGAAACTAAAAGAAGGGTTCTGATAGTTTTCTGACTTAAAATTCCATTCTGGATTCTTTTACCGGTTAGAATATGAACTTGATGCGATTTGAAGTTCTAACCAATATGTTCTTGTCCTCTTGATAGTGACATGTAATGCTAATGGCCATTCTGTACCACAGGCACGTGAGAAGTTTCTGTCATTGAGGAAAAGTACTAGGATGCACATAGCTGTCGGGATAGAGGAGGTATATCCAATATTAGTTCTCTTATAACTTGAATGCTATTCGTTCAGATGCATAAAATGAATTGATTAGATAGTTTGTTATGGATAACCATCATTTTTAAAATTCTAATTTGGTAGAGAGACGTTCCAGGAACTTCACACTGCAAGATCCAGATATGAGCAAGCCCGCTTCAACCTGGTAGGTTAATTTGATAAGTTAATTTTATGAGGATATATAGGTTAAGATATAGATGCAATACAGAAGCAATTAGGTTTTTAAAATTTGGCGTACTTATATAAATCCAGGTTAGTGCACTTTCTAATGTTGAAGCAAAAAAGAGGTTTGAGTTTTTGGAGGCTGTTGGTGGGATGATGGATGCTCATCTTCGTTACTTCAAACAGGTATATGATATGTTGACAACTCATTTGTCCTTTCCAATGTACCATTGCATGTAATCTGCATCTAGATCCTGGTTCCATGCAGGGATATGAACTATTGCAACATATGGAGCCTCTTATCAACCAGGTATGTTATTATTGTTATTATTGGTTTGGTAGTAAATGTGGTTCAATTTGCATGGTTTTCTGGCTCAAAAGAACAACTTTTTTTTTTCAATAACCTATTAAATTAATATATAAACAGAGGCCTGAGAAGCAGACAAAAAGCAGAGCTAGAACCTACAGCTTACCCCTACACAAAACAACAAAACTAGCTGAAAATAACATTTTTTGAATCATTCTATAACTTACTCCTCCTTACACTAAAGGATCCAACTTAGAAGCCTAGTTCGACAAAATGTAACTCTTTTTTCTAAAACATGGAAGCCCAAGAATCAAGATCTGTCCATAAGAAAGGTTTCCATGATTCCATCTGTCTTTTTATAGTGTTTTTTTTTTTTTTTTTTTTTTTTTAAATATCAGATAAAGTATGTTTCATTTCATTAAAGTAAGGAATAACTGAATAACAGAGCTGAAAGCGACCCCTGTACTCTCTTTCCATGGTTCCACAACAGCCAAGGGGGTGAGCTCTTGAAGCATGTTGCCTTTAAGACCAAATGCCTTGATGCGTCAAACTGTTAAAAGATCACTCAACGAACCTAAGGAAACCTAGCCTTCTCCCCACCCCATCCCACAAGAAAAAGGACCACATGTGAAGCAAACTGGCAATGGATGAGAAATCTAGTAACACCGGTCCTCAAGATCATACCTTGACAATTAATATGGTCCATTTTAAGGATTCTACTTAGGATTGCAGTCCATCCAAGAAAGTTATTTTTGGAAGGGGCATGATTGTGCCTAGTACTCCTTATGAGAAGTGAGCCATTAAGAGAGGGACGAAGAATGGAGGAAAGAACTCAATGTGTGTTCTCTCATTGAATTAAGGATCCACATTTTGTTGTCTTCCTCCCTCATACTAATAGGGACACTAGAAAGAAGATTAAGAAGTGCAGAGATATCAATAATAGATTAGTTTAATTTTTTAAAATGCCAGAAACCAAAAATAAGTACCCAAACCTTTTATGATATAGTGAGCTACCGAGGCTTCTCTGCACTTTGTACTGGAAAAAAGGGAGGGGACCTATTCTTTGGTGCCCTCACCACACTACACATGAAGCCAAACTCAAATGTTCCCGTGATTACCCACCCAGTGCAGTTAGGATTCAATACTTACACCCACCTGTTGGAACCCTTTCTTTAAACATTACGGCAATAAGAGAGAAAACATTCCTCCCATTAAAGCTCCCATATTTGGTAACGATATCGCTATGCCATATGTTATCTAATTCAAAAAGGAATCTCCAATGCCACTCATCAAAGGGAACGATTAAAAGAATGCCAAGCCTTGTACTTGAAGGAGAGAACACACATCCAACTTCATTGGATGATATTTAAACCCCTTACCCCACTACCCAAAGGAAATCCTTGAACATCTGCTCAAAACACCTCAAATGCACTCTTGAAGGTCCCCTACCCTCAAACTTCCATATAAACTTTTGTCAAATACTTGGGGATTGGATTGCCTTCTTTATATTTGGAATTAAAGCACTAATAAGCTATAAGACCTTATAATCGTATCCTCCACCCCTTATCTACCTTACCGAATATAACTTTTAAAAAAAGGACAGAGCTCTTTCAAATTCCCAATCATGGAAATTTCTAATAAAAATAAGGGTTAATGACCTTTTTGTACCCTGAACTCTAAGGGAAATACCAATGCGGTCCCTAAACTTTAGTTTTGCTTGATTTAGTCCATGAATTTTAAAAGTTGTACCAATGTAGGACATTGACTGACGAAACCAACATTCTGTCAGTTAAATGTCGCGTGCAATCACATGGCTGTCTACGTTGCAACCATGTGGGTCTGATATGGCAACCGCGTGGACTTGGTGTGGTTTAAATTGGCTGATTAATGACATTTTAGTACCTTAAGTTGGCTGATTAATGGAAACTTAAGCCATGTCAAATCCACGTGGTTGCCACGTCAGAACCACGTGGCTGCCACGTAGACAACCACATGATATTTAACTGATGGAATGTTGGTTTCGTCGGTCAATATCCTACATTGGTACAACTTTTAAAATTCATGGACTAAATCGAGCAAAACTAAAGTTTAGGGACCACATTGATATTTCCCACAAAGTTTAGGGTACAAAAAGGTCATTAACCCTAAAAATAACATTCCAATACACTGCCTCCCCCTCTCCCTCGCCCTCCACAGTCCTTCACCCAAGCATCCCTATCCAAAGAGACCTCATTCCCCCTAATGTCTTTTCCATCCTCCCCACACCAACAACCCTTCCAAGATCGAACACGGCTCCCATACCCTACTTTGATTTGTACCCACTGCACAAAGGCTCTAAAGCCATTCATAATGGTTTTCCAAAGCCTCCCACCTCTAACCATCTTTCCCAAATCATCAAGTCTAAAGGCTTAAGTTTACTGGATCCCTATTGTCAAGCAAACCTTATCAAAGGGCTCATTATTATTAGTTTAGTAATTAGTGTCCAAGCCCAAAGTAAAACCCTCAGTATCTGATAAATCTTTATGGGCTGAGAAAACTTTTGGGTCTCCACAAGATGGTAGCTTGGCCCAAACCTCTTGCCTTCCCTTTAAGCCTCCTTGCAATCATTTTAATTAGATTTAATCCATATTGTGAGTTTGTCCTACATATGTTGACCCACTCATTGGTTAGTCCTTAAGTTGCCCCATGTTGGATTTCAACTCTTGGTCATGCTTTCTATTGTTGATGTATTTCTAATAAAGATATCACTGCAAAGTTTTTGTTCATGTGACCTGCTTGAACATTCATTTTTCATCTAAATGACTTACCTAACATCCACATGTTGAATCTGATTATGTGTAAGTGTAATGTATATGGGTTCGTGGGTATTGTTTTGCTGTTGGCTATTAACTGCAATGTTCTCATTGGATTTGTTTAATTTTAAATTTCTCTTTGTTGAGAACGTATCTAAGTTCAGGTCTGTTGTTGTGGTACAGGTCTTGGCTGATGCACAACAGTCAAGAGAAAGTTCCAACTACGAGCAGGCATCTCTTACTGAAAGGATGCAAGAGTACCAAAGGCAGATTGATCGAGAATGTAGGCAGTCTTTAAATTGTCCTCATGATTCTTCTAATCGAGATGTTATGCAACCGTTCACTAGAAGTTCTCATAAAGTGATAGAGGCAGTTATGCAATCTGCGGCAAAAGGAAAGGTACTTTTTTTTAAATTATTCTTGACCTATTTTGCAATTACATGGCTCTCTTTTATAATATAAACTTATGTTCTTCCTGACATTTCTCATTCTTTTTAAGTAGATTTCATTTACACTTGCTAAGACTATTGTAGTTCAGGTTCAAACTATTCGAGAAGGATATCTCTCAAAGCGTTCCTCGAATTTGAGGGCTGACTGGAAGAGAAGGTTTTTTGTTCTTGACAGCCGAGGAAAGCTGTACTACTATCACAAACAATGGAGCAGGTCATTTGTAAGTTACTTGCCAGTAACATGTATTATTGTGAGCTTAAAATGCTTTCTTTTTCTTGTGACCCACCTCAGCTTACTAAATCTTGAGTGTATAATTTCAGGTAGCTGGGTCTGTACAGAGAAATAGTTCCTCTGAAACTGGTTCTGGCTTGCTGAGTCGGTGGCTTTCTTCTCATTACCATGGTGGTGTACCTGATGAAAAGTCTGTTCCACGTCACACTGTGAATTTACTGACTTCAACTATAAAGGTTGATGCAGATCAGTCAGATTTGAGGTTTTGCTTCAGAATTATTTCACCAGTAAAGATTTACACACTGCAGGTACATATTTAGAGGTCTGCTTAGAACATACTCTTGTCTCTGCCCATAAAAGTAGTTCACTTTGAAAAGTCACATCCTTTTAGGAAAACATATTAAATGCATTCACACCCATTTACTATATTTTGGTATTCCAATTTTTCCCTCAGTTTATGAGAGTTTTAATTCATTTTGTTTTGTCTTCAAAGTGTAATTTATATTATGACAATGGTTGTTGTGGGAAATTAAATAAACCTTATTCATTGACCTTTGATAGTCAAAACAAAAATTATGGGACGACCAAAAAGGGAAATGTGGACTGTTTTTGTGGGATGGGGTATGAATTTTGTTTTTTTATTAGAAATCTAACAATACTAAATGAAGCTTATCATTGTTTATTCAAATACTTGTTGGATAGTGAGTTGAGGGAAAGAGTCAATATTTGCAGCAGATTCTCAGTTATTTTAGTACTTGCTTGGCAATGCAGGCAGAAAATGCACTGGATCAAATGGACTGGATTGACAAGATAACAGGAGTAATTGCTTCATTGTTGAGTTCCCAGGAACCTGAGTGGGTAAATGTCAAGAATGTCTGCATTACTATTTGTTCTTTGATTTCTGTAGTCATTGTTTTGATCATAAGCCAATTATATGTCAGGTTCTCTCTGCTAGTCCCATGGGAAGCAGTGATCCCCGCTCTGCCGGCGAGAATAGTTCACTAGGAAATTTCTCTGATCTTCATCAGACAGCTATTGAAGAACATATATCTAAAAACCCCGTCTCTAGAAATCACATGCATACATCTGGAAGTTTGCAACAGCTGCAATATAGTGTGAAAAGTGATAAATCAATTGATGTGCTGAGCAGAGTTCACGGAAATGATAAATGTGCTGATTGTGGTGCTCCTGAACCAGACTGGGCATCCTTGAACCTTGGTATTCTTATCTGCATTGAATGTTCTGGTGTTCACCGTAACCTTGGTGTACATTTGTCGAAGGTAAGATATCTAGGTTTGAATTGCACATGCACCTATTTTCATGTTTTAAGATCGGTCGTGTTCATTTCTGTTTTTAGATAAAAGCTTTAGGCTTGGCATTGAAACCTTTTGATGTGTGAGGCCTAAACCTCATAGCATGGAGATCCTTATTTTAAAAATACAAATTTATCAAAAAATAAGAATTTATTAAATGATCTTAATTTGTAAGTTATGTTTGTGGTCGTTTGTATGTAAGCATGACCTTTACACTAATACCATCTTGTAGAATATAACAGGCAAGAAATGTTTCAATGTTGTGGATTATATTCCATTAAAGATTTGCTAAAAGTTAGGAATAACCACATTGCAGTTTAGTGACCTCAAATCCCTTCAATGTGTTACTAAAAAAAAGTGTTTATTATATGATAAGAGTATTATAAGAGATTTTGAAGCTACAATAATGTTAAGACACTTGGACTTGAACATAAGAAATTAAGTATTTGTATACAAAAGGAGTAATGAAAAGAATAGAATGATTTTTTTTTCCCTAGTTATGTGGACATATCCTTTTTTCAGTTAATGCTATGGGGTGCATTTGTACATGTAGACATAATTTGGGCTCAAATTATTTTCTCGCTTCGAGGAATTAGACTTCATGCATTTTCCTTGTGGCAAACTGACTTTGTCCTTTTCTTTTCCTTTATTTTTCACATGGGAATGGGAGTGACGTGTCAATGTTCAAGAAGCATTAAATGATAAACTCTTTACAAATATTTCATAATGGATGTGCTAGTGTTAAGTTTTCAACTGATATTTAACTTTAGTTAACATTACTGAGAAAACCCTGTAGTTTCATATTCCTGCATTACATTGACGATTTGAAGTGATCAGTGAGAAAATGCTTATACTCTGTCATTTTAGTTCTTCATGTGATTCTAATGTGCTCACCAAGGTGCCTTTACCTAAAGAAATCCTAACTACTGTTCAATCTTAATGGGAAACTTTAACCAGCAGTTCAATAGCTATATGTAACAAGTTTCTTTCACTTATTCAGTTGGAAACTCTTTGACTAGGGAATTGCAAAAGAATATTAGAATACAGTGTATGCAACAAGTTTCTTTCACTTTATTCAATTGGAAACTCATTGACTAGGGAATTACAAAAGAATATTAGAATACAGTGTACGCTATTGCCATGCAAGCATTATTGCCTGTAGACAAAGAAAATAAAGACAATAAAATGTTTAACTACAGCTGTTGCTTAATAAACTTCATGTAAGGTTTGCTAGTGCAATTTTTACAAATATAGGTTATTGAGTCATTGACCTGTTATTAATTGATATGTCAAGGCTGAAAACATCCAGTGCAAGCAAGCTTGAAATAATTTATACTATTTCTTTTTCTTTTTCTTTTTTCGGACTTCCTCATATAGTGATAATTCATATGTGTTTATATTAATGCCAATTATGCCAGAATGCTTTATGCTTTTTCTGTTTCCTTATTCATATATTCTTGTGGTTGACCTTCAATGCAGGTAAGATCACTGACACTTGATGTAAAAGCATGGGAGCCTTCTGTCATAACTCTTTTGGAATCACTGGGTAATGTCTATGTGAATTCAATCTGGGAAGAGTTATTGCATTCAAGAAGCAATTTTCAGTATGATGACATGCCTATGGGGTAAGTAATGGATAATTTGATATGACTGAAGTTGATTTGTTTCTGTGCTAATCAGTTTTAGTTCTTGTGATGTAGTTTTTCCAAGGTTGATAAGAACAAACTGTTCCTTATGAGCAAACCTAGTCATGATGATCCTATTTCAAGTAAGGAAAAGTTCATTCATGCAAAGGTATTGCTGCCAAATAATTCAATATCTCCCTTTTGGTGCTTCCAGTTAAATTTTTCTGTCTTAGATGAAAGTTATGTCAAATGGATAGTAGATAGTATCTGTTAAACTGGTTTTGTTTCTGTACTTCTTCTTAAGTCAGAAAACTTAGTTACATTCATATTTAGAAATGCTGAAATGCTTGAGCCGGTGTAATTCTGGGATCATCTAGGCAATGGCTAGGTGATTGTTAGCCCTTATTCACTAGACCCCAATGGGATCTTTATTTTCAGAAGGAAGTATATCTTAGATTAGTTGAAAGATACATGAAGTCTTGGAACTAACCAATTTATACTCCTATTTAGCACAACCATTGATTAAACAATGACGGCTGGTTTGGTACCTCATTTGTGGATTGATTTACTTCTCTCACTTGACTGATAGTTTGATATTGTGAGAGTTGTAAAGTTGATTTATGTATATCACACATTCCCAACTTGCTTAAATCATGATGAAAAGTGAACTAAAGGTTCCTCTGGTTAGGATGTTTTCAAGATAGTCCTGGTCATCACAAAAGGGTGCCAAATTATCTTGTGCTTGTTTCTGGTTTTCTTGTGCTTGTTCCATGTTAGAAATTGAGGGAAATAAAATGTTGTATATCCATTAATGAGGGTACAATGATCAAGTACAGTACTTTTTGAACAGTCCGTATACATTAACAATCATCTAAATATATATCTACCCCATCTAACTGTTCCTATCATACTGCCTGGTCAAGTGCTATACTTATTTCTGCCTTCTTGACATAGCAGTACAAATTCATTGGCAAAAAAAAACACATTTATTCCAAACTACTTTGGAGCTTAGAAGCATCTCTACTCACATAAGCTAACACACTTCAGAAGCCATGGCTCAAAATTCAGCTCTGCCCTTCACTTGGCCAAAACAAAATTTTGCTTCTCCGTGTCATTATATTTCTCCCAAGTCCCAACTACAGTGCGATACTAGATGTGGATCTCCCCTCAAATGCAGAACCAGCCCAGTCATATATTACTCAACACCTCTACTCACATATGGTTATTCTTGGGGGTACGGGATCTCTTTTCCGGGACAAGATCTTAGATAATGTCAAACCCTGTAAGCAGCCTAAATATAATTAGTTCTGGAAAATGCATGAATTGGCTTATAATGCCAACAGCATATGCTCTATCAGGCTTGCTGAGAGATAGATGTATCAATTGCCCCACCAGTCTTTGATACTCCAGCCAGATTTGTGGGTGTGCATGCTCCTCCATATCACTTGGCGTGCGATTTGAATTAATATGTATGACCATTGATATGCACCCAATAATATCCATTTCCTTTAGGAAATTAAGAATATACCTTTTTTGAGAAAGGAACTTTCCCTTCTTTTCCCACACCACTTTATTGTGAAGGAAGTAATAAAGTATCATAGCTAACCTAGATACTATAGTCAAACTCTATACTCAAGTAACTCTTTAGCTTGTTGATCTCTTTTTACCCATGAATATAGGCAATTGCTAGATGATTCCCATCTCATTCTACATCTGAATCATTTCCTGTATTACTATATTATCAACATAAATTATAAAGGTTATAGTTATACCTTATTCCACTGAACTTCTTAGACCAAGTTAGAGGACCTTTCTCAATTTGCACACCTTTCTTTTACTTCCCAATACATTGAATCCATATGGGGGCATCATACACATCAACTTGCTGATTTTTGACAAAAGGAGTTGTCAATTCATCATTGCATCATATCTTGGCAAGAGTTGATCAGGTGTCATATTGATGCAGGACGGTAAGAGGAAGAAATCCAAGGTTGAGGGATGGTAGGCTTTGTACATGGGTTAGGGTAGCAATAGAGTACTATTTTGGGGTAAGACATTGGTTGGAAACACAAAGAACACTTGCCGGAAGTTCTGGACAGCAATGGGTTTTGGGTGCTGGAGTTAAAGTTTAAAGGTTGGTGAAAGTTTGTGGTTATAGGAAGGTAGGGTTTTGAGGGTTAAAGGGCTTGAAATCAATGTTTAGGACAGAATATAACTAAATACAGCATCACAGTGGGAAAGAAAATAAAAGAGAAGAAAAGAAGAAGAAGAAGGAGTTAATCTAGGAATCACTCCTAGAACCTTAGGCCTCACACCCAAGGACTCTTAGGCATCACACTTAGGATTGCATCACACAACCCATCAAGAGCTTCAATAGCTGCTGGAAATTTCTGTAATTCTTATTCATTATTCAAAAGAGAGACTTACAACCTTTATATAGAGATAGGGTTCTAATAAGAGAATAGAAACTAGGACTCTAAAAAGAAAATAGCAACTGGGACTCTAAATACGAAAATAAATAGAAACTAGGATTCTAATAAGAAAATAAATAGCAACTAGGATTCTTATAAGAAAATAAATAGCAACTAGGGCCCTAATAAGAAAATAAATATGATTCTAATCAGATAAATAAACAGAAACTAGGATTCTAATAAGATAAATAGCAACTAGGACTCTATTTTAACTAAACTCTAATCAGACTTGTCCCTAACTAAACTCAATCGAGGAAGGTCCCAAACGGGTATCATCTTGAATTTGAATGGATTTCCATGTCCTTTTGAATCCTTCATCATTCTCCCTTGGTTGGAGAAAACTCGAACTCGGGTTTTGAAGTGTTGGAGCATTAGAGTTCCCAATTTTCCAAATAGCATCTTTAGTAAGAGATAATAAGTTTGGCCTTGAAACCCCGTTATCTTCTTCGGTAGAGGCAACAATAAAGATATTGACACCTTCTTCATCTCATTCATACCATTTAACTTATCAGGAATGATGAAATCAATGGTTGAAACAATACATGGAAAAGCATGAACAGTAGTCGTCTCCTCTGATGGCAGCTTAGTAACCTCTGGCATTATTGCTGAAGCATGGACAGCAGCTGTTTCCTTCATCTTTTGAATGTTCTTGGTTGCAGAAATAGTCAAAGATTTTGACTCTTTGAGTTCTTCAAGTGGCAAAATGTCTTCTTTTACTACAACTTTGATCTCTTCCGAAATAATATCTCGAGCCAGTTGTAGTTTTTTCAACGCGCAAACTGACTTAACTTCATCTGCCAGATTCTGTTCAAGTATCGCTTTGGATGGACTTGTACTCATTGTTTGATCAACATGTAGATGTGATGTCAAGTCCACACATGCTTGAACCTTAACTTGCAGCGATTGTGATGTTGGACATGTTGTCAAAGTGCGTGATTTAGCTTGAAGATCACAACTGCGTTGAAATTCAGCTTGTTTCACTTGATTTTCGATGTTAATCAATCGCATGTTCATCACTTCCATATGCTCCATAAGTCGAAATAATATCTCATCGCGTTGATTGTCAGTCAACCTCCCTCTAAAAGTCCTTTCCGACCTTGTCGACATAATGCCAACCTGGCTCTGATGACATTTAGAGGAAGAAATCAAAGGTTGATGTGCTAATAGAAAATTACAGCAGCAGAGAAGTAAAAGGAGAAGAAGAGCAAAGAATAAGGTAATCTAGGAATCACTCCTAGAACCCTTAGGCCTCACACCCAAGGTCCCTTAGGCATCACACCTAGGGTTAGGATTACATCACACAACCCTCAAGAGCTTTAATAGCTGCTGGAAATTTCTGTAATTATTATTCATTATTCAAAAGAGAGACTTACAACCCTTTATATAGAGATAGGGTTCTAATAAGAGAATAGAAACTACGACTCTAAAAAGAAAATAGCAACTAGGACTCTAAATATGAAAATAAATAGAAACTAGGATTCTAATAAGAAAATAAATAGCAACTAGGATTCTGATAAGAAAATAAATAGCAACTAGGATTCTAATAAGATATATAAATAGAAACTAGGATTCTAATAAGATAAATAGCAACTAGGACTCTATTTTAACTAAACTCTAATAGACTTGTCCCTAACTAAACTCAATCAAGGAAGATCCCAAACGGGTATCATCTTGAATTTGAATGGATTTCCATGTCCTTTTGAATCCTTAATCACATATCCATGGGGAGTGTTGAGAATACTCTTACAACTTTTCTTTTGGTTTGCATCTATCCTCATAATATGGATATTCCCTTGTTTACACATTTTATCATACCCTTTTGGCCTCTTATTGTATTCCCTGCTGTGTACTATATTTGTGAAACCTTCTTTAGAAATGTTTATAACTGTGTAGGAAAAATATTTCTCTGGAAATAGGTTTTTATCATCTGGGACTTAGAAGTGAAATATGTTTTACTTTGATTGCAGTATGCAGAAAAACTTTTTGTTCGCAGGATAAAGGACAGTCAGCATCTTCGTTCAATGACGCAACAGGTGAGGGAAAGTGTTCGTATTAATGACAAGAAAGCAGTTTACCGCCGTATTGTCAACTCTGAAGAAGCTGTCCATGCTATCCAAGGCAAGCGTCTTTTGTACATCCTTAACTCTAGCCAAAGTAATGCAGTTCCAATGGTAGGAAAACCTTGATGACAACTTTGATTGCTTAGCAGGTGATTCTTTGGGCAAGGCCTCCTCAAGCTCTTTGAATTTAGCTAGTAGAAGTGATACTCAGTTCATGGAGGAATGTTTTGATGGATATTCTCTGCTTCACCTTGCCTGCCAAACTGCTGACATTGGCATGGTGGAGCTACTGCTACAGTATGGTGCAAACATAAATGCTTCCGATTCAAGAGATCAGACACCACTGCATCATTGTATTATCAGAGGAAGAACTGCAATTGCAAAACTTCTTCTTACGAGGTGATTCTCTGTTTTCATCATGCTTTTAATTTTAATGTTTCTCTTAGCATAATTTTGTTGTCTCCATCTTTGCAATGGGGCTCTTCTAGGCTCAGTATCCACAGTGTTTTTCTTGTCTGTTCTTTTTCTTTTTCTTCACCTTTCATGGGGTACATATTTGACTGCTTAGAAGTTTTTGTAAGAAATCCTTCAGGCTTTAGTAAATTTTCTTGGAAGTCATTTTAATAGTTATCCAAAGGTTAGTAAGTTACTATATCGCGCGCGTGCGCGCACGCACTCGTGTGTTCTTGGTAACTCATTTTAATAGTTTTCCAGAGGTTAGAAGGTTACTAAATCATCCTACTTCGTGTGCATTTGGCTTTGTACTATCATTTAACAATATTTAAATATAAATATATACTGAGGTGCTAATATAAGGTGCACCTCAGTAGGGCCAGTTGCAAAATATATTTGGAAAAACCAGCTATTGGATTAGATACCCCTCTTATGAATGTCGTGTCTGCCAAAAGTCATGGTGATCCAGCGGACGTTTTTTGAAAAATGTCACAACGAAAAAATGTGACTTTTTTGTTCTTCAAAATGTCAACATTTTTTCAGTCAATTTTTTCAAAAAATCGACCATTGGATCACCGTGCTTTTTGGCAGACATGACATTCATAAGATTGGTATCTAATCCAATGGTTGATTTTTCAAAATATATTCTACAACTAGCCCTACAGAACTACAGAAGTCACTTGCTACAACTTTGCATCAGGTGCACCTTATATTAGCATCTCCATAAATATATATGTACAAAAATGATCCAGTCTTACATAAGCTTATGTAATCATGAAGCTAATAGATAATTGTAGGATACATATTTCCTTGAGGTAGAATAAATTGTCTTTATCAAAAATCCAAAACACTATCACAGAGGAGGAAGTCAGCTTTCAAAGCGCAGCATTAGCTGTCCAAGTTGCATACTCATTCTCGCCCATATTACAAGGTTGTTTTTCACCTTAACTTTAAATTAAGCCAATAAACTTCCTTGATCATGACTTTCTTGAACTACACCGTGGCATGGAAGGGATCACTCTCCTATAAAGTTCCTGTGTCTTCTCTCTTTAATAGGCTCGCTTTTTTCTTTTCTTTTTTTATAGCGGCTGTCTTTGATGTCAAGAAATTTAGTTGAATTACAATTTTTTTGTGTTGAAAAATGTGAAGGGAAGAAAAGAAACAAAACAAAGGAGGAGGTCAACGCTCTAAAGCCGAAAAACGCAAGCAAACAATTAAATTTACAAGAGAAGGAAATACCCTATGAAAGAGTTCAGCATAGTTGCTCCCCATTAGTTGAAACATTTCAATTTCCCATTACGTGGCTTGAACCTCTTTCTTGAAGTTTATCTAGTATAAAGCATGAACTTAACAACTTAGAAGTTAGTGAATGTCATTAGACAATTGGCAATCATGAAATGCAATGAAGTTTCTACAAATTGGTTGAGCTCCCAGCAAATACATCAATACCTTGCGGACAGTAAGTAGTGTGAATATCAATTTTAATCCTTACTACTTAAAAATGGCATTAATTAGCTCAGCTATGTAATTATAATTCCTATATATTGGTCTTGTAGATAGGGTGCTTTTTTTTTTCAAATAGGAACCTATAGATGATCTGAGACATCTTTTTTATCCTAGAATAACTCTAGACAGCAAGTATCAATGACTGAGAACAATCTAGGCCATTTATTCTATAGGAGGCGAGATATCCTCTCATGGAGAGCATCTCAGAAAATTAATTAGAGTCCTTGGAAGCAAATTAACTCGAGGATTGTTAGAACGTGCACTGGAAGCACAAGGCTCTGACAAGTGATTCAATTTGGATCATGGACTATTTCCGAATTTATTTATTTTTTCCTTTTAATATTTTTTTGAGGTTTTCTGCTCTAATCTTGATTCTTGTGATCTAAATGCATATTATCTATGATTATTAAGAATTTTCATTATTGTAAAAGTCCTCTCAGGGGTTACTGGTGTGGTTGCAGGGGAGCCGATCCGCAAGCTGTAACTAAAGAAGGTAAAACCCCTATTCAGCTTGCAGCAGAATCTTCCTTTGACGACAGTGAGGTCATTGCTCTTTTAAGAGGCACAAATAGATGACATTGTGCACCAGATCATTGAAAGGCCAACTGTATAAAATTCCCATAATGGAATGGAGAAACAATTTTTGTATTTTAGTTCAGAAGATTGGAAACTGATTCCCCACTCAATGGAAGAGCAAGAAGCTTTTTGGGGTTTAGAGATTGCAGTAGAAATGCACAATACCCAGGCACCCAGTAAGCCACTAATGTAAATTAATCTACCTTCTCCGTTGCGGGCCATGGCTAGCTCTGTTTGTCGGGGCTCTGTGATGTAAGGTTTTATTGGGGTATTTCTTCCTTTTATCATCTTGTTTTCTCCTCCTGCAGAGGGTTTTGTAGATTTTTAAGAGTTGCAGTCTATTTCGTGATTGTACATTATCTCCTATAGTTAGATTGGAGGTTGCGAAGCTTTGCTCGGAACAGGGCTCCAAAAATTTGCAAATCATAACTTCCAAAAGACTTATCACCTGTCCATATGCAGAGAAAATTTCGTTCTTTCTCAGTTAGTCTTTAAAACATACTGGTGAATCATGACGAGGAAAAATGTAAATTGATGAGGGAACTTTGTACTTAACAGTGGGGGACAAAAAGATGGCTTTAGGATCATCGTTAAGGACAAAATTGCTAATGGGGCACCATGCGTGCGTAAGTGCCATGATGTCCCATTGGCAGCTTGAATGAAAACAATGCAATAAGATCCTCTTATGTAGTCTCTCCTTTTGACATTATCATTAATCCCAGCAGCCCCTCCCTTGAAAAGACTGGGTGCCGCAACATGGTGAAACTCTTGGAAGTGATAAGAGGCAAATGAGTGCTATTAAGCAGGGGAAATTCAAGGGGAGGAAAGGTGAAAGTCTTGGAAGTGATAAGAGGCAAATGAGTGCTATTAAGCAGGGGAAATTCAAGGGGAGGAAAGGCTTATAGGCTGCGATCAAGGTCCTAGGGCTGTCCTATTGATGATATTAGCATGTACAAATTGCAAGGTAAGTCAATGCCTTAAAACCTCTTTCTTACCAATTGGCAAGTCACTAATTAAGTAACTGTTACCAATGCTGATTCACATTAAGACCAGTTATGGACCACTGACCCCACAGACTGCATGTTTAGACTCTGAATTTGCTACCCCAGAATTTGCTGCACCCACTAGATGTGATCATGTGAGAACAAACTTTAGGTGGAATCTGAGAGTAGGAAAGTTAAGCATCATATAAGTGTTACCACAAGGATTACAAGGAGATCAGGAATATTGAGAAAATTGGACAGTGAGAGGTCACTTTTGTTGTGAGGAATAGAGCACACCAGGTGGGTGCTTATTTATGTCATTGATATGTTAAAGGTTGGGAAATACTTCTGAAGTGCAGCTACAGACAGATAGGTAGAAAATTGCAGAACACCCTCTGCCCTTTCAGATGAGCATATCTACTCCATTAAATGCAAGAGAATTTGCAATTTAAAAACATCAGGAGTCACAATGAAGAAAGCACAAGTTAAGAAAATGAGAATACAAAGCTCAGTTGTTTCTCACATGGTAATAACAGCCAGCCTGTAAGTCCAACAGGGCTTTCTTCCTAAAATAAAATAAAACCAACTCCTGATGTTGGCCACTCTCTTCCATGCGCATTGCTGCTACCGCTTCAGCCACCTTTTTCTTTTCATATTTGCAGCTGCATTGCAACTTGCTCGCGGTCACCACATATTGGATTTGGGTTCCTCAGTTGGTTAATTCAACTAATAACCCTTCCTGACAGAGACAAGAATGCAAAAACATTCATAAAGCCATAACCCTTGAAAAAAAGCAAGAATGCAGTGATTTAATTGCATGAAGACAGATATTATCTCCGAAACAGAGAAAATTTTTGAAGATAGGACCATTGTCTATATTAACCTTTTGTACAGAAATAATCAATTATATGAAAAAACCCTTTCAACTATATAATATTAGAAAAGGTGAGACATTGTTAATGACATCAAAAGCAATAGATTTACAGGTTAGAGGAGTTCTTCTAGTGTAAATAATACGGGTATGAAAAAAGCTCAGCATAACCAGAAAATGTAACAGATGCTGTTACCGGTTACCTTTCCAAGCTCCAACATGCCATCAAATATGGCCGGAAAGTTGTACCAATTTAGATGCAGCAAGCAGCAACCAATCGCACCAAATCTGTAAGATGCATTGGCATCAGTTCCAAGCCATTGAATTACTCGTAGAGTTGTAATAAACAACCAACAGTTGACCCATGGAAACAGAATCATTCCATTAGACTTTGAAAGTTGTCTAACAATTCAAGGCACAAATTTATCCTCAAGAATAAAATCATTTCAGGAAATGGAGCTGTCAACAGCAATAATAGTGAAAAATTAAAAATCAAACCTTTCATGTAATCCTAAAAAGAAAAATTAAACTGTACAAAAAGCAACATCAATTCACTTCTATTCCTATGTTAAACACAATGAAATGATTTCATTTCTACAGGACATCCAAATTCCTGACATCGCCCCCAAACCCCTGGCTGTCCCTCCAAAAAGATGAATAATCTTATAGAGGAGTTGTTTTCCAACAAAATCAAGATGCATAATAATATCAATTTGGGTTACCTTTCTGATCTTTGAATCCGCCACTTTGTTTGGAAGCATCCACTATTATAGCTTCATCAGAAGGAAGCTACACCTTTTGAGAACAAGAGCAAGGCTGCCAGCATTACTTGCTAACCCCATTTTGGGTTACGCCGCTATAGCATCCTGCTCAGGCCAGCATTCCAGATTTAAAATCATGGAGCGACAAGTAGGACACAGTAAGGAGCACTAGTCCATCTCTCTACTTAAGCAACTCCTGAAGCTACTTTCTTTGAGAGATTGGTAGCATTCTCAAAATTTGCATCATTTTGGTCTTCATTGATTAGGTCGCTTACACTAGTAGAGTCTGGAAGCCATCCAAACCTCACCATACTCCTTAGAATCCTAGCCGCTTGGTCCATATTTCCTGCTTTGTAAAAGCCACGGACAAGAGTGCAACATGTAGCAAGACTGAACATAAGCCCTTGGTCTCCCATCTCATCGACTGACTTCAATACCTTAGAAAAGTCTTCGTTTTTGCGCAGGGCATCTATTAGTGCATCATCAACATTTCTGCTCAACATCACACCTTTGACCAATATTTCATCCACGAGCTTAAAAACTTCCATCAACTTCCCCTCTTTACAGTGAGCATCAATCAAGATGCCATAGGTTACATCATCAGGCTCAATTCCCCTTGCCATCATCTCCTCAAAAAGAGCAAACATCTCTAATCTGTTCCCTATTCTGTTGTAACCAGCTAAAAGCGAAGTGTAAGTTACAACATTTGGCATCAGATTTCTTTTTTGCATGTCCAAAAAGAGATGTTCTGCTTCCTTCATCATGCCTGCCTTGCTGTGATAATCAATCAGAATCGTGTAGGTCACATGATCAGCCACAACATGCTTATCAACCATGTCTTCAAGCAACTTGATCGCTTCAATCAGTTTCCCTGACTTGCAGAACATATCAATCAAAGTGTTGAAAGTAACTGTGGAAGCAAAGCCCTTCTGCACCATTTCATGAAATAAGGACAGAGCTTTCTCCATATTTCCTTCTTTGGAGCACCCATCAACAAGGGCACCGAAGACAAAACTATCTGGAGGAACCCCCTTTGATGACATATCATCCAATAACCTAAATGCCTCAGTTAAATTACCAGATTTGCAATATCCATCAATAATTGTGGCGTAAGTCACACCATTAGGCGCCAAACCCTTCCCCAAGATTCCATCAAACAGTTCCCGTGCTCTCTCAACATCACCCCACTTGCATAGTCCATTGATCAAGGCATTATAAGTAACGATGTTTGGATTAATGTCTTTCTGACCCATCTCTTCGAGAAGTTGGAAAGCCTCCTTCATATCACCTTGCTTGGAGAAGCCAGAAATGAGAGAGCTGTAAGTGTAAACATCAGGAACCAGACCCTTGTCAGGGAGTTCAGAAAAAACCCCCATTGCTTCCTGCATTTTTCCATTCCTTGACAGGCCATGGATGATTACACTGTAAATTTGCACATCTGGGAGCACCCCTCGTCCAAGCATGCACCTAAATGTTGAAAGGGCTTCCATTATGTTCCCCTCTTTGCAGTGTCCATCAATCAGGGCTGTATATATAATATCATTTGGTACTATACCACAACCTAGCATCTCTCTGAAATACCTGTCAGCAGACTGCATATCCCCTGCCTTACTACATCCATGGATGAATGCGCCATAAGTGTATGCATTTGGCTTTAATCCCTTCTCCATCAGTTCAACCAAGTAAATCCTTGCTTCTTCCATCTTTTTGGCCTTGCAGAGGCCAATTATAAGAGAATTGTAGCAAAAGACATCAGGCAGAACCCCTTTCTCCCTCATTCCCTTTAAAATACTTTTTGCCTCTTCAAATCTGCTTTCCTGAACATAACCTTTGATAAGTGTCGTATAGATTACAGCATTTGGTGTCAAACCCCCTGCAATCATCTCCTCCAAAACAGCATTAGCCCGTTGGAGATCTCCACAACAACATAGCCCATTAATTATCACACTGCAAGTAACCACCGAGGGTGCCAAGTTCCTCTTCTTCATCTCAATAAGTAGCTCGTAAGCCTTAGCCATATTCCGCACTCGATAATACCCTTCAATTAACAAATTATAAGTCCGTGTATCAGGTTTTGTGCCCATTGCAATCATCTCATTCAAGAGATCTGTTGCCTTGTCCATCTTACCAACCTTACAAATACCATTAATAAGTGAATTATACGTAACAATATTTAATCCGATTCCATGACCAACCATCTCGTCCTTTATTCGAAAAGCCTCTTCTACATCACCTTGTTTCATGAACCCATCAATTAGAGCAGTGTAGGTAATGTGGTTAGGATTTAAACCCATACTTGACATCTCTTCCAATATCAATTTCGCCTCTCCTGATCTCTTCTGTTTGCAAAACCCATCAATAAGTATGGTGTAAGTATGGTTATCCGGAACCAAACCTTTCTCAGTCATAGACTTCTTTAGTTCAAAGGCTTCATCAAGAGCCCCAGCTCTACACAACCCCCCTATAACCACATTGTATGCAACCACATTGGGACTGCACCCCTTCTCCTCCATTTCAAAAAGTACCCTTTTACCTTCCATAACATTCCCAACCTTACAAAGTCCACCAATCAAGCTAGTATAAGTATAAACATCAGGACTTATCTTAGCTTCCAACATTCCATCATACACCTTCCAAAAGAACTCCATTCTATTAAACTTCAACAAATCCTTCAACAGAGAATTACAGCACACCAAACTAGGCAAAAATTCACCATCTTTAACAGACAAAAACACACTAACAGCTTCATCTAATAAACCCATCTTCTTATAAGCATCAATTAACACATCAAAAACCTCAGAATTAGACCCATTACGGTCTCTATAACAACTAACAATGGAACCCAAAATTTCCAAAGGCGGCCTACGGGTTTCGATCATTCGCTCTAACACGCCATTCGCAAGAACAAACTGCTTCGAATTACAGAGACTAACAGCTAGAATTGAAAAAAAATTCAAATTTCGAGGGGTACCCATGTGAGAAAGGGACCAGTAGAAGAAACTGAGGAGGCGCTTTGGATCACCCACCTTGTATTGATGAAGTACGGATTGAACCACATCTGGGTTTAGCTTCTTGTGAATGTCCGATGATTCCATGAGGAACTCCCAGTTCTTGCGTTGGAGAATGATTGAGATTTCTCGTACTCTGTCTTCGTTTTGTTTGGAGGTAGATGAGGTGCTTAAATTCATTGACTTGAGAGAAACGATGGGTCTTGTTTTTGTGATAATAATAACATTTCGATTTGTAGATGAAAGGAGGATTTTGTGGAAGATGAAAAACCCCATTCTGTTCTTTGTAACGGAACCAGAGTTTTTCTTCTTTGAAGCATTCGGGGGAGCAAGAAGATGGCATTGCTGGGTGAGCAAGCCTCGCTGCGTGAACGAATGAATCGGTTCAAAACGGTGCCGTTTCATGAAGCCAAATGACACGACGTCGTTGACCTCTCTCTTTGCCAAAACGCATCATTAAAGCACCGTTTTGCATCGCCTGTTAAAAAGACCCTATCATGTGTAGGGATGTCAACGTGGCGGGGCGGGGCGGGTTTTTGCTTTCCCAATCCCGTCCCATGAATAAAAATCATTTCCCAAACCCGTCTCAATCCCAACTATAAACGGGACGGGACGGGGCGAGAATTATGCGGGGCGGGGCGGGTTTTCCCATCGGGTTTGAAAAATAATTAAAATATTTTTTAAACTTCAATTTTATTTTATTTTGGAATGAATCCTAACCATAATCTCAACAAATTTTGATTTTTATCTTAAATTATAACTATTAGTAGTTAAAATATATATTTATACACACTAACTTAGTAAAAAGAATAGAAAAAAATAGAGTTGATAAAAATCTTAAAACACTAAATATTATAAATAAATTGAAGAGATTTTAGTATAATTATATATGCATAGATATTCGGGGCGGGGCGGGTTGGAGAAGCCATATCCCATTCCCGTCCCAAACCCTATAGGGTTTTTAATTTTTTTCCCAAACCCTATAGGGTTTTCAAAACTATTTCCCAAACCCTTCCCAATAGGGGCGGGGCGGGGCGGGTTACCCTTTTAACCCATCCCATTGACATCCCTAATCATGTGCAGCGTTTTTAGTGTTTTCTCCATCAAAATTGCACCATCATGCATAGATTTTGCATCTCTCTTTACAAAAGTGCACTTATTTCAATACAAACGGCAATCTTTTAGAAACAAATATAAGTATTAATCGTCAAATACGGGTAAGGTCATGTCATTCATTCTGTACCCATTGATGCATAATAAAATTCGATCGGTGGTTGGGTTCATTAGATGCAGGGAGAAGTAAATTTGGGACTTTTTTTTTTTTAAAGTATGCCTTTTACTTTTTTTCTATCAAGTTATCCAAATCTTCTATTCGACTACTCTTCTGACATCGGATAAAATTATCGTCCACTCCACATCAATTAACATTCATAAAAATTGAATTGGTAGCTAATCTCATTAGAAGAATCAAATTTGAAACCTCAAGTTTACTGGGAAAAAAAATAAAATCTAACTGCAATATCTTATGAGTTTGAAGTATAGGTATTGGGACCAACTATTTTATCGTGTGAAATTAGGAAAGGTTTCTTTATTTTGTACAGATCTATGCTACATATTCTAGTTAGGACTTAGGATCAACCCTGCCAACATTTGAATAATAAGGCCATTGATTTAGGCTAGTGGAGGCCCATGATAACAAGCCCATTAGCCCAATTTTGGTTTTTTATTGGGTTGGTCACTTGGTTGAACTTTAACCAAACTTGGGCTTAACCTCATCTTATTTCCCTTTTCAAGCTCATTCGGTCCTAGGGCTTGTTTACACTTTTTTTTTTTCCTAAGAGAAAAAAAAATGCAATCACATTAGCCCATTAAAGGAAAAATTATCCAAAAGTCTCCAAGTTTGGAGCTCTATACTACGAAATCCAATTTTATACCATGAAATCTTTCATATTTTAAAATTATTTTATTTATTTATTATGTTAAAAGGATTCTTGAACTTAGTAATATAAAATTCTCATATGAGGGACTTATGAATATGTAGTCCGCCCATTAAATCACAATAATCAAATATACACAATAATATTATATTTAAGTACTCTAATAAGTTGAAAATGGATATCAAATCTTTAATCAACAATAAATATTTTAGATTATAAGAACTCTTAACTAAACAGTCTCTCCACTCTCAATCACCACCACCGAACATTACAAAGTATGAATCTACATCAAACTATTCGAAAGAAAAACAGTACAAAAAATACAGTATATATCCAAAAGATTCTCTACACTTTGATCCAAAAATTGAAAATGGATCACAAAGAATGGATATTCCCATGGAAGATGCCCTAAGTTTGAACAACTTAACTATCTTGGTATACAAGTCAAATCCGAAAAGACTGTTTACTTACAACTCTAAAATTGACTAACAAAAAAAAAAAATACTAAACATGTCAGAAGATAAAGTCATTTAGGTACGATTTCTATTATAACACCTATCTCCATTTATCACAAGCCTAAATATTGCATTGAGTTTGGCTTCTTAAGCGATCAAATTTTAACTCTTGATAGTCATGAGTAGCATGTTCATTACGTTAGGTGTTTGGGAATTAATTTTAAAAATTGGATTAAATTAAGTCTAATCTCTTATTGTTATTAATTTTTAAATATTTTACCTACACATGGTTAAAAAAGAAAAAAAAAAGCTGTGTTTATATTTTATTTTATGTACAAAGTTAAACGGATTTACAGAAAAAATTAACTTACGAAATAATAATAAAATAAAAATCGAATTAATCAAATTTTCATAGGTTCTAAACAATAGCTTTTGCACGTAAACATACCCGAGATTAGGTTTTTTTTTTTTATAACCAGTTTACGCGTATCTCGACTAATCCTGGGGTCCTGAAATTAACGACCGGACAAGCTTCCAGTGGCCCCAAGAGTTTAGCGCGAGTCAAACTCAGGACCTCCGCTTATTGAGGCGTGGTCCCTTGCCAACTGAGCTAACCCTTAGGCTTTAGGTTCTTAATTAAATCAACTTAATTTGAGGCTGCTAGTTCACAATAGCATTGTAAAGACTAAATAAAAAAATAAAATAAAGCAATGGATTTAAGGGTGGAGGTGAACTAATTTGACCAGCAAATAAGTCTAAATCAGGCTTTTTTCCAAGTCATCATAATTCCTTTGATTTCAAAGGGTTCATGAATGTTAACATCGTAAAATGGGTAGGAAGTTGACATATTGAATTTCAGTGAATTGCATATGGTCCCATCATTGAATTTTATAATATATGCCACGCGTCGCTTACATTTATCATAGTATAGCAATCATAGTATAGTGCTTATCCAGAAAAAAAAAAAAAAAAAAAAAAATCATAGTACAGCAATATTGTCGAGCCTCATCTTCTACACGTTTCTTCTTAACACGAAAGAGTATTACTATACGCCACACCACTAATATTACACTACAATAATATTAGGTCAATGGATTCTTTTAAATATCTATACTAGCTAACTCAAAACAGAACATAGTTATTTGTTACCATCATCTCCATCTCGTATCTTAATTTAAAAGATTGGCTGATACATGCTGTTACAGTGAATCACTTAAATAAAAAATAAAAAATAGTAATAAAAAAAAAAAAAAAGAGAGAGGAAGAAGGAGGATTGAGTAATAATTGCAGAGGTTAGGCTTTAAGAAGAATCACGAGTGTTGAGATTAGAGACCGCTTAATTGATCAATATCACCATGCCAAATTGCCAACGTGACTAAATTGATATTTGGTTGAGGCTCTCCCACGTTTTAGTGTCGTGTTGAATAAGCATTTTCCCATGTGAGTGAGACAACTTTACTAGCTCACCTATTGAATTTTGAGTGAGTCACGCCCACCCAGTACACATGGTCAATCACCAAATGAAAGTCATGAACTCATGGGCAATGCACACAAACACCAAAATTTGGGATGATTAATCCACCTAATTTATTTTTTTTAATGAGTCAATTGTTTTCAAATGTAGAACAATTTATAAAATTTTCAAACATGCCCTTAAGAAAGGATTTGAGATGTGTAGCAATTATTCTATTGGAGTAAGCTTATTGATTTTGAACTTGCAAGAGAGAGGGTCTATTTGAGTTAGGGGGTGCAACAGCTGCAACAAGTGACTATCGTGGCCAAAAAATAAGTACCTACTCATACCCTAAACTCTCTCAGTATTAATAGAAGGCTATCAATATACTTTCGTTCAAACTTGAGATATTTATTTCTTTAAAAGAGGGGAAATATGCCTCTACCCAATAGATTATCGACAAATAGATTTGTTAAACCAGTGAGAAATAATTAAATCAATTTATGACATAAAGTAAAGTGGAAACTTAAGCCAGCCCTTAATTAGGTTTTCTTTATCCAATTAGCAAGTAAATCAAATTGTTTTGGACCACAAATAAACTTTACTATTTTGTTGTTAAAATTATGATTAGGTTCATAAATCACAACTAACAAGCCCAAGAATTTTTAATTGGACCCTTAACTAACTCCTATCATGGCAGTGTTTAAGCTGAACAGTACTTGTTTTTTTTTTTTTTGGATACGAGAATAAATCCTCTCGGTCTGTCTTCTTACGATTTCGGAATCGATACCTAATGCCGTTTAATAAAAGTAGAACCGATGGACAAACCCCGGATGTGTGCACAGGCTCCTCAACACACACACCAGTAAGACACGGACTCGCATAGTGGCGGGGATTCATGCCCACATCCAGATCCAGGAATTGGTTACCCGTCACTGGAGACATGTCCTACCAACCTTGCTATGCTGTACGCCCGGGGAGCTGGCCCCAAGGTTCGAACCCATGACCTCACCTTGGTTTCCAAGGGTTTTTGGCCAAGTGATCTACCCCTTGGGGTTCAGTACTTGTTAATCACCACTAATAGGAGACTGGTCACCCTAAAACCTACCAAAACTTTTTAAAATGCAGCATAAGATTCATCGATACGGTCGGTCCAATTTAATTTTCTATTAAATAAAAAATAAATACTATAGTGTTTCGGAAATGTACGGCATGCTATCCTTCTTGTTGACATGACAATCTTCCCTTCTTTTTTTTGTATAATAATGTCGATTAGGAATCCAAACTGTACTTGTCATGTGCTTAATTATGTACTAAATTATTGTATTATTCTATAATTATAGATATCTTTTTCTCCCAAACGTTGAATACTAAACTTGTCCTTTTGGCCATTTACATTCAAAGCCAACAAACTGCAGAAGGGGGGGTGGTATTGAATTATTCAACGATTGACAGCAATTTTTTTTTCCTTTTACGATGAAAAAATTTATCTCAATGTCGGCAATATGAGATCATGAGATTAGATAGTCAGGGTATCAAATTCTGACAAAATTTAAGACACGTGGACGGAGTTTCGGATTAAAATATAGAATGACATAAGCATTTTATTTAAGTTTATATTTGGAAGAATTTATGGTGATTGGCCCATGATTTGTTGAATCGTTTGTGTATAGTACAAGGGAGAATAATTGTCCAATTTTGATGTAATTTTTTTTTTTTCCTTTTTTAATAGGTAAAAAGGGATGAGTTGATTTTCACGTTTTGAATTGGCAAGCACCGGGGCCTAAAATTAAGATATGTACAAAAAATATATAGCACATGAAAAATGTGACACGTGGTGTGTTGGTGTTTCAATGTGAAAGATTTTGATAAGGATGGATAGCACCATGCGTGACCTCTTTTTGGGTAAAGCCCACCAAAGCTTTCCTCCCATCAATATATATATATATATATATATATATATATATATATATATATATATATATATATTATTTTGTTTTTGTGTTTTTTAAAGCTTTATGATGTTGGACTTGGTTGCTTATATTTGAGCAGATTTGGTGACTTTTTGCAAAATTCACAGTGTTTACATCTCAAGTATAATGTCACGAGCTTTTTTGTATCGGACAGACTTGTTTAAATTTGAGTTTGAATTCAAATAAAGCCGCTATAAATTCACAAATCGTACCTAAATTTATGTCATAATTCAAAGAGTCACATGATAAATAAAAATACGATCATGTGCGTGCCTGATGACTATTTAAGAAATATCAATCGGTAATACATGCATGCTTCTTAAGCATAATGTCAACCTTATAACTAAAAATGCCGGATTTTGTTGAGTTTGTATTCTTTTACAGTTTTATCATTTAAATCCAAAAAAAAATGGAAGATCGAGAGAATAAATAACTAACAACCTTATATTTTTTATGGTATCTCTCTTTTCATGACCTGTTTTCCAATATTCTATTATCGTACAAGTTTAGAATACGTGTTATGCGTCTATTCATCCAACTTATTCTAATACAAACTCGGACAGCTGCTATATATTAAACTAATAACATACCAAATTACCCATTAACAACAAAAACTGAATAGAGACTGTGGTGAAGGACACAACTGGTGCAGGTATAAAGCAATAATAGAACAATGGATTAAAAAATTTGTCCAAGAAAATAGGATATGATGTTTGAAAACTATCTTTAAGAGAAAAGAACAATCTCTTATTCAAAAAAGTGTATTCAATATGATTACAAACCTAGAATTTATAGAGAAGTTATTACAAAATTATGGAAGGTCAACTCTACAAAATATAGCAACTTAAGAAACATAGAAACTCTTAATACATGGAACCTAATAAATTATGGAAAGTAAAATATAGCCAAATATTATGTACAGCTCATACCCCCCTCAAACTCATGATGCTAGCGCAAAGAGCATCGAGAGTTTGTCAAGTAAGAAACGAAACCGAGCAGATGTGTGAGTCTTAGTAAAGAAATCAGCCAGCTGGAGAGCGGAGGAAACATGAAAAAGCTTAATAGTCCCAGCTTGAACATGTTGACGGATAAAATGATAGTCGATCTCAATATGTTTGGTACGCTCATGAAAGACTGTGTTGTGGGCAATTTGAATGGCACTCTGGCTATCACAATAAGGAGGGGTAGAAGGAGAGACAGAGACACCCAAGTCAGAAAGCAACCATCGAAACCATATCACCTCAGCGGTGACCTGAGCCATAGCACGATATTCAGCCTCGGCAGTAGAACGAGCAACCACAGTCTGCTTCTTGCTCTTCCAGGAGATAAGAGAATCATCGAAAAAGACACAGAAGCCAGAAGTGGATTTGCGATCATTAACATCACCAGCCCAATCAGAATCAGCATAAGCGCTCAACTCAAGTGTAGAAGAAGACGATAAGTGCAAACTCTGAAAGATAGTGCCACGGATATAGCGAAGAACACGCATGAGAGCACCCCAATGAGTAGAACGATGAGCAGAAACAAACTGACTGAGAATATGTACTGCATAAGCAATGTCAAGTCGAGTCACAGTGAGGTAGACTAAACTACCAACAAGCTCCCTATAAGGGGTAAGATCATCCAAAAGTATACCATCAGAAGTAGAAAATTTAGCATTCAACTCCATAGGAGTATCCACAAACTTAGAATCAGTCAATTGAGCCCTATGAATCAGCTCATTAGCATACTTAGCCTAAGAGAACAAATAACCAGAAGGAGAGGATGCAACTTCAATGCCCAAAAAATAACGAAGGGGTCCTAAGTCTTTCATCTCAAATTCAGCAAAAAGATGACGTTTAACCTCATCGATAGCAGAAATATCAGAACCAGTAATGATCATATCATCCACATACAGAAGAATAACAACCAGACCAGTAGAAGTATGGCGAATAAACAAGGCAGAATCATAAGTACTCGGAGTGAAGCCAATTTGAGAGATAGTGGTCTAAAAACGATCGTACCAAGCACGCGGAGACTGCTTGAGGCCATATAGAGCTCGACGAAGACGACACACCAGTCCCGATGCATGAGGAAGACCGGGGGAGGACGCATATACACTTCCTCGGACAAAAACCCATTAAGAAAAGCATTTTTCACATCAAGCTGAAAAAGAGGCCAATGACGAACAGCGGCCACAGAAATCAGAGTACGAACAGTAGTCATCTTGGCAACAGGGGCAAATGTTTCCTCATAGTCAACACCATACTCTTGAGAAAAACCTTTGGCAACTAACCTAGCTTTATATCTCTCTAAAGAGCCATCAGAATTTGTCTTAACCTTATACACCCATTTACATCCAACAAGATTCTTATCTGCAGGTAACGGAACCAAATCCCAAGTACCAGTCTTATGTAGAGCATCCAATTCAGTTTGCATAGCATCAATCCAATTAGGATCAGAACATGCTTCCTTATAGGATCGGGGCTCAAAATAAGAATGTACAGAAGTGAGAAAACTCCGAAAAGAGAGAGAATAACAAGTATTAGAAAAACCAAGTCTTACCGGAGGGCGACGAAGGCGGGAGGACCGGCGTGTTGGCGGATCATCAGTATCCAATTCAGCAGTTGGTAGAACATCAGAAGGGGCGTCGAACGAAAGAGAATGATAAGAAGTCCGGCGAGAATAAACTAATGAAAAAGAAGGAAAGTCAGAATGAGAAACATTAGACGAAACAGGAGGGACAATAGAAGAATCCAAATCAGAAATATACTCATCTGGAGGGACAGAGGAAGGAAAATGATCAATAGAGACAAGATCTTCTTTACTAATAGGAACTATGCGAGGAGGAATAGAAAAGAATGAACACGTTCAAAAAAGGCAACATGACGAGAGACATACAATTTTTTAGAAACGGGATCATAGCAGCGGAAACCTTTCTGAAAAGAACTATAGCCTAAGAAGACACATAAGACAAAACGAGCACTAAGTTTAGTACGAGCTCGTTTAGGAAGAAGAACAAATCAAGCACATCCAAACACCCTAAGAAGAGAATAATTTGGAGGTTGACGAAAGAGTTTTTCATAGGGACACAAACCAGAAAGAAGAGGAGTAGGTATACGATTAATGAGATATACAACAGTGAGAACAGCTTCACCCCAGAAGACAGAGGGAATAGAAGAAGAAATAAGAAGAGAACGAGCGGTGTCAAGAATGTGGTGATGTTTCCGCTCAGCAACACCATTTTGTGCAGGAGTATCAGCACAAGAAGACTGATGAGAAATGCCCATGTTAAGAAGAAAATCAGTAAACTCTGTTAAAAAATATTCACCCCCCAAGTCAGAACGAAGAACTTTAATAGTTGTGGAAAATTGGTTTTGAATCATGGAGTGAAATTCTTTAAAGATACGAAAGAAATCAAATTTATGAGACATGAGATAAACCCAACAGAACTTACTATAATCATCAATAAAGGAAACATAATAAGAAGAACCACCCTTAGTAGTTACCGGGGAAGGACCCCACACATCAGTATGAACAAGTGCAAATGGGGAATCAGAAATAGACAGACTTTTAGGAAATGGCAAAGCCTTCATTTTTGCAAGTTTACACTCACTACATTCTCGAATATCATCAATAGGGATTTTGCCTAAATGGCCAGAGTTAACAAGACTTTCTAAGCGAGCACTAGACATATGGCCTAACCTAGCATGCCATAAATAAAAAGGAGATGACTTATTTGTAAGAGAAAATGAAGAGAAGGCAGAAGAAAAACTGGACTCGGGAATCTAAAGAGTATCCACCACATATAAGTCACCATTTCTATGTCCTGTCCCAATTTGCTTCTTGGATACCTGATCCTGCACAACACAAGTCAAAGAAGAAAAAATAACATCAAAACCAGAATCAGATAACTGACTTATAGAAAGCAAACTGACTGACAATTGAGGAACAAAAAATACATTAGGAATAGAGAGAGATGAGCTAGAGGAAGGAAGGACAGAGCCTATATATTTAACATTCATGTGAGATCCATTTGCAGTAGCTATGATAATAGGAGAAGATGGAGAGACCATTTTTAAGAAGAGACAAGTTTGGAGTCATATGATGAGAGGCACCAGAATAAAAAATCCAAGTGGTAGAAGAAATACCTGAAGAATCAAAATTACTCAAACCTGAGTGCAGAGTGGATATAGTAGAAGCCTGAGACTGAGATTGGGATGCTAGCCAAGTCTGAAATTGCTCAAACATAGATGTCATAGGGAAAGGTGGCACTGTGCTCACAACAGATGGGGCAACAAGATCAGCGCGGGGACGAGGTTGAACCATAGGTGCACATGGTGTAATAAGCGTATGACAAGCATTCTTCCAATATCCCTTTTGATGACAAAATGGACATTCATTCGCTTGAATTTTCTCATCGGCCATACTTAGTTGTACAAAGGTCACGAATCAAAGAGAAAGTCTGATATTTGCTGGGAGAGAAGTTGAAAGCCTAACAGAAACTCAATTACAGAAACTGGCAGGGAACAAGAGAGAGAAATTACTCAGAAATAACCAATGAAAGAGAGAGTCCGTGAGAGAGAAAACCACCAGCAAATAAACTAGAAATAACCTAGAAATAACCCAATAAGAAAGTGTCAAAAAGGGGAGAAATAACCCAGAAAACAGAAGCCAACAGAGGGAGAAATTCAAAAAATAATGCAAGTCAAGCTTAACCAAGAGGAGGAAGAGGAAAAAAAAAAATATTGTAGCGGGTACTGTAGCGGTACTGTAGCAGGTACTGTTGCGGGGCATTGTAGCGGTACTGTAGCGGAACTGTAGAGTACTGTAGCGGGGCACTGTAGCAGCACTGTAGCGGGGGTACTGTAGCGGCACTGTAGCAAAGAGGGAAAGAAGAAGGCACCAACAAAGAGAAAAAGAAGAAAGCAACAAAGAGAGAGAGGAAGCAATAGCCCTAGGGCTCTGGTACCATGAAAACTATCTTTAAGAGAAAAGAACAATCTCTTATTCAAAAAGTGTATTCAATATGATTACAAACCTAGAATTTATAGAGAAGCTATTACAAAATTATGGAAGGTCAACTCTACAAAATATAGCAACCTAAGAAACATAGAAACTCTTAATACAGGGAAACTAATAAATTATGGAAAGTAAAATATAGCCAAATATTATGTACAGCTCACAATGTTAACTTGAAAAGCAGACATGTTGATCCATATATGGATTATTATGACCCGTGTGATTAATTTTTATATTCTTGTATTAATATATATAATAATGTAGGGTTTGAGACTTTTGAGTGCTCCAATTAAGCAATGATGTACGTATAAGCATTTTGTTCAATAACTAAAGTTTGAAAAGACAATCATTGATGACAACAAGAGCTTTGAGATAATATTATCACGTTACTTTTTGGTTGAGCATTGAGGTAATCTATATAATCCCATCACTTTTTAGTTACTTGGTCCAAAATTTTTGAAAAAAAAAAAGTTTTAAAAACTACAGTAATATTTAAGATTTGTTTGAAAATTTTAAAAACTAAATCAAGTTAGACTCAATTTCCAATTTAAGGGGGTATTTGGCAAACTTAAGAACCTGGTCAGTTGAGAATAAGTTTATCTGATTTTTATTTAGTACTGTTTGGTAAGTGCATTTTTTCTGTAGATCAGTTCAATTATGTTCAGAAAATAAGGTATAAACACAGTTTTTTTCAAATCAACTGTAACCTGTTTTACCTAAAAACTATATAACATAAAGAGATTAGAACTGGTCATACCCAATTTTCAAAGTTTCCAAACAGGCCCTATACTATTATCTTATATTTTAATAAACCAATTAATTCACGTTTTGTTTAAGAAAAACTGTGCCTATCTCTTATTTTCTATGCAATGTTATTTTCTTAATTTCCAAATAGAACGTAAGATTATTACAAAACAGTGATTTGAACCTCTATAAAGTTATTTTTCAAGTGACTAGATTTTTTTTGTTCTCCAAACTGCTCCTTCAAGTCATCTGAACATGAGTTTTAACAATGAGGATCTCTTAAATCCATCATGCATGCCATACTCGTGTGTTTATATATATATGTGTGTGTGTCTACTTTATGTATGTATAAGTGGTATTCGTATAACACCTATATATAAATATTATTATAATGGCATTGTTACTCAAGTTTAATGGGTAGAAAGAGAAGTAGTGGTTCCCCATTTCTTAAAACCTGGGGGGTGGGGGGTGGGTGGCGGGTGGCCAGGGGCGGAGCCAAGATTTAGTATTACACTGGGCTAGGATAAAGAACGAATAAACACCAAACACACATACACTCTCACACTTACGTATGTGTGTGTATATATATATACAGTAATGCTATTATTAGGCCGGTCTGACGCAATTTTTCTTTAGGTTGCCTCCATATGGCTAATTTTAGATGACATATTGTAAAATTGACCGTTGGATTAGATGCCCCTCTTCTGTATGTCATACTTGCAAAAAATCACAGTGATCCGACGGTTGGTTTTTGAAAAAACTGGCGTTAAAAAATGGTGATATTTTGAAGAACAAATAAGTTGTATATTTTCACAATGACATTTTTCAAAAACCAACCGTCGGATCACTATGATTTTTTGCAGGCATGACATATAGAAGATGAGCATCAAATCCAACGGTCAGTTTTATGAATTGGCATCTAAAATTAAGAACACTATAAAAAAATTTTGGCAATTTTGGGGCGGGCTATAGCCCTCCCTAGCCCAAACATAGCTCCGCCCCTGCGGGTGGCGGGAGGCCAACTGCTCGTGTGGACGTCGGTGATATTATATTTCAGCTGGTTTTAAACTTGCAAATCAAGTAAACTTTGTAACGTAAGATTTTCCAACGTTTGCAGTGACCTGAAATAGGTTGCGCGCAGTCCATCTTTTAAAGCAAAACTAAGCGTATCAACATGGAAACCACATTGCAATATATATTGATGGTAATATTAGGAAAAGTAAAAAAATGGAATTGTGACCGTCGCTACGAGAACTTGGCGGTGCACCGGTCACCGGTTGGTGGGGAAGGGTGGGTTAGGTGCCTATATATATATATATAGATAAATAGGTTAGTCACAATTCCAAAATGATATTTACTTGTAGGAAAATGCTTTAAGTCCTCAACAACTGCTCCTAAATGTGTCTTCAATCAATATTAGCCTTCATTTTTATCTTTCGTTTATTTTTGAACTTTTTTTAAAAAAAAAAAAAAAGGTGAATGATCTAAATTGATTAGGAACATGAAAATCATGAACAAACAGTTTTCTAATTTATTAAAGGCCTATCATATTAAAAATTTAATTATCTATTTTTTTTTTTTAGTTCAACTGTTAGGGTGTCTACGCACACCTCGACTAAAATCTCTCCCTAAGAGATCCTAAGGGCGCACTCCCCCACATCGATCTAGTGCATTTAGGAATTAAAATTTAAAATTTAATTATCTATTTGAAAATTTTAAAAATTAAATCAGTTTAGATTTTATTTTATATAAATTTTTAAATAAATTAATTCATAGTTAATTTTCTTAAAAAATTGCATTATAATATTTTTTATATATATGTGTGTGTGTGAGAGAGACTTTATAAGCAATAATAAATTAAAAATTAATTAGAAGTTCTTATATTTTCCAAATATAAAAATAAAAAATAAAAAAAATTTGGAGTTTGATTCTCACATGGCCGAATAAAAAATGCCAAGTGTCACTAGTAAACTCCAACCTTTAAATGTCCTTTATTGGAGAGGAAAGCGGTTGCTATTGGTGGGGCAGAAAGTCAGGGATCATATTTCATTCTGCATCATTAATTGTGGTCATAGCTCCCATCTTTTTTACTGGGACCATCTCATTTTCATGTGGAATGGGACCATTCCAATACCAATTTCTACCTTCAAATGCCATGTGATAAGAAATGAAAAACCATTTCCATGAAATGCTCTGCACTTTGTTCAATCTAGTGCTTTTATTAAATTTAGAAAGAAAAACAAAATTTGCAGAAAATAAAATTTTATACTTTGACCCTTTTATTTTGATTAAATAATATTTTGCATCCTTTAATTATTCGTTTAAATACTTTGTACTCCTCAAGTTTTAGAGAGACAAACAATCCTAATATTAATAAATGAGTATTGATGTGATAGTATGAATTCGGATCTGAAACCCCTCATCTGAAAGAGACGATATATATCATTAGGTCAACAAGTTATTGGTATTGCCATATTTATCATATTGTGATTAATAATAACAATGGCGATAAAGTTTTAGGAGAGAGACAAAATCAGGAATAGAGTGAGAGAAAGTGAAAACTTTTGTCAATAAATTAGCTGCAATATATTCTTGTCTTAATAATTAATATATTAAGATGTTCAAAAGTACATATTTTTTTGTCAAAAATCGTTCTCAAATGTCTTACTGAGAAAAGGATTCTTATTTGTCTTGTTTGAGAAAATATAAGATGCTGGGTGTTTGTAAAAGTTTTTTCCTCTTGTTAAAATATATAAATTCATGTATTAAAATTCGATACTTCTGTTATAGAAGTAAGAATATATGTCAGTTATTATTATTTTTTTTTTAAAATACTATATAGGTATTCTGGACCAGCTTACACGCATCATATTAAGTCTTGTACCCCGAACAAGGCTTCGAAAATAGGGATTGCGCCTGCGGTCCATGGACCAAGATATTAGTAGCTAGTGGAAATCGAATATGGGACTACTAGACTTTATGAGCCCTTAACCCTGCTTGTTCCATCACTAAGCTACCTACCTGTCCTTAAGTATGTCACTAAACTAATAAACTATTGCAGGGAAAAAAAAAACCAGACATATGAAAAAATAATTAAGAGAGTGTAAATATATATATTTAGATTAAATAACACATGGATAAAAATATGTCAAAATCTTGTTTAAGGGCGAATAGGAATATTCTTTCAACTCTCATGTTTGACCAAAAGAACATTCGCATCAATTCCCCGAGCGAGAGAGAGAGAGAGAGGGGGAGACATTACGGACGGGATGAGCATGGGGGTCGCAGCTGTACATGGAGGAGTGTGCGATACTGCGATCGTCTATTCGTTCACGCTTTGTCACGGCATGCCGACTTTCTTAATAAGGCCAGGGCCACGGAAGCACAGCAGGAGCAGGTAGGGGCCAATTGGTGCCAGAATTTGATGTGTCTCCGTGACCCAGTCCAAGTCTTTCCCCCCTTAGCTCTAAATTTGTTTTCCTAGAAACTTAACCAGGCGTGCAAGTCTCTTCAATGTCAGGTTTGCATTATCTTAAAAATATTAATTTTATTACGAAACTATATATATATATATATAAGGCTTCTATTATAATATGCATCTTATATAATTTTGCATAAAGTGATCTCTATGAGATCAAATATAGAACATATTTTGAAAAACTGACTTTGGAGGAAATAAATTACTTATGAATTTCATATTTGCCACAAATTACAGTGATTCAATGGTCAATTTCTGAAAAAGGTCACAGTAAAAATTTGCGACTTTTTTGTTCTTTAAAATATCACAAGTTTTTCTTTGTTAGTTTTTTCAGAAACTAACCGTTATATCACTATGACTTTTAGAAAACATGAAATTCATAAATAGTTCGTCTAATTCAAATATCAAATTTTCAAAATCTATTCTGCATTTGGTCCTATAAAAATCACCTAGCGCAAAGTTGCATAAGGTGCACCCTATAATAGAAGGCCTGTGTGTGTGTGGAAATGCTAATATAAGGTGCATATGGCGCATAGTTACATCAAGTGACCTTCGGATTGCTTGTTGCATAAAATTTTTATAAAAAATAAAAAAACGAATAATGGATTAGATACCTCTTCTATGAATGTTATGTCATGACTATCAAAAATCAAGATAAACTAACTGTTAGTTTTTTAAATAAACTATTGTGAAGAAAAAATAGCTACATTTTGAAGAACCAATGAGTCACGATTTTTCACTGCAATATTTTTCAAAAATTGACTGTTAGATCATCGTGATTTTTGACAAACATGACATTCATAAGAGAGGTATCTAATCCAACGATCGATTTTTTCAAAATATATTATGCAATTAGTCCTACAAATGTCACCTAACACAACTTTAAGCTAGGTGCACCTTATATTAGCATATTTGAATATATTGATGTCGTATTTAAGTGAGTATTATTTTTTGTTTAATGGATATGAGATGTGACACTATTTTTTACTTGAATAAGCGACATCCTCATCTCAGCGGCTCAACTTTTAAAGTTGTCATAAAATCGCTATAATTTAAAAATTTATGTACCAAATTGAAACTTTGTATATATAAAGTTCAAGATACTAAAATGTAATTAACTTTCCTCACGTGATGAGCACGTAATTTATTTTTTAAAAGGAAATATATGTTAACGTGACAATGCCACATCAACGTTGACTCGCTATGTCAGCATTGACTTGCCAAGTCAACATTCATGTGGCTGTTCCGTCACGTTTGATTAAAAGCTGTCATAATTTGGCCAACATTAAAACCCATATTTTTAATTTGGCACTAAATTGATATAAAAAAATAAAATAAAAAGTTTGAGACCTATATTGGAACTTTGTGAAAAGTTTGAGATACCAAAACAAATTTAACCCTAATATATATAAAACATAGTTAAATTTACTACATTATTTTAAATAATTTTATTATTAATAAGCTTATTTAAACTTATTTATAATTTTATTACCAATTAGGAAAATTAAAAAGTATTCTACAAGGGTAACAATGTTAGATCAGAATTATAAGTGGTTTTTTCAGATGGTATCCAAATAGATAGCAAAAGCACTTTTAAAATATATAGTTTTCAAATACAATTGACTTTTGCTTATGTTTAAACAAACTCTTATGCTTCTGCTCCAAAAGTATAAATAGAAGCTATCACAAACAGGCAAATACCAACCTTATTATGTATTATTAATTTGTTACTTAAACTCACTAAAAATAAATTCTCAATGTGTCCCTATTTCCAAACACAATTGACTTGTACTTCTGTATTTTTGAATTTCTACTTCGCTTCTACTTTTGTTTTAAAAGTATAAGTTGAAACTATATCAAATTGGCCAATAACATTGGAGACACTCTTAAACTCCCATCACAAACTCGACTCGAATCTCACACCTAAACGGAACCGTCTCAAAAATCAACCTTATTAATGTCAGTGGCTCAACCCATCTTAAAATGATCAGCCAAGTCGACCTAAAAAATTTATATTCATGCAGATAATTAATACTCCCTCCGTCCCATAAAAATAGGCATCTTCCAAAAAAACACGCATATTAAGAAAACTCATTAATGCATTTGATTTGTGATCTATTTTACCTTCTATTTCAAAAACTACAATTTTTCTATAATTGCATTTGGTGTCATGTCAAGGCATTCTTAGAATAATAAATGGTAATATGGGAAAGTTAAAATAAATATAATTCGACTTTTCAAAATGGACTATCATTTTAGAACAACCAAAAAATGAAAGAATACATATCTTCATAGGACGGAGGGAGTATCTATTTAATAAAGGGCATTACACTCCACCCACTTGAATATGCGACACTCTTGTTCCAGCAACTCTTATCTGTGTTTTGAGGCCTACCTTAATCCAAGTATTCTACCGAGAAATTCACATAACTGATAAAGATATATAATATACCTAACTCGTCCTGATGTCACTATTACGTGGTCATATTATCATATTAAAACTTATGAATCTTATTGATATCTTATTTGCTTAGTAGATATTATACATAAGTGGGTTCCATCTATCCAATTAATATGTGACGTGACATTAATTTATTTTTCAATCTAATCTTATAATCATTAATTTCATAATTAAAGACTAATACTCACACGAGGTGAGGGGGAACACTGTGTCCACTCTGTCCTCTAACCCCTCTACATCATTCCTCGTGCACCCATTTTCATGATTGTGATTTACAACTACACTTACCTTCTATTGTTGTCATTGTTTTAATTCTTAATATCAAAATTAATTATCAATTAAGGGATCATTAATTATTTAATTTAAAATGACACCATCAATGCGATATATGACGTCATCCCGTAACGTTCCAATCTCCCACCTAACCACAGTCACGCAACCCTCTTGAGATAAGACTAACTGAATTCGGGAAACCGTCCAAAAATGTAGTGGCAGTATTTCCGAGTCCCACGTGTCCACCAACAAGATACTTTGAATGCCACGTGGATAGATTCCATTGCTTATAGAAAATAGTCATAGTCTGTTTTCTTGGTGATGTTAACGGGTCAGAAAATTACAAAATAGTGAAAATACCCGTTTGATTCATCAGAATATAATCTGGTTTCAAGTCCGTAACCGTTAGGATGACGTGGAGGGTGGTCGTAGGATGAAGGTGAGCTTTACGTGTCTTCTGTTCTGTTGTTGTGTTTTTTTTTTTCCTCTCTCTTTCTCCTCCGTGTCTTTTTTTTTTTTTTTTTGTTTAAAGAAATCTCCTACGTGTCTTACTAAATGGGTTTGAACTTTGAATACTTTCCTCAACTCATCACGAATGTGAAAGTACCAAAAATACTAATCAATTATTTATTTTATTTATTTATTTTATTTTTGTAATTTTGATAATAATAAGCTGACGTAGATTTTTAAATTTCTACTTGATTTAGAGCTAAGGGTGATAATAACTTCTACATTATTTAAGGGGTATAGGATGGTTGGCCAACAATCTTTTATATAGTATAAAATCTTTTGTATATAAAAATAGAATTTGGACATAACTCAATCAGATCGAGCAATATGTGAAAAGATAGTCTCCATAAAGTGATCGATTTTTGGCAAAGCTAACGTAAACAAGTTTTATGTCTTCATATATATCTTTAAAATTATGTTCAAACAATCTCTTTACATATTAAAATTTCATATATATATACACTAAAAGTGAATGTGGCCAGATTACGAAATAAGTTGGCTATCCCGAAGACTCTGAAATATCTAAAATAAAATACTAAAGAGTTAGATATTGAAAAAATGGGATAAAGAATGAGATATTGTAGCAATGAAACTTGAATCAAACTCGAGCTTATAATCTTTTAAACGAATCGAGCTTAATTATGATGAACGAGGCTCAAATCAACTCAAACTTGGCTTGAATTCATAATTTTCTAAATGAATCTAAACTGGGATAAAGCCAGAGATTTATTCCAGAAAAGGTGAATTTTGGATTCGTTTGGACTCGCTTTGTCTAAAATCACTTTTAGAGTACAAAATTTTACCTGATCCATAGAGATGAATGATAATCACTTTAGATAACTTGAGAAATATAAAATAGTTGGTCAAAATTATGCTCCTTAGCTTTTGCAACAGTAATTTATAGTATAAAATTAATATGTCAAGAGTTGATTTGGACATAATTCTACATATATATGCGAAAACATAGCTCTCTAAAAATGATTTTTAGGCAAAGTTAGTATAAACGAGACCTTTAGTCGGTTGTTAGTACTTCATTCCAATTCAAAAAATTGAGAACGCTTTTGTTTAATTTTTTTATCGTATTAATTTGAGGTGGAAAAAATTATAAATATTTATAATTCATTGATATGCGATAAATCATATTTCAGTTCAATACATTTACAATTATCTTTTACGAAATTCCATTTATTTAAAGTGTTGGAGCGAGGTTAGGCTTTTATACGAAGGGGAAATTTTATTTTATTATTTTTAAATAGTGAGGTTCAAGAAAGTAAAATAAAAGGGTTAAACAAATTTTAGGGGATGCAAATTCAATATTTTAAGAATTTATAAGGTATAAAATTAAATTAAAAAAATTAGAGGGGAACTGCCACCCTCACCCTCATGTGGCATCATTCTTGAATATAAATCAAACAATTGAAAGGCCGGCTCAAATCAGAACACACAGAGAGTAGGACTTGGCGGTGAAAATATTGAGGCCAAATTTGGTCGCGAATTTCAAAAAAAAATATTTATATTTAGACTTCAAAAAAAATAGAAATAGAGTAAAAATATATTTGACTATCAATTTTTTATTTTTAAAATTAAAAATATAATAAAAAATAATTCAGAAAATATCATTGGCTAACTTATTTTATAAAAATAAGAACAAAAATAAAGTAAAAAATGAAAATAAAAATATAATTTTTGAAATGAGTGCCAAACATGGCCTTAATCTTCTCCAAGTGTCCGTAGCAGCAGCTTGGGGGAGTTGACGTTGGGGGGTAGGATGAAGAAGAGTGAAGTGCGGTGGGTAAGGTTAAGGAAAGTGAGGTTGGATTAGGGGGAGATAGAGAGAGAAACAAGGGTTTTGGTCTGTGGGTTAGGGGTCAAGAGAGGGAAGATTAAGGAGAATTGTCAAATGCTGAGAGAGAGGAGGCAGAGGAAGCGTGGCCCCACATTTTGGATTAGTGTTGGCTCAGTAGGCGACACTCGTGGGTCCCATTTTAGATGTCTTTTTTGGGGGTCTCATTTCTCGAGCCTCGCGCTCTGAAGACTTCTTCAGCCCCCACCACCTCCACCGACGCCGCTCATTCTTTTTTCTCTCCACGGTCCGCGGCACACTCTATCCGTGCATTATCATTATAATAATCATCATCTCGCGGCCTAATCCTGCCTCCTCTTCTACTACAACTTTTTCCAATTATTATGAATTTTTTATACTTACCGTTATTTTAAATGAGTTTTTTTTTTTTTTTTTTTTTTTTTGAAAAATGCTATAGTTGGAGTCATTATAACTGCAATGAATAAATTGGATTCAATTTTTAAAATTAACTATCGGTGAATTTTTAAATCTAAACCGAGTTTTGATTTTGTAGTTCATGTCTATTTCCTTATGAAATGAGATTCTGAATTATCTTTCTTATGGATGAACCAGTCTGTTATTTTTCTTTTTTACTAACAACAAATCATTAACCTACTGATGTATTTTGATTGACAAATTAAATGAATAGATATATTTCTATTCCTGTTATAATTGACAATTCGGCAAAGGATATAAGAGATCATGGATTTCCACATGTGCTAAAATTGTTCATCATTCAGCCAGACCTTGCCATCAAGCTGTCCCAAATTGTTTATTACCATACTTATTGCAATAGGTATATATTTGCTTTTATTTATTGGGATTTGATTCACTTGTATTTGGGATCTAATTCCCTAATTTACTTCAATTAGTTCTGTATATATTTCATACCAATGAGTGGACAAAATACATCTTCCACGATCCGACATGCTATCAAAACTAGGTCATGGGTGGGCTCATATTTTTCATTCCTCTCACTCGCGAGTTATTGCCCGATACCCTATTCACCAGCGAACCCGTGGGTCACCAATTCTCAAATTTTCATCATTCGCATATATTCGAGCTGTACGCGATGGAGAGTGTTGAAAGATTTATTCCACAACGATTTCTCACACAACCCAAGCTTAGTCAATAAATTATAGAGAACCTCAACTTAATAACTTAAGTTTAGATCCTGGTTTCTAACAATTCATTATTTGTAGCAATACCTCTTATTATATTTTTAATGGTGCATAGCATATTATTTAAATTTTTCTTTAAAAAAATAGAGTGTGATTCAATATTTTGATTTCAATTTTATGTTCCAATGGATCGCGATATATATTTATTAATATAGTCCATCGTGCCAATTTAATTTGAAAATATATAAAAAAAAAATTAGAATAAATTTTTTGAGTCGATTATTCTAATAATAATTCATATCAATTACTCCATAAATTAAATTAAACACGAGTTGAAAATAAAATACTAAGTTGTATTATATTAATTTTTTTCTTTTATTTTATGTCAAATGTTGTATATATAATGAATAAGTTCATTAAGGCCCTAGCAATGAAGTGGCAAGCTCCTCATTTATTTTTTTGATAAGATAAGATATAAGATTAATTATAAAATAAGCACAGTAATATTGGTGGGAGCATTGTTCAAAAAGTTCCACCTATAAAAATGTCACGCGATGTTATTACAAGAGCTAATTAATATTTTATATTCTATCGTTTAGCGCTATTTTTCTCAAATATTTTGCCAGCTATGATATGTACGTAGATTCATCATTTTAATATATTTATAACTAAATTCATATCGATTAGATAATTCAACGTGGACAATATTGTGCGGCATATATCTTGAATTGAGTGTCCAAAATAGTTGAAAAAGATAGAACTCATGGTTAGGGAGATGAGGGCGATTGCATTGCAACTAAACTCTTCTAAACTTTGATTTACATGCGTGAACCTATTTTAATATATTTTGATTGAATTTATAGTAATAAAATAAATTTAATTGGCCGATAATTGTTATAGTGTGCCACGTGTTACGAATTAAATTTCCAGAATAGTTGAAAATGAAAGACTTTGATTTACATGCGTGAACCCATTTTAATATATTTTAATTTTTTTATATTAATAAGATCAATTTAATCCGATAATTGTTACAGTGTGCCACACGCGTGTTATGAATTGAGTTTCCAGAATAATTGAAAATGAAAAATGCTATTTATCTATCGAAAAATGCTATACAACCAGAAACTTTAACCCGAAATTAAAAATCACCCTGATGTGTCATGCTTTGAGTGGTTTAGTCATTTTACCAAATAAATTCTATCTTTTTCATACACCACTCAAAGCATGACACATCATGCTGGTTTTTAATTTCGGGTTAAAGTTTGATGTGCACATGTAATTTCATTTTAACATACTTTTTATTAAATTTATACTAATAAAATGTATTTACTTTGATAACTAGTCCCCATAAGTCACATACCCAAAAAAAAAAAAAGAAAAAAAAAGGAGCCTTCGTAACAAAAGGACTCTTGTTAAAAATAATGATAAATAAATTAGTAAAAAAATTATGTTTTTTTTTGTATTGAAGGTAAAAGATGATTGTGAAATTCATATATATATATATATATAAAGTTGTCACTTTCGCTCTAGCCGTCCAATAACAACTCGATAATTTAATTTTTTAGTTTTTTTTTTTTTTTTGCCAAACGATATAAGCATGCTCTCATCCATTATCCTTAACAAATGGGTATAGATGGACTTTAATGTGCTCGAATTCAAAATATCTCTCCTAAAAGTAGATATCTATATCACTAAGACAACAGTTCGACGATAATTGTTCGGGACATTCAAGTGAATGACGTTCTATTATAAAAGTTTTAGGGTGAATCCAAAATATGATTTGATAAAGATTACAGACAACTCAAACATTCTTGGTAGTGGATGAAAGAAGGTACACTTATTGCTTGCCAATTTTATAAAGTTCACTTTCATATGCCTGTCCTAAAATAGCTTCTCTACTATTTAAAGGTCAATAAGGCTTGGTTGGACTCAACAATTAAGAAATAGCGCACATTTTAATCATTTTTTAAAAAATTATTCTCTTTCTACATGGATTTTTTTGAGTGGCTAGAAATCCAATCGATCAGCAAAATATTTTGGTTCTAACATTATCACGTGCTATAGTTCAACTTCAATCATCTCACATTCTCACCACTTCTTTTTTTTTTTTTTTTAGCTTAGCTTGAAAATGTGTTTTTATCTATCCTTCATTCAAATCCCGAGTTCTCGAGAAATCTATGAAGATAGAATTAGGTCTTGACAGGGGAATTGGTGTTTTACTACTACCAATCACAAGTTTCATATTGGAGGCAGTACTCATAGTGGAAATTATGGTCAAGGATTACTCTATTAATTGCCATCTACTTCAGAGATCCCTCTTGAAACATATTTCAGATAAAAAAAGTCAGTATCTTCCCACGAATTAGTGAATTAGATAGGATTTTTTTGTACAGAAAAACAAGCAGCGGGTCAATCTTCATAAATTTCACCGTAAATATGAAATAAATTGAAAAATTAACTATATCATATAAAAGTGCAATATTATGGAAGAATTTGAATTTAATTGCGAAAAATTAAATTACTCCGTGTATACCAAGTGCACATGATTTGTCATGTCCTGAAATTAAAATAGAGTCTTATTTAGCATAATTTACATTCATTTTGCCATAATTACAAACCCTTTTAAGATTTGTTTATTGAAAAAAAGATGAGAGCATTTAGCCCATATTGCATCAACATGTTCATCCATTATTTTATTTTTTTTATTCAATTTTTTTAATACCTAAAAATAGAATGGAGTAAGATTTGATCCCATCAAATTGTCGGTCCAATTTATTTGTAATGTTAACACAGTTATTGGGTTGATGGTGCGGATTAATTGGGGAAAAAATAAATTCCGTGACCAAATCAAAATGGTCCTAGTGAAATGTGCTCGTGTTTAGCGTGTGCATGGGACCTTTATTATTATCAAACATATCCATATGATTCGGGCCCCACCCAAATGTTTTATCAAAGTCAGTGTTTGTGGTTAATCGGGTAACACGGGTTTACCAAACAGACCCAACCTAAATGACGGCCAAACCAAAGCAATAATAATTTCTTAGAAGGAATATTAAAACGTGTAAAAGAAATTAAAGTATTTTCAATATTGACTAATTCAAGTTTCCATTTGGTGGACAGAAGAATGTAAATATCTCGGGGGAGGGAAAAGTAGGGAGAAGGAGATTTTAGTGTGTGTTTGGTAGGAGAGAAAGAGGAAGGAAAAGAATAGTTTTTTTTTTTTTTTTTTTTTTTTTGAAAAAAAATTTGGCATTAGCCCACATTTTGGTGGATGAGATGAGCGATAGAGTGGGGCAAGGAATATCCCATATTTGTATTTTCATTTTTCTTATGTTGATAAAGTACCAATGACTAATGCAAGCCTTTATATGGTAGACAAGATAATGAAAATATGAAGAGAGAAGAGAAAAGTAGAGAGATGTGGGAATTTAATGTGTGTTTGGTGCGAGAGAAAAATGAAGAAGGGGAGAATAGAGTTTTATTATTATTATTATTTATTTTAATGTGTATTTTGTGCCAGCTAGCCTAGCTGTAGAGTTTATTGAGAGTTTTATCAGAGATCTGAGTTCGAGTCCTGTCTTCATCATGGTAGGGAAGGACATGGTTACATCTTGTTGTGCGGTGTAATCCATGAGCTTGATGATTTTTTTTTTTTAAATAATAGTTTTTTTTAAAAAAAAACTTTTTGGCATTAGCCCACATTTGAGTGGGCAAGAGGAGGGATATAGAGAGGAAAGTAAAATGCCTTTTTTGTATTTTTCATTTTTCTTATATTGATAAAGTAACATCATTTTCTATTCCAAATAAATGAGGGTAAGACATAAAAATAGGTGTTCAATTCTTTCCCTTGTCCTTACATACCAAAACCCCGGGACCCAAAAAAAAAAACACAAAAAAAGAATAAACTTTTCCATTCATCATATCAAATTTACATGAAAAAATGAATCTCCTTTCTATGAAGATGAAAAGTCTATCCATTTTACTTTCATTCATTGTGTTTTTTTATACTTCTTACAAACGAATGCTTCGAATAAAGTTTTCTTTTAATTTATTGAAAATTTTAAAAATTTGATAAGGTTAACCCATTTTTTTTAATAATATTTTATGAATTTTAAATAAATAAACTCACAATTAATTTGAAAAAAATATATATATTTATACATTATTTTGTATATATATAAATTAAGACAAATTATAGGGAAAAAATGAATATTTACTAAACAGTGATAAAATAAAAATCAATTAATTTCGCTTTTACTTTGTCAAATTTTTATGTTTTCCAAAGATTTATTTTTTAAAGATATTGTCAAATCTACTAATAAGAATTTTAGACATTTGTATTAGATATTTGAGATCAAATCTTATCATCAGTAATGAAAGATTACCCATGCTGTATAATTTACGAGTCTGACCTGACTTTTCCAAAGACATAAGCAATGGAAAATGATCAATTCACAAATCCTTCTCTTATTGTGGTAAGATTTTTAAATAAATTAATTTACATTTGATTTTTTTAAAGTTTATATTTACATATTATCTTCAATACAAACTTACATGAAAAAAGAAAAAAATTATTAAACAGTGATAAAATAAAAACAGATCAAACTCATTATCAGTTCACCAAATTTTTATGCTTAGAAAGTCTTAAAACCTTTAATTAGTTTATGATAAATTAATGTGTACATATATATATATATATATATATATATATATTTATTGCTGCCTAAAATGGACTTGAATTCAATCCTAATCATGACAAATATAGAAATGTAAATGTAAATACAATGAAGATTGGTATGATATTAAACAGTAGCCTGGTGACAAGTGTGCGAAAGGGAAACAACAAGGGTGGTGCGGTGGGGGGCGGTACTTTGCTTGTGTATCGGCCGAAACAAGAGTTAGAAAGACGATAGAAAATGCAGAAATCCTTATTAACTTTTCCGGACAAAGATTCTCCCATTTGTTTGCTTTACACTATACACAACTGCTATTGCACAATGCACGTGGGTCCCACTCCCTTACCTCCCTTGCGCTTCCCGCTGTTACGTACCTTTGCCCCCCCCCCCCCATCACGTGACTTCCCCTTCTTCCCCTTCTCGTCGCTCCCCACCCCCTCGATATTTCGGTATTTCCAATGTTTTTCACCATTTCATCCCATCCATATCTCTTTCTATCTAATTCCATAGCCCATAGGGTTTGTCCGTGTGGGGCCTAAATGATCGGTTAATTTATATATATTTAAATTAAAATTTGATTGTCCGATAATTTTTTTTTTTTTTTTTGCAAATTCTTTACTATCGGGTTTTAATGGCTTTTCTTTGATCGAATTGAAAAAAGAATTTAATTTGATACACATAAATTGGTCCAGATTAAAAAACTAAGATACCGTTTGGATTTTTTTTTAAAGAAATTACGTATTGAAAATGTTTAAAAACACAAATAAGTACTTGTAAAAAATAAATTCAAACGGTGCTTAAAAAAAATAAAAAAAAAACTTATATCGATCCAATCACTCCAAATATATGAAAGAAAAACATTGAAAATCACTTAATATACTTTTTTTTTCTCAATATAAATTTCGACTTTGACTGTTTTTTAAATATAAATAAAGCAATTACTCATTCCATATCTTTCAAAAAATCAAATTCGTAACTGACTTCATTAAAAATATAATCCCAAACATGGATAAAACTACCATCCAACTATGTTTAAGAATAGCTCCAAAGCATTTCTCTCTCTATGTATATATGTTTTTTGTTTTTTTTTTTTTTTTTTTTTTTTGTAGTTATAAGAAATCATGTTACGAGAGGAACTAAATACAATTATAACTATTTGAAAGAAGATTTATGAAATCAGAAAAAAAAAAAAAAAAAGAAGAAGAAGGAAGCTGAATGAATTTCCCATTTACGCAATAAATATTATATATTTTTTCCTTTAATTAAATTTCTATATTTTAAAAGATTCAAAACCCAAGCCTAAGATTTTTCTTATTATATTTTTTTAAAGGACAACATAAGAACATTGAGCAAGAGGAACAAAAGAAGAGAGGAGGTCCAGGTTCCATTTATAAAGCTTTGTCTAGATACCATAGCCAGATTATGGGTATGCTGGACCTCCCATCTAAGAACTTTAACAAATCAACAAACCGTCAAAACCTCACAAACCTGCAAAACTTAAAAAGGAAGAAAAAAAAAAGGAAATAAGTTTACTGAGTAGCTTGAAATTTTTTATGAATTCAGATATTTACATTTTGATTGATACGAGCTAAAAAAAAAAAAACAACTTATAAATTAGTCATCTCAAAAATAAAATTTGATTATTGCTCAACAATTAGACGAGGAAGTTTAAATTAAATTTTTATTGAACCGATCTCGAATATTTTGGTTATATAAAATATTAATTAATTTACCAAAATAAATACTAAAGTTATTATTATTATTATTATTTTTTGCCAATAACTAAATACTATAGTTTAACTTGACAAATTAATGAATTTAAAAGTTAGATTTAAGCATTTCTAGTTTGTACCCAAAATAAATAAAAAACAAAGCTTCTCTCATTTGTTTTACGAATGAAATAAAACAAGTATTTTATTAAATCAAATAAAAATGATTTAATTTACTTCCGGTCCAATTTTGATGAAAATGACATAGCATAGTGGCATAAAATTTATGGAATATTCTTTATTTTTCCTTTTAGGGTCATATATATATATATATATATATATATATATATATAATTTAAGATAAAGAATAGTCAAAAGCGTTTTTGGACATTGGAGGTGAAAACAAAGCAAGCGCTCTACGAGAATTTAGCGAGACACGAGATATGGACAACAGCTGTTCATTATTATCGCGGTATTTTGCCACCCAGGTGCACGAAAGGCGTTGGCGTAACGGGTACATGATAACTAAATGAAAAAGTAACCATGGTTAACATTACCCAAACTCTACATGCAGTTAACTTAACTTTAACTTAACCATCCAACCCTGCCCGTTAATAGCACGACAGAGCCACTTCCCCATAAAAACAGAACAACTTTCCCAGTACCGTTAAGACAAACGACGTTATCCCTAAATCCTTTCATTACACGACACGTGTTAACGCCGTTTGTACCTGAAGCCGCCTTTATTGCTTAACCCAGGTAACCAGTTAACCTTCCCTTCTCAGATCGTGTCGCTTTTCCTCGGTCTTTGTTCGAAACCGGCATTACCCGGTCAGAAAGGTTTGTGCTTACCGGTTGTTCCCGGTTGCCAACTCTGGTTAGAATATAACCGCGGTTGAAATGATTGCTCCCATTTTTGACCCTTCTAGTTAAGCGTTCTCTCTCTAAATTCTCTCTCCCTCTCTGTCTCTCTCTTCTTCTGCTATCTCATACTCGACCACAGGACTGTACGACGGTTCTGCCACCTGCAATTCTTCGCTGAGGTGACCTCCTGAAACAGCTGCAGAAGAGAGAGAAAGACGGAGAAGGGTGGTTTAATTCGGAGAATTGGACGTGGATTGAGGCGTGTGAGCTCAATCCAGTCTCGACCTTTCGTTTTGAGCTCTGAAACGAGTGTTTTGGTGTTTTGAAGGAGTTTAGTGAGAGAACGTTGTGAGAGAAAGAGGGACTGATGGTTGAATTGATACAATTGTTCAAGGATTGAGGAGTACGTTTCTGAGATTTGGGTTTTGATCAAGCTTCAGTCCTTTTGGTTGAGGTTTTGTGGTTTGTGAAGGAGTTTTAGGGTTTTGTGTGTTTCAGATGTGAGATCTGTGCTGAAATTTCTCAGAAATGGCGTCTTCAGAGGTATCTATAAAGGGAAACTGTGGTAACGGAAGGGGAGAGAGCTTCTCTTCAGGTTACAGCGAGCCTAATGATGGAGGAGGAGTCACTAGGAATACAGAGGGGCAGAAAGGTCATTCGAGTCTTTCCGGTTCCGCAAGAGGTAATTTCGGTGGATTTTGCTTCATTTCCGGCAACAAAAGTTGAGATTCCGGCGCATGTAAAGTGATCTGGCTGTATTTTTGCTTTGCTTGTGTTGTAGATTCCGAAACAGCGCTTTATACGGAGCTCTGGCATGCTTGTGCCGGTCCTCTCGTGACCGTTCCCCGTGAAGGAGAGTATGTTTTCTATTTTCCTCAGGGCCATATCGAGCAGGTTGGTTTTGAACTCTCTACAATCATTTCACAGAGCTAAAGTTCGTATAGATATGTACGTGTAGTTCGTATTTCCCTTTTTGTCTATATACTTCATTTATAATGCAAGTCTGCTCCATTTTTGCGTCTGATTTCCCCGAATTTACTCCTTTTTTTTTTTCTTCCTTTCGAAAACGAATTTAATTGAGAGGGTTCTCTGTTTTCGTTCTCTGTATATATAT